>CM063504.1:116262718-116282718 GCA_032207245.1 Pardosa pseudoannulata | reverse complement strand
TATGAGGTAAATATAAGGGATTTGTATAAAATGTGGAACTAACATTATATAAATATTTACTAATATTTTTGACTAATATTTTCAGATTCCTCATAATTTTGATGTTAAATGAAATCTGGATAGATGGGCGGAAAAAAACACCATGTTCGTTTAGAAGACAATATGAGGTAAATATAATAAGCGATTTGTAGAAAATGTGGGACTAACACTATATAAAGTGCGACTAATATTTTCAGATTCCTAATAATTTTGAATATTTTTAAGTTAAACGAAATCTTGATAGATGAGTAAAAAAAACGCCATGTCCGTTTAAAAGACAATATGAGGTAAGAATAATAAGCGATTTGTAGAAAATGTGGATCTAACACTATATAAAGAGCGACTAATGTTTTCAGATTCCTAATAATTTTAAGAATTTTGATTTTAAATGAAATCTTGATAGATGGGCGGAAAAAAACGTCATGTCCGTTTAAAAGACAATATGAGGTAAATATAATAAGCGATTTGTAGAAAATGTGGGACTAACACTATATAAAATGCGATTAATATTTTCAGATTCCTAATAATTTTGATGTTCAATGAAATCTCGATAGATAGGTAGAAAAAGCGCCATGTCCGTTTAAAAGACAATAGGAGGTAAGTATAATAAACGATTTGTAGAAAATGTGGAACGCTATACAAAGTTCGACTAATATTTTCAGAATCTAGATAATTTTGAACATTTTGATGTTAAATGAAATCTCGATAGATGGATAGAAAAAAATGCTATGTCGGTTTAAGACATTATGAGGTAAATATAATAAGCGATTTGTAGAAAATGTGGGACTAACACTATATAAAGTGCGACTAATATTTTCAGATTCCTAATAATTTTGAATATTTTTATGTTAAATGAAATCTTGACAGATGAGTAAAAAAAAAAAACGCCATGTCCGTTTAAAAGACAATATGAGGTAAGAATAATAAGCGATTTGTAGAAAATGTGGATCTAACACTATATAAAGAGCGACTAATGTTTTCAGATTCCTAATAATTTTAAGAATTTTGATTTTAAATGAAATCTTGATAGATGGGCGGAAAAAAACGTCATGTCCGTTTAAAAGACAATATGAGGTAAATATAATAAGCGATTTGTAGAAAATGGGGGACTAACACTATATAAAATGCGACTAATATTTTCAGATTCCTAATAATTTTGATGTTCAATGAAATCTCGATAGATGGGTAGAAAAACCGCCATGTCTGTTTAAAAGACAATAGGAGGTAAGTATAATAAACGATTTGTAGAAAATGTGGAACACTATACAAAGTGCGACTAATATTTTCAGAATCCTGATAATTTTGAATATTTTGATGTTAATTAAAATCTCGATAGATGGATAGAAAAATTGCTATGTCGGTCTAAGACATTATGAGGTAAGTATAATAAGCGATTTGTAGAAAATGTGGGACTAATACTATATAAAGTGTGACTAATATTTTCATATTCCTAATAAATTTACCACTCCGCTAACGCTTGTAATTTTAAATGCGATTTTTGAAAAATGGGTGATAGAGATAAAAATATTTCTGGAGATCGTTTGGCCGCGATTTTCGCATGGTTATCAGTAAATTAATTTCTTTCATATCCTTGCTTGAACTTTTTTCCAACAGAGGAGAGTATTACTTATGTAATACGGTCCATTGAAATTAAGTACATTGGGCTTAGCAGGGCCTAATGTAGAAGATTTTATTACGAAATAAACTCTCGTTTTTAAAGAATATCTACACTGACTTCACCACATAGGTGCAAAGTTAAGAATGACTGATTACATTTTCTGAGGTAACTTTAGTGTTGAATCATATTAAAGGGAATTTTAAATAGAAAATAGAATTTAATCATGATGTAGGCTACAAAGCAATTAAAAATTTCGCTACCACCAATGGATTAAAA
This sequence comes from Pardosa pseudoannulata, assembly GCA_032207245.1. NCBI lineage: Eukaryota > Metazoa > Arthropoda > Arachnida > Araneae > Lycosidae > Pardosa > Pardosa pseudoannulata. The sequence continues at coordinate 116,280,785 of CM063504.1, read as the reverse complement.
TTTTGTACAGAATGATAGATAAAAAGAAAACCGGGTGATTGAAGTTAAGAAAAAATATTTATGGAAGATTTTTCAAATTGTTATTGCAGCTTCCTAATATTAACTACGAAATATGTATTTAAAAAAAATTTTTTTTTAAGTTTCATTTGAAAGACCTATTATGATCAGAGAAGTCAAATTCTGTATTCTAAGTTCATTCAAACAACTATATAATGAGTTAAAAATGTGGTGAATATTGCAGAAGTACGTAGAAAAGTTATTTTAATCTGAATTGTTACTTTGATACAGGAAATGATTAGATAGGTAACATTAAATACTGATTTATGAATATTTCCGGTCGCGGTAACTTTACAGTATACTTTCAGTAATATAGCTTGTAATTTAGCAGGGGATTTGGCTGTTAATTGTGGGAATATTTCTTTATAATTCATTAAATTATTACATCGATATTTTTTCAAACATAATTTCTTATAATAAATACGGAGTTCAGCTAAGACAGTAAAATTTTGCTTAGTTTATTATTTCTTTATAAGCTAGTGGTATAATTTTCTGTATCGTAGAAAAGTTATTTTAATCTGAATTGTTACTTTGATACAGGGAATGATCCAATAGGAAACATTAAATACTGATTTATGAATATTTCCGGTCGCGGTAACTTTACAGTATACTTTCAGTTATATAGCTTGGAATTTCGTAGGTGATTTGGTTGTTAATTGTGGAAATTTTTATTTATAATTCATTAAATTATTACATCGATATTTTTTCAAACATAATTTCTTATAATAAATACGGAGTTCAGTTAAGACAGTAAAATTTTGCTTAGTTTATTATTTCTTTATAAGCTAGTGGTATAATTTTCTGTTATCCTAGAAAAGTTATTTTAATCTTAATTGTTACAATGATACAGGGAATGATCCAATAGGAAACATTAAATACTGATTTATGAATATTTCCGGTCCCGGTAACTTTACAGTATACTTTCAGTTATATAGCTTGGAATTTCGTAGGTGATTTGGTTGTTAATTATGGGAATATCTCTTTTTAATTCATTAAATTATTACATCGATATTTTTCGTTAACATAATTCCTATAATAAATACGGAGATCACCTAAGACAGTAAAATTTTGCTTAGTTTATTATTCCTATGTAAGCTAGTGGTATAATTTTCTGTTATCCTAGAAAAGTTATTTTAATCTTAATTGTTACAGTGATACAGGGAATGATCCGATAGGAAACATTAAATACTGATTTATGAATATTTCCGGTCCCGGTAACTTTACAGTATACTTTCAGTAATATAGCTTGGAATTTCGCAGGTGATTTGGTTGTTAATTGTGGGAATATCTCTTTTTAATTCATTAAATTATTACATCGATATTTTTTCAAACATAATTTCTTATAATAAATACGGAGTTCAGCTAAGACAGTAAAATTTTGCATAGTTTATTATTCCTATGTAAGCTAGTGGTATAATTTTCTGTTATCCTAGAAGTTATTTTAATCTTGTTACTTTGATACAGGGAATGATCCAATAGGAAACATTGAATACTGATTTATGAATATTTCCGATCGATGTAAGTTTACAGTATACTTTCAATAATATAGCTTGGAATTTAGAAGGAGATTTGGTTGTTAATTGTGGAAATTTTTATTTATAATTCATTAAATTATTACATCGATATTTTTCAAACATAATTTCTTGAAATAAATAGGGAGATCAGCTACGATAGTCTGTTATCCTAGCTGTATAAAAATGATAATAAATTTGTATGGAGCATTTACTATTTAATATATATATATATATATATATATATATATATATATATATATAATTTAATATAAGGAACAGTCAGCCTTTAGCACAAAATGTATCTTCGAAAAAATTTTCTGTCCTTCATTAGTAAAAGAATCCTACGGCTTTCTTACTGACGAGAAGGATTGAATGTTTGTTTATACCTATATTACCTTCAAGGATTTTATTTACCAACAATAAGATACATTTGCAGTAAGATCACTGCTTATATCTCGGTTTACATTATATTTTTTTTTTTTTTTAACTGAAGATCCTATGTAATAATTTAAAAGCAATTCATTGGCTGATTGCAACTAAATACCTATGATAATGATTTTTAAAAAGCTACATTTTCTATAATTCATTTTCTTTATTTAATATAAGGAACAGTCAATCTTTAGTACACAATGTATCTTCGAAAATATTTTCTGTCCTTCATTGGTAAAAGAATCCTACGGCTTTCTTACTGACAAGAAGGATTGAATGTTTGTTTATACCTATATTACCTTCAAGGATTTTATTTACCGACGATAAGATACATTTGCAGTAAGATCACTGCTTTCCATCATATTTTTTTTTCAACTGAAGATCCTACTTAATAATTGAAAAGCAATTCATTGGCTGATTGCAACTAAATAACGGTAATAATGATTAAAAAAAAATCTACTTTTTCTGTAAGTCCCAGGATGTAATACATAATGATTTATTATTTTATAACATAATGATACATTTGCTGTAAGATCACTGCTTATATCTCGGTTTACATTATAATATTTTTTTTTCATCTGAAGATCCTATGTAATAATTTAAAAGGGAATTCATTGGCTGATTGCAACTAAATAACTATAATAATGATTTTTTAAAAAAACTACTTTTTGTGTAAGTCCCAAGATGTAATACATAATGGTTTATTAGATGAAATATATCTTTATTGCGGAAAGAAATATTTCGTTCCATTTATCTAAATTATGTAATATAACTTTTACGATATATTATATACCCATATCATATATATATATATATATATATATATATATATATATATATATATATATATATATATATATATATATATATATATATATATATATATATATATATATATATATATATATATATATATATAAACAGCAATACTATGTGCACCTTACTACATACTCTAAATTTCTTGTCGGAATTTGTTCAGAATCTTAGAGTAAGCGTTCTAGGTAATTTTATTATTTCTTGTTACACTGAAAATTCTTTTTATATTTACAGCTAATCTTATTTTCATGTACAGGGTCATTATACAATTTTTTTTACAATGAAGTAATTTAAAAAAATTATTGTGATGTGGTGTGTTATGCTTAAATTAAAATAATTGTTTTTGATGTGTGTATACATATAAGTAGTAAACAGAGGAGAATAAGTACAATTGAGCACTGCCGGATAGAGCACCGTAATAATCTACACGAATATTAACGAGAATAGTCTAGTGAGAATACACTTATACACACACACATGGAGAATAAATCACAAATTTTACTTACCTTCAGTGAAATCGAAGAACTTAGCTGCGGCAATAGCGCCCTCTGACGTCCATAGGAACAACAAAATAAGCAAACAAACTCGGCTGAGCATATTAATCCACAAAAACAAACAAACGAAAGAAAAACGAAAACAATAAACTCAAGACGAATCCACCGACGATTAATCCATAGGAATTAAAAATTTTTCACAATCCGCACACTTTAAGAAAATAAAAAACGGAGAATCCAGCAGTCCAAAATTGCGGCTCCTTAAAAAGAAATCCTGCCGCAGCGGTTCCGCAAGGGTCCGGCTTCACGACAGCGTTTGCAGCCGCACTCCAACGCACAAACACACACAGCACTTTACGAGTTGACGGCGAGAGGGATTTTTGCAGCGGCACAGACCGCGGAGGGCGTTCGGCAGCCGAAGGAGCTCTATCGCCGTACTACCAGCGCCGTGGAAACACGCTCGCTGACTGGCCGGTTTTTTCGTTTTTACCGTTGCACGGTCGGTCGCGCCTCTCCCCGCCGCCGATCGCCTGCCCCCCCTCTCCACCCCCCATACCCGCTCTCTCTCTCTTTCTCTGGTAAACTCGTCGGCTCGCTGGATGTTTGAAGCTGATGATCGCCCATCCATGCTCTTTTTTTCTTTTTTTTTTTGTGGTTATCTTCAGATCTCGCTTACCATATGCCGTTGGGGGAGGGTTGTGTTCTTTTTTTTTTTTTACTATATATATATTTTTTAAAGCCAGGTGAGGACGGAAGTTTAGAAGTTCGTTGCAAATTTGGGTGTTGAGGAGTCTTTTTGTGTGCCTGTGGTTCTTCGGCGATAATCTGCCAGGACTTGTGCCCTATGCCTCCTACCTATAGTTCAGAGGTCGGCAAATGGCTGCTCGTCTGTAAAATTTTTGCGATACACGGCGGAATTCCAGAAATTTATAATTTTTAAAAAATATATTATATTTATTATATCAAATGTAATATTCTACAGATTTACTGATTACTATAATCATTTATGCAATTGTTGGACTTCTAACTATTCTATTGTTAATTTATGAATAGCAAAAATTTTAATATTAATTATAAGGTTGATTTATAATCAGCCTCTTGAAATTTAGATGTTAAGAAAGAGTTCTTAATTAGAAACATAAAGATTTATTATTGTTGATAAAACAGCTGCGTAAGTTACAACATCGACAACCACACATATATTGCCAACATTCGTTTTCACAAGTTAACATAAACTAAACGATTACTATTCTTTCATCGATATACAAAGCCAAACTTACATTCGGTCTCGCTCATTATAAAATTTAGACAGACAGAAGAAATTTTAAATTGAAGCGTAAAGAAAAAGAAACAAAGTTTTTGATGAAATCATAGTTCAAGTCTCATAACAAGTCTCTCGAGTAACATAAACTAAACAATTACTATTCTTTCATCGATATACAAAGCGAAACTTACATTCGGTCTCGCTCATTATAAAATTTAGACAGACAAAAGAAATTTTAAATTGAAGCGTAAAAAAAAAGAAACAAAGTTTTTGATGAAATCATAGTTCAAGTCTCATAACAAGTCTCTCAAGTAACATAAACTAAACAATTACTATTCTTTCATCGATATACAAAGCGAAACTTACATTCGGTCTCGCTCATTATAAAATTTAGACAGACAGAAGAAATTTTAAATTGAAGCGTAAAGAAAAAGAAACAAAGTTTTTGATGAAATCATAGTTCAAGTCTCATAACAAGTCTCTCAAGTAACATAAACTAAACAATTACTATTCTTTCATCGATATACAAAGCGAAACTTACATTCGGTCTCGCTCATTATAAAATTTAGACAGACAGAAGAAATTTTAAATTGAAGCGTAAAGAAAAAGAAACAAAGTTTTTGATGAAATCATAGTTCAAGTCTCATAACAAGTCTCTCAAGTAACATAAACTAAACAATTACTATTCTTTCATCGATATACAAAGCGAAACTTACATTCGGTCTCGCTCATTATAAAATTTAGACAGACAGAAGAAATTTTAAATTGAAGCGTAAAGAAAAAGAAACAAAGTTTTTGATGAAATCATAGTTCAAGTCTCATAACAAGTCTCTCAAGTAACATAAACTAAACAATTACTATTCTTTCATCGATATACAAAGCGAAACTTACATTCGGTCTCGCTCATTATAAAATTTAGACAGACAGAAGAAATTTTAAATTGAAGCGTAAAAAAAAAGAAACAAAGTTTTTGGTGAAATCATAGTTCAAGTCTCATAACAAGTCTCTCGAGTAACATAAACTAAACAATTACAGTTCTTTCATCGATATACAAAGTGAACATTACATTCGGTCTCGCTCATTATAAAATTTAGACAGACAGAAGAAATTTTAAATTGAAGCGTAAAGAAAAAGAAACAAAGTTTTTGATGAAATCATAGTTCAAGTCTCATAACAAGTCTCTCAAGTAACATAAACTAAACAATTACAGTTCTTTCATCGATATACAAAGGGAACCTTACATTCGGCCCTGCTCAAAATAAAATTTAGACAGACGGAAGAAATTTTAAATTGATGCGTAAAAAAAAAGAAACAAAGTTTTTGGTGAAATCATAGTTCAAGTCTCATAACAAGTCTCTCGAGTAACTTAAACTAAACAATTACAGTTCTTTCATCGATATACAAAGTGAACCTTACATTCGGTCCCGCTCATTATAAAATTTAGACAGACAGAAGAAATTTTAAATTGAAGCGTAAAAAGAAAAGAAACAAAGTTTTTGATGAAATCATAGTTCAAGTCTCTCAAGTAACATAAACTAAACAATTACAGTTCTTTCATTGATATACAAAGTGAACCTTACATTCGGCCCTGCTTAATATAAAATTTAGACAGACAGAAGAAATTTTAAATTGAAGCGTAAAAAAAAAGAAACAAAGATTTTGATGAAATCACAGTTCAAGTCTCATAACAAGTCTCTCAAGTAACATAAGCTAAACAATTACAGTTCTTTCATCGATATACAAAGTGAACCTTACATGATGTATTATTATTTTCAAGTTTCACTTCAAATATGTACACCATACGTACACATACATAGAGTACTATAAGCAGGCATAAGATGCGCTTCCAGTGCGGCCCACGTAGACTTAGGCTGGCCAGGCCTGTTTTAATGTCTTATCCTATTTCAACATGTACGTGTTGAAAAAGCAGCAAATTGAGTTCAATATTTCTTTACCCATTGAAGAATATGTAGAATTTTTAAGTGATAGCGAAAAAATTTCAACCGATTAAAGATCTTATCGTAAATGAACGTTAACTGAAATAAATCGGTTGAAAATCTTTCGCTGTAATACAAGAAATCCTTATGCTCTTCACCAGTAAAAAGAATCATAAACTAACTCGTACATGTTGGCGTGTGATAAGACATTTAGGGAGTCGAATTAAGGAGACAGTAAATCACCATTTACATGTTGCTCAAGGAGACGATTGATAAATAAGTTAAACGACTTATAATCGGAATATTACTAAACTAAGATGATCATTGCAAATTTATATAAAACTGATATTAAAGCTCTTTAAAATAGAAGCATTAATATATTACTATATAATATATTCAGAGACAACTCTAGCAGGTCTTCGAACCGAAACTGAACCGAAAACCGGAAAAAATCGTTATTTTTGTCTGAACGAAAATCGGAATTGAACAGAATAAAATATTGGTTGAATTCGGTTAAAATTCGGTTCGATATATCTTCAGTCATTTTGTTACCGAACCAACTTATTAATATTTTCTAATCTAACACAAAAACTAAATTTTTGTTTTAAATAATCTATTTCTAATATTTTGATGATAAAAACAATTTTTTTTAAAAACTTCCTTTTTTGCACATTTTTCTCATATATGTTCAACAGGAAACTGGTTAAACATCACTTCTAAAAGAAATATTAACCCTTTGAGTTCCAACATGATTTTTAGAGAATTAGCTAAAAATGCCACGCTGTAGAAAAAAGTAGAAATTTAAAAATATATTCCTTAGTTAAATTTGGAACATTTTATTTACGAAAAGTATTTCAAAAACAAAAAATGAATGTTGTAATTCTAATCATCATTGTCAAATTCTTTGGTGGTCGAAGCCACAACGATATTTTTATAATGCCTAGAAAGTTTTTTTTATACAAGAATTAAAATATAAAAAAAGTTTTTTTATACAAGAATGAAACTATAAATAAAAAGTTTTTTTTATACAAGAATGGAAATATAGAAAAAAGTTTTTTTTATACAAGAATGAAAATATATATAAAAGCTTTTTATACAAGAACAAAAATATAAAAAAGTTTTTTATAGAAGAATGAACTCTAAATAAAAAGTTTTTTATAGAAGAATGAAAATATAAATAAGAAGTTTTTTATACAAGAATAAAAATGCAAATAAAAAGTTTTTATACAAGAAAGAAAATACGAAAAAAGATTTTTTATACAAGAATGAAACTAAAAATAAAAAGTTTTTTAATACAAGAATGAAAATATAAAAAAAAAGTTTTTTTATACAAGAATGAAAAAATATATAAAAAGTTTTATAAAAATATAAAAAAAAATTTTTATACAAGAATGAACGATAAATAAAAAGTTTTTTATAGAAGAATGAAAATATAAATAAAAAGTTTTAATACAGGAAAGAAAATATGAAAAAAGATTTTTTATACAAGAATGAAACTATAAATAAAGTTTTTTTTATACAAAAATGAATCATAAACAAAAAAAATTTTTGTGCAATAATGAAAATATAAATGAAATGTTTTATTTATACAAGAATGAAAATATAAATAAAAAAAATTTTATACAAGTATGAAACTATAAATAAAAAGTTTTTTATACAAGAATGAAAATACAAATAAAAAGGTTTTTTATACAAGAATAAAAATATAAAAAAAGTTTTTTATACAAGAATGAACTGTAAATAAACAGTTTTTTTATACAAAAAGGAAAATATAAATAAAAAGTTTTATTTATACAAGAATGAATATATAAATAAAAAGTTTTTATAAAAGAATAAAAATATAAATAAAAAGATTTTTTTATACAAGGATGAAAATATAAATAAAAATAACTTACAATATTTCCGCGAAAATAAACAAATTACACAATTTGTAAGAATCACCTAAAAATATTATTGTGTGCATGTTCCAATTCCGAAACTGGATTATTCTTAACATAAAAATGTAATGTATACCAGAATACCATTTCTTATAAATACACGTGTGGAATAAAGAAAACAATAAACAAGAATCGAAAAGTATGAAATAGAGATCGTATTACTTCATGCATGAGTCAGGAGCGCGATTGCGTTTCTCGCATTTTTGGCCAGTGTATTGAAGAGCGTGATCGCGCTTCTTGGCACTTAAAGAGTTAAACAGGTTTCATACTCAATTGGCTAGAGAAAAATAAATTACATATTACAAATGAATTCACCTACTAACGCGACATCATAGCAATCTAGAATTAGTTATTACATTCCATATTGTTTTTATTCTACATCATTTTTGTGTAATGCTTAAACAAACTTTTGGAATACACTTATTGCATTATCGATTGAAAATATAAAATGAAAATATAAAAAAAAAGTTTTTTTTATACAAGAATGAAAATATATATAAAAAGTTTTTTATACAAGAATAAAAATATAAAAAAGTTTTTTATACAAGAATAAAAATATAAAAAAGTTTTTTTTATAGAAGAATGAACTGCAAATAAAAAGTTTTTTTTATAGAAGAATGAAAATATAAATAAGAAGTGTTTTAAGAATAAAAATGTAAATAAAAAGTTTTTATACAAGAATGAAAATATGAAAAAAGATTCTTTATACAAGAATGAAACTATAAATAGTTTTATTTTATACAAGAATGAAAATAAAAATAAGTAAAAAGTTTTTTATACAAGAATGAAACCTTACAGAAAAAGTTTTTATACAAGAATGAAAATTAAAAAAATATATTTTTTATACAAGAATGAAAATTAAAAAAATGTTTTTTATACATGAATGAAATTATAAATGAAAAGTTTTTTATACAAGAATGAAAATAAAAATAAAAAGCTTTTTATACAAGAATGAACTATAAATAAAAAGTTTTTTATACAAGAACGAACTGTAAATAAAAAGTTTTTTAAACAGGAATGAAAATATAAATAAAAAGTTTTTTACAGAAGAATGAAAATATAAATAAAAATAACTTACAATATTTCCGCTCAAATATACAAAGTACACAATTTGTATGAATCATCTAAAAATATTATTGTGTGCGTGTTCCAATTCCGAGACTGGATTATTCTCAAATAAAGATGTAATATATACAGTAATACTATTTCTTATAAATACACGTGCGAAATAAAACAAAAGCAATGAACAAGAATCGAGAAGTATGAAACACAGATCGTATTACTTCATGCGTGAGCCAGGAGCGCGATTGCGTATCTGGCATTTTTGGCCAGTGTATTGAGGAGCGTGATCGCGCTTCTTGGCACTTAAAGAGTTAAACAGGGTTCATACTCAATTGTCAAGAGAAAAAGAAATCACATATTATAAAATGAAATCACCTACTAAAGCGACATCATAGCAATCTAGAACTAGTTATTACATTCCATATTGTTTTTATTCTACATCATTTTTGTGTAATACTTAAACAAACTTTTAGAATACACTTATTGCATTATCGATTGTTATCGTTAATGTATATTATAATGTAAACCTACAGGGAAATGATATTAAAAAGGAAATAAACTACCTTATTAACAGGATAAAAAAAGGAAACACCTGCTGACACTTCATAGTAATTGATACATCATAGTAGGTATAGTTATTCGAATTTTGTATTGGTTTTATTTGAAATAAATTTTGATTAATGCATCAACAGATACAGTATTACCGAAGCAAACTTTCTAAATACACTTATTGCATTTTAAAATTTTACTGTTTGTGTATATTATAATAAAAACTAACAACAAAATATAAAAAGAAAAGTAAAAAAATAAGAATATTTATACTATAAATAAAACTTTCATAACACATAACCCATTAATATTGTATCAAAATACATATTGTAATAAAATAAAAATAAAAACTCATACTATATATGCAATAAACAGATATTGCAGAACTTAGTTTTTAATTTATTATCAGATTTTTTGGTATTAATACTATTATAAAATATGAGCTAATAATTATGCTTGAGAGAAGAAAATGCAACAATAAAATATTTCCATATAATTTCATATTTAAAAAAAAATTACACTTTTATAAAAAAGTAGTTTCAATGACATTATTTTTCCCCCAAAAGAATTTGAAAGCATATCTAAGCACCATGAGAAAGCTGTAAAGTTTTTTTAAAATAAATTTATTATTTTGTAAAGAAATACACTAAAAATAATATTATTAAATTATAAAAAATCTAGCATAACAACTACACAAATCTATTTATTTTCATATTGTCGTGATCTATACCCCCTCTATAATAATAGCCTAAGTTATCTGTCCGTCTGTCGTCGAATTTTTGAAACACTTGGACCTGGAATGGATAGAGGTATCCATATTGGATTCTTGATGAGTTAGGGCTAGCAAAACTCAAAGCAAGTTTGTAAACGTTCGAAACACCCCGCCCCCCCTTTTCAATGGTTTAATGACATTATTTCAAGACCTATTTTTCCCGGTTAAGAGCAGGCGATTAAATTTATCAATTACATCGCTTTATAAGTAGATGAAAATAACATTTTTTTCTAGCATTGTGACGTCCTTCCTTTAACCATCTCATTTAATCATTTCTTATTTTAAATTATTTAAATATCATGTGCATTATTTTCGTACTTTTTATCACTGAACTTAGATATCACGTAAATATATATATATTTTTTTATATTTGGCTTAAATAATAGATTAGATACATACGTGATAGTTTTAAATTTAATTATCGATTATTTTTTGTTGCAATGAAAGTTTTATAGCCGTTATTAACAACAAATTCTTTTCATAAAAATCTAGGAGTCTACTTCTCTGACTAATAAATATCTAGCGTTTAAGTTATATAGCTTGGAAAATCAAGAAGTTTGTTCGTTTGTGTGTTTGTTTTTTATATATAACCACATGATTTGACTAAATGAATTCAATGTGATTCAATATTGCATTCACAGTATCGGGAGACTTTAGAGGAGTATGAAGATAAACAAATTATTGAGCTTGTACCAGATAATTCTCAGCCAAAAAACAAACCTTTTTTTCTACCTGAATCATAAGGTACTTTTCTATTATAGAAAATTAAAAATTTTACTGATCCCGTCCTTATGACGGGCTATATGCTAGTCTCTCATTATGTCTATGTAATAAATTATTCAATATGCAAATATTCTATTCGACGAACATTCTATTATACGAAACATTATACATAACCACATGGTCTGCAATCGATTCGCTAACTTTTGGACATCATTCATATATACCGCCAAATAATCACTGTCAATATTAAAACCACTGCAGTTCATCCTATCACGTAATATGACAAGATAAATTAAAGTTGGCAACTAACATGTGGTCAGTAAAGAAAAGCAAATTATCGAGCGTATACCAGATAAATCTTAGCCAAAAAACAATCCATTTTTTTTACCTGCCTCATAAAGTACTTTACAATTCTGGAAAATTAAAAATTTTACTGATCCCGTTAAATGACGGGTTGTATGCTAGTAGTCAAATATGACTTACTTAAAGAGCTGATTTTATGAAGGCCGCACGAGAAATTCGAGGATATCGTATGCGGCCTCGAGGCCACACGTTACCCACCTTTTTCAGTTTAAAACTCTTCTCTACTATAACGATTTTTTACTATTCATCTTAAAATAAAAAGTTCTGTTTCTCCTAAAATAAAAATCTTACAAGTTCAATAATTGTTCTCCAAGTTTAAAGACTATATTAAATTCTGTTATTTCAAATAATATCTTTATAAAAAAGTAAAAAGTTTTCTTCAAACCAAAAACAACTAAGTTCATTTACCCGTAAAATAAGTTTTGAAGTATACATATTAGAAATTGAATTTTTATACCAAAGAAAAACTAAATGTCTTTTTCAGTCTGCGAATTTTAAACTTTGAAGAGATCTAAGTTTTAATAAGTTTAATATAAATTAAAAACTTAAAATTGAAAATGAAAAAAAAGTATTTCTCATACTAGAAAATAAAATATATTGTTCGTATCAATCAATATAACTTAAGTTCCCAGACTAAAAAGATATTTAGATATTCAGCTAATATTCAATATTAAAAATTAAATTTCTAGTACATGCATTTCAAGAGTTATTTATCGGATATGTAAATTTAATTTTTTCATTTGTTGAATAAATTTTATGTTGTTTAAAAGATATATTACTTGATATGAAAAAAACCCATATATATATATATATATATATATATATATATATATATATATATATATATATATATATATATTAAATTGTAGCATTTTTGAAGAATTTGCCATAATTTTGTTCTGCAAGCAGTAAATTTTCTTTTGTTTTATAACGAATGGTAAAAAGCTTATTTTAATAAAGAATTTTGTGTTTGAAAAGGTATTTTGTTCCTTTAATTTAATATTTATTGACTAGCAGGCGCTCCTGGCTTTTCACAGGTAAAAATGGAGTTTGATATTTTATTTAAATTAAAGTTGACTATTTTGATTGCATATGCACATTGCAAAATTTTACGAAATTCGAAAGTCAAAAGTGAAATGTCATATTTTTCAACTGATGATTCCCGTTAGAAAAAGCGTCTTTATTTCTTCGCAGTGTGCAAAAATATTTTTCTCTCAATAAGTTAGGAAATGATGGTCTCGTGAAATTTTACAGAGATAGCGCTTGCTTTAAACACGGTTTATACAAGGAAGTTACTTTTGTTTATACAATTGTTTTATACGTCAGTTTGGGCAATCTTTCTCATTGCTCCGGTGTATTATGATTAAAAACTTCATAAACGAATCCAGGAATGTGTAAAAGTATGGAATGAATGAGGAAGATATATTACAGCTAGAACGTTTTGAAGTTAGTTTGTAGCCGAAAAGAAAAATCTGATGTGGACACCAAATAACTTTCTCATACGCCTCTTAAGTTAGACTCAATTTATGGATTTGTATCATGCGTCATCAAAATTATCATCTGCACATTTTTTACAAGTTGAATTTCATGTTTCATTTTTCAAGATTGGGGTTGTTACTCATCCTCCTGGTGTAAGAAAACCTATATCAGGTCCAATAGATCTCGTTTTAATATGTAAATAGTCCATGGCTAAGGGTAATATCCTGATTCACTTGAGCAAGGAAAGTGCTATAGACTGACTAAACCTCAAACTTGGGTCCTCATAACTTAAAAGCTGAGACTAAGCAAAAGACTCCAAGGTTGCACCTGCCAATTCCATAGGTATTATTTGGGAACATAGTGGACATTTCGACCAGAAACCAATTTTACATGTCCAGCTGCCATTTATGAACACGGGTGATCATTGGCCAGCTCGAGCTTTGAACCTACAGTTCTGAGATTACGAGATTAACGCCATTGCCAAATGGGCTACCAAGGTACTCATAACCAGATTGTAGTAATATTTTGTTCCAGTGTAGCTGAAAAAGTTTAATTTCTCAAGATTGTCATTGTTACTCCTCCCCCTGGTGTGATAAATCCTACACCAGGTCCAACAGATCTCGTTTTAATATTCAATTACTCCACGTCTAAGAGTAATATCTGTTTCACTTGAGCAAGGAACCACGACTGCTGTAGACTGACTGAACCTCAAGCATGGGTCCTCATAACTTAAAAGCTGGGACCAAGCAGAAGACTCCAAGGCTGAACCTGCCACCTTCATAGGTATTGTTTGGGAACATGGTTCACATTTCGACCAGAAACCAATTTTACATGTCCAGCTGCCATTTATGAACACGGGCTATCTTTGGCCAGCTCGAGCTTTAAACCTGCAGTCCTAAGATTACGAGATTAACGCCTTTGCCGAATGGGCTACCACGGTACTCATAACCAGATTGTAGTAATACCTTGTTCCAGTGTAGCTGAAAAGATTCGTTTCTCAAGATTGTGGTAGTTACTCATCCCCCTGGTGTAAGAAAACCTACCCCAGGTCCAATAGATCTCGTTTTAATATGCAAATTGTCCATGGCTAAGGGTAATATCTGCTTCAGTTGAGTAAGGAACCACGTGTACTGTAGACTGACTAAACCTCAAAAATTTGTCCTCATAACTTAAAAGCTGGGACCAAGCAGAAGACTCCACAGTTGCACCTGCCACCTCCACAGGTGTTGTTTGCGAACATGGTGGACATTTCTACCAGAAACCAATTTTACATGTCCAGCAGCCATTTATGAACTCTGGTGATCTTTGGCCAGCTCGAGCTTCGAACCTGCAGTTCTGAGATTAAGAGATTAACGCTTTTGACAAATAGGCTACCACGGTACTCATAACTAGATTGTAGTAATACCTTGTTCCAGTGTAGCTGAAAAAGTTTCCTTTCTCAAGATTGTGTTAGTTACTCATCCCCCTGGTGTAAGAAAACCTACACCAGGTCCAATAGATCTCGTTTTAATATACAAATTGTCCATGGCTAAGGGTAATATCTGCTTCAGTTGAGCAAGGGACTACAACAGCTGAAGACTGACTAAACCCCAAGAAATTTGCATCTTTCGTTTATTGAGCATTACTAAGGTAAAACAACATCTTTGCTTGAAGGGTTCAAGCAGAAGACTCTCAGGCTTGGCTTACCTTTTCCAGTGGTATCGTTTGGAGTCTTGGAGGACATTGACTCGAAGAATCTATTTTACGTGCCCAAAATCGTTATTAATGAACACGGCAGATCTTTTGCCAGTTCGAGCCTAGATCCTGTAACCCTCTAAAATATATTCATACAGTAGCGTTGTATTAAAGTGGGAAAGTTATTGGATTTTGGTTACCTATTTAAGTAACTGTAGTAATGACTTCAAATGATATGACAATGAATTTGTGAATCACTTTAACATGATTTAAATGCAATTATTATCCAATATCAGTTGTGAAATTTCATTGAAAAGGTAATTATTCGATTGCTACTGCTTATCTTGAATAGAAAAGGTACTCTTAGTTTAATTCTTTAGGGTTAAAAATCGCATTTTTCTTAGAAATTTGTCATTTTGCAAGTCTCCTACCCTTGAAATTTTTTTTTTCACTTTAAAACACTATTAGAACTAATCCTTTTTTAAAAAAATATTTTTCCTTTTAAATGCTAAGCCTCTGAAACCTTGGGATAAGAAAATCGCCTAGCAGACTGAATTGTTTTCAGCTTTATATTTCGAAATTATTTATCCCAGAGAAAAATTCTTGAAAATATTGGATATTTCGTTTAAAAATGTGTTATTTTTATATATGTTTCTTTATCTAAATATTTATTAAGGAATAAAACTTTTTTTCCCGATATCCCTCAAAATAAAATACATTCTTGCAGACGTTGAAGCATTTTTACATTTCTGCCAGGTTTGAATTTGGTAGAAATCATACGTTAAATAAGAAATTTTTTATAGTGAAATTCTCGTAATCTGCCCCTTTTATCAGTTTATATGAGTGAAGGCGAAAGAAATTTTTTCCATATCTGAAAAAAAAATTTTATGCAGCAGCGATATCCTTTGGTTTAAAAAAATCATTACGTCTGTTACTGCAGAAAAAATATTAGTTTTTTCTTATATGATTCTGACTTATTTTAAGGTAACTGATTACATTTGGAGTCAAAATTTTGAAATAAGGTTTTATGGAAATTTTTTGAGGTGTTGTAAAATTAAGTTAAAAACATTGAAAATTATGAAAGTTGAAATATATTCATGGCTTTTTTTTTCTTATAGTGTGGTAAAAAGGGAAAAATTAGGGATTTTTTAGGCTTTGAAGTATTTTTAAGCAAATTATCCTAACTAATAAGAAATATAAAGCATATTACATTTACTTGTATCAATGTAGATAAATCCAGTATGAAGAGATGAAATTAAAACAGTGATATCAGCTTCTATACTGTGCCTTTTTTTGTAAATATAAAACCTAAAAAAATAGGAATTATTAATTTTTTAGACCAATACTTTAATGTGGTAAAAGAAGGAAAAAATTTAAAAGGAAGAAATTGTTTTTTCGTCTTTCAGTAGCAAAATTAGTTTAAAATGTTTCGAAAATTAGACTTTATGTTGGTATTTTAGGAAGCTGCAGTAGCTCAGTCGGTAAAGGTGTCAATCTCATAACCTGTGGGTTGTGAGTTCGAGGACAAAGCTGGGCAAATATCCACCGTGTTCATTATAGATGACTAGGACACGTAAAATAAGTTTGTGGTCGCAAAAGCGGTAGGGTCTGGTGGGTTAAAATGGGTAGAAAAAGTGTTATTTCTCATTCAATACTCTTTTAAACATAAATAAATTTATAAACAGGTAATTTTTTGTATGTATTCATGTAATGGGTTCCTTGTCATTATTGTTAAAACTGTTTTATACATTTTCTTAAATTGCAAATTTATAATTTTTTACTTCTTTCCTTATACCCATTTTACCCCAGAGGTAGGGTAAAATGGTCATTGTCTAAAAAAAGCGTGAGTGTTTGAGTGTTTTGGAGTGCTACGGTCTACTATTTTGCAACACGAGGGCTAATGAGACTGGGACCTACAGTTTAAAGCCGATTTCGAACGGCTACGAACATCCATGCCACAGTGGGATTCGAACCCACGAACTCTGGTACCGAAGGCCAGCACCCTAACCAATTGGCCATCGTTCGGCTTGACTAAAAAAAAGACTGTTAATTATACAAAATTTAATTAAAACTTTATTTTTTCCTCTACAAATATATTTATGTGATATAATTAGAATTTATATTGGAAAACTGTAACGGCCACGGTTATTGCAGTTGATTATTAAAGAGATATTGACGATAAAAGAAAGAAAATGTTCCTTTTTTTTATTAGTTTTTAAGACTTTAGTAAAAATGAATGCATTCCTGACATGAAAACGAGGCAATCTATGCTGATAGATGCAAAATATAAAACTTATTAAGGAAAATAAATGTTGCAAATAAATGTCTAAAAGTATATTACAAAGCTAAAATATAATTGTTACAAGTTATGATGTGTGTTTTAAGTAAATTATAAAAAAAAGTACCCATTTTACCCCACCAGACCCTACCTTTGGAGGTGGCAAGCCAACCCTACCTTTGGAGGTCCTTGCTCCTAAATTATGGAACCGAGCTGGGGGAATGGTACAGGCGTCCGTAGCATTCCTTAACCTACACGTGCTCCTTAGGTGGTGCTATAATGATAAATGAGTAACAACTTCTCTGCCGTCTTTGTCATAAAGGTATATGTCTGAATTGACAGCTTCATTGGATGAAATGTTCTGAAAATGACTCCTATGGAATTAACGTTTTAATGAACAATTGTTTTCACAGATCCTAAGATCCTACTGTCTATCTAAATCAGGGATGGGCAAACTCCGGCCCGTCTGAAGGTTTTATCCGGCCAGCGGATAGAATTTTAAATTGCTAGTCAGAGGAATATTAAAAGAAATATATATTTATACATTATATATCCATCTCCTTTTCCACTTTACTTATATATTATATCCCAAATTTATTATCTCACTCTCAGAAGATCGGCGGTATATTTGCTTCTTATATGTGATCAAGTGTTTGCAACTTTGAACCTTAGAAAGAATAATTTCAGAAGTAGACTGACAGATGAGCATTTAGCATCGT
>CM063504.1:116237718-116245218 GCA_032207245.1 Pardosa pseudoannulata | reverse complement strand
TTAACTAGGTCTGACTATATAATGCATGTGTGTGTGTGTAAACCACGCTACGAACACACTATTCTGACTTGTTTTGTTCTGTAAAAGTATTTATATTTACGAATATATATTTTATATTACTCATAACGCTTTTATATAGACGAAGTTTTTATATTTACTTCGTCTGAAAAGGAATAAATCTCATCTTAACCAAAACTTCGTATTAAGCAATTACATCTGATTGAGGTATGGCTGTGTATAAGTGTTGTATGTGTGTTTGTGTAAATTATGCTATAAACATCCTATCCTGACATGTCTAGTTCTGGAAAAGTGATAAACTTGTTTATAATTTTACCAGACTTTATATTTACTTCCTCTACGAAAGAGGCTTCATCTTAACTGAATTTTTGTGTTAAGAGTTTTAGTCTTAACAAGTTATGACTGTACATAAGTGTATATGTGTGTGAGAGAGAGAAGCACGCTATATAAAAGCTATCCTCACTTATCCAGTTCTAGAAAGTGACAAAATTGTTTATTATTTTTCCAGATTTTATGTTCATTTTGTCTTAAATGGGAGAATCTTCAACTTAACACATTGTATGCGGAACACGTACTAGTAAGTTTCCTGACGATTGATACTTGAGCGAGGGTCACGTACTAGTACGGGCTAGTGTAACAATATGGTTTGTTTGTGGGTACAAAAATAACTGTATATACCGGAAGACGAAGCCGAATGTTCTCGTCTACTACATAGATTCTGGAAAAATTTAGACAAATAAAAACTAGTTTTTACATCAATTGATGCGAAATCACAGAACGGGAATGTTGATTAAAAAAATCAATTTAGATTTAAGATTAACTTTTTATTTATCCTTGCGAAAATGATATTATATATATATATATAAATAATATATATATATAATATATATATATATATATATATAAATATATATATATATATATATACATATATATATATACATATATATACATATATATATATATATATATATATATATATATATATATATATATATATATATATATATATATATATATATATATATATACATATATATATATATATACATATATATATATATACATATATATATATATACATATATATATATATATATATATATATATATATACATATATATATATATATATATATATATACATATATATACATATATATATATACATATATATATACATATATATATATATATATATATATATATACATATATATATATATACATATATATATATATACATATATATATATACATATATATATATACATATATATATATACATATATATACATATATATATATATATATATATACATATATATATATATATATATATATACATATATATATATATATACATATATATATATATATACATATATATACATATATATATATATATATACATATATATATACATATATATATATACATATATATATATACATATATATACATATATATATATATATATATATATATATATACATATATATATACATATATATATACATATATATATATATATATATATATATATATACATATATATATATATACATATATATATATACATATATATATATATATATATATATATATATATACATATATATATATATATATATATATATATATACATATATATATATATATATATATATACATATATATATATACATATATATATATATATATATATATATATATATATATTATATATATACATATATATATATATATATATATACATATATATATACATATATATATATATATATACATATATATATATATATATACATATATATATATACATATATATATATACATATATATATATATATATATATATATATATATATATATACATATATATATATATATATATATATATATATATATACATATATATATTTACATTAGTTTTATGATTTCTCTTTTCATTTTTTATGATGTAAAAGTGTTTATATCTAACATAATTCTAAAAAATTAAATATTATATACTACTATTTCTATTTGATTTTTCATATTGATATTACTATTATAAATGTATAACAAAATGTATATATATATTGTTTACAAAAATCTTATGGTTGTTATTTATATATTTCTATTTATATATTTATTTATATATTTCAATATAAAATACGAAAAGTTGGTTAAAAAATTAAAAAAATTTCGATTTGATGAGATTTAGCTGAATAAATAAATTTAGGAATAAAACGCCAGCTCCCAGTGCAATTCCGCTGCGAAATATACCGGCACACAATATATTAACTAAAATTTCGTTTTAAGCGTTTTTGTCTTAACAAAGTTAGACTGTATATACGTGTATATGTGTGTGTAGAAACTGCGCAATACACATAGCAGCTTAAAGTTTACACACATTTCTACGCTTGATTGTAAATTATCTTTCCAATTTGCTGCATAGGAAGCAAGCGACACCGTATAAAATAAGGCACACTAAATGTTAAACGATTAGCATAAATGCTTCCGTTCCATAATAAAGATTTCCGATTAAATCATCAAATGACGTTAGATTTAGATAGTTATCAGTAATTACCATTCATGTATAATAATACTTATTGTTAATCGAATCTGTGACGCATTCTTTTATACAGAGTTCCTGACCTACTTTTTACTTGATTTTTTGAGTGGTTTATGAGCGTATTGTGTACGATGAACCAGACAAACTTTCATTCGAAAACTTGACTGATTGATGTCACAGATTGAGGTGTAAAAATAACTTGACTGAAATAACCTGCTGTAAAGGTAAACAATAACTTGTTTTAATTGAATTATACCAAACAATCGTGCAAAACGAGTATTATACATATTTTCTAAAGAGAAAATTTAAAATATATAAAGTAAAATAAATAGATTGATAATATGACAGAAAATGAGGATGTAGTTATGAAATTAATGGTAATCAATTAAAAATCAGGTATATCTTATTTGGAAGTTTAGAAACAAAGTGTTAAGAGGATGTTTTATTATACGGAGCGGAAGCAGAACGATGGTCGATTGTTAGGGTGCTGACCTTCGGTACCGGAGTTTGTGGGTTCGAATCCCAGAGTGGCATGGATGTTAGTAGCCGCTTGGAATCGGCTTTAAGCTGTAGGCCCCGGTCTCATTAGCCCTCATGTTGGTTTGGTCTGGTTTGGTTTGGAGTGCTACGATCTACTGTTTTGCACACGAGGGCTAATGAGACCGGGACCTAATGCTTAAAGCCGATTCCGAACGGCTACGAACATCCATGCCATAGCGGGATGACCCTCGTGTTGCAAAAAGTAGACCGTAGCATCCAAAACCATATAGTGGGTATACAGAGAAACGCGAACAGTCCGCTAAATATCTAGAAGGGCGATAAAATCAATAACTCTAAGATAAGCCTTTATAAGCTAATAAGTTCTTTTTAAAGGATTTTACATAAAATGTTGAGTGAGAAAATCTATTTCCTTCTTCTTTTCGACTTTATAAATGTTGCCATAAACTTAGGTTGGTGTTTCAAGTCACACTTCTTCAAATATTATGTAATATAAAAAGATAGAATTTTCATATATGCCAATAAAAAATTAAAATTAATTTATAATAAGGAGTAAAATTTAAGTTAAATGCATAATTTTGTTACTTAACTGTATTGTACTCTTTTTCTTTGTATAGGATTATTAGCAGTTGATAACATTTTGTTTCTAGCTTCATGACGTCATTCCTTTGACCATCTCATTTAATCATATTTAATTTAAATTATTTAAGTATCGTCTACATTACTTTCATACATTTTATCAGTGAATTTAGATAACACGCAAAATAATTTTCTTTTATATTCGGCTTAAATAATAGATTAGATACATATGTGATAATTTTAAATTTAATCATCGATTATTTTTTGTTGCAATGAAAATCTTATCACCGGTATTAACAACAAATTCTTTTCATAAAAGTCTAGGAGTCTATTTCACTGAATAATAAATATCTAGCCTTTATGTTATATATCTTTGAAAATTAAGAAGTTTGTTCGTTTGTGTGTTTGTTTTTTTATACATAAGCACACGGTTTGACTAAATGAATTCAATGTGAATCAATACTGCTGTACCGAGGTACTTTCTCACGGTGAGTTGCACGTGCATGCATAGCCGTGGGAGGATTTTCCTTGACGAATTTAAGACCCCAATTATTGACGTCAAGTTTAGGGACCCCTGCAGAGAGGATACTTCACGGAATGGCAGCATAACGGTCAATCTCGCACAGAACGGTAAGCGTGAATTATGGGAGCAGGGGCTAAAATGTAATGTCAGCTTGAACAAAAAGGGGCTACTTTAATGAGCCCACCTGCACTCCCGAAGGGCATTTGATGTGGGAAAATTTTCCCGAAGGAAGGGATTGGACAAGAAAAGGAGGGGCGTTGTGACCTAGGTGAAGTTTTTGGAAACGGAGTGAGAGCTGAAGGCTGAGAGCTGAGAGTTAGAAGTGGGCAGTCGAGAGAAGTGGAACAAGAATCCACTAGCACGAGCTCGTCCCGTGCGCCCGGACTGACACCGCCCCGCTCAACATCACCAACTCGTCCCGTATGCCCGTGAGAAAAGCCCCTGCCTGCTCCCCTGCGACTTCAATGGAGGTAATTTATAAATAATATTTACAGTCCTTTGACTTAGGCCTCTGTTAATAATAATAATTCCTTATAAAGTGATGTGGGATAATTAGTCTGTAAATAGAAAATATAAATGATTGATTATGTTAACCAAGTATTTTTGTAAATAAATGTATAGAATAAATGTCTGAATCTATATAAGGTATTATATTCATTCTGTGTTTCCCCCTTGTAACGAACACTGGTGTATAGGTTGTATGTACATTACAACAACTGCATTCACAGTATCGGGAGACTTT
Source organism: Pardosa pseudoannulata (assembly GCA_032207245.1). Taxonomy (NCBI): domain Eukaryota; kingdom Metazoa; phylum Arthropoda; class Arachnida; order Araneae; family Lycosidae; genus Pardosa; species Pardosa pseudoannulata. The sequence goes on along the minus strand of CM063504.1, from coordinate 116,240,303 downwards.
AGAGGAGTATGAAGATAAACAAATTATTGAGCGTTTACCAGATAATTCTCAGCCAAAACAAAAAAAATCTTTTTTTTTACCTGCCTCATAGGGTACTTTTCAATTATAGAAAATTAAAAATTTTACTGATCCCGTCATATGACGGGCTATATATTAGTCTCTCATAATGTCTATGTAATAGATTATTCAGTTGTACGAATATTCTGTTCTACGAATATTATATTGTACGAAACATTCACTTATGAACAGGAATGTTTGTTTCTTGCATACATTTTCAAAGTAAATTTTATTTAGTTATAGGAAGTGAGCAAATATGAAACTATTACACACCTTTTTCAGCTAATTTTGCTGTACGGTCTTCGGCGTGTCCATTAATTTAAGGTTCTCAATAAATACATTATAGGAATTATAGAAAATATCTATACTGGGACAGCGTTTGAAAAAGTGTCTCTTAAAGAGTAGTGTCTTCGCGACTTTCGTTTTCCCTAACGAGGGATTTTTTTCTTCCTACCTCCCTCTCTGATGGGGAAAAAACCATTCTTAAGTTTATAGAGATCATGTAATACAGATATTGTGAATAAAGTAAAAGTTGGATGATGTTTTTGTGTTTCTCTTAATGCCTCTAAGAACTAATGATTTTTTTCCAACGCAGCAGGCGATACAGACATTGTCCTAAATCCTTAACAAGGCTGCGAACATGTTACTCATTTAGTACCACCTGGGGAGCACGTGTAGCTTAAGGTATGCTACGAACGCGAGTGACATTACCCCCGCTGGGTCCTCGTAATTTAGAATCAGGGACCAAGAAAAAGACCCCCAGGTTTGTCCTACCACCCCCAGAAGTATCGTTTGAGAACTTGGAGAACTTTGTGACCACGAATATATTTTACGTGCCCCAGTCACCTTTAGCGAACACGGCGGATATTATGTCGGCTCCAGCCAGAAGTAATGAATTACAGAATCTACTAAGCCAATCTACCAGAAATATTTATCCAAACCGAAATTAATACATGAAACTTAATCTGCCGAATGAATATGGAAAGGTTTATACAGCGTCTACTGTGGACGTTTTACTGTATATTTTATAAAGGTTTAAATAAATTTCAAGTAGAATACCACACTACCTTAGTCCCAAAGCAGTGATTTTAGAAATTGAAATTCAAAAGAAAGAAAAGAATTATTTAAATAAGTACGCAATCAATTTAATATTTCTTGCAGTTTAGCATGTTAAACAATTTCGATTTTAGTATCCCGAGTAAAAGAGAAAAAAAAATGCTTAAAGTATTTGGTGTTTCCCGATATATTATAGATTGAGATTCATCGATAGAACTAGCATTCAAACTTCAAATCCGTTCATTTTTCAATTAATATTCACGGCCACGAAGACTTTCTTTCAAACCGTCTTTGTGGAGGATATTTTTAGTAATAACATATTCACAAATCGCAGAAATTCGCTCATTCTTTTCACGCTCCTCGAGCACAAAAAGAAAAAAAAAAGAGAACAATAAGATTGGAAAAGAAAATTTAGAACGATAACTCTTTGACATCAATTCTGTCCTTTATGGAATAAAAGAATAGCAGATAGCTCTCGTGCATTTCAAGTATGTGCAAGATTTGTTACGATGATATATAATTCCTTCTGGAATTGGTTTCTTACTCCGAAGCCGCTGTTTGCCGTAACAATTTTAAGCACAATCTCCTCTCGTACTGTAATGGAACCAGAAAAATTGACAAGTTCAGATGGTCGCATCCAATGAATTGGGATGTTTATAGACATGGAAAGGGGTCACGTGCAACTATTCCGCTAGAATTGGGAGGCTAGGCAGAGAGAACCTGATATTAGATGTTTAAATTAACTATTACTAACTTGTTGATTTATTGCCACGCGTGGCGGCCATTGTAAAGGCTGTAAGCGGTGATAGTCCCTAAGCACAATACGTGCCGTATGGAGTTCTATTAAACAGGGAACGAACGAGTAAAGAGTGGTATTAGTATTATAACATATTGGTTTATCTATGTCTATACATGCAAAAATATAGACATACTGATACATACGCATAAATACGACCCCCCACTCTCTGTCTCTCTCTCTCTCTATCTATATATATATATATATATATATATATATATATATATATATATATATATATATATATATATACATATATTTATATATATATATATATATATATATATATATATATATATATATATACACATATATATATATACATATATATATATATATATATATATATATATATATATATATATATATATATATATATATATATATATATATATATATATATATATATATATATATATATATATATATATATATATATATATATATATATATATATATAGATATATATATATGTATGTATGTATATGTATATATATATATATATACATATCAGTGGCGTGCGGTAGGTGTTCATGCATGGTGTGCAGAGAGCAGCAACAACAACAATAATAATAAAACCATAAAAATGTACATTAAACACTTCCTTAAAGTTTATTATTCATTTGTACACAAAATCCATACGTCTATCCGTATTACTAATAAAATAACGAAAAGC
>CM063504.1:116215218-116232718 GCA_032207245.1 Pardosa pseudoannulata | reverse complement strand
GCAGCAAAGCGTTGTAACGGTGTGCCTTTCTCAAAGACTTTGTTTCTCAAAAGAGGTTGAGAAATGGACTTCGCTTATGTAAAGACAAAGATATTGTGTTCCCCAGCACTACGATGTCTAGACTTTTGTGCCCTACAGTAGCGAAACAACAGGGCAGACAACCGGGCACCCAGGCTGACAGCCAGAAATATGATCGTCGGAACCACAAGTCCTCAAAGGGAGTGCCGCGACGCTGGATCTTTCGTCGACACGAAATTCCGGAGACTCCCAGGTTTGCAGCCGGTGATTGTCTAGCCCAGACCAATCAAGTTAGTTGAAGGTGAGATCATCGCTAGATGATCCAATGATGAAATTGTGGGTGAGAGAGGCTCCTCTCTTAGAGGCTCATCGTCTAAAAAACAGACGAGGTGAGATTTTTTTAAAGAAAAAGTTAGTTATCTACCAGCCAGCTAATTCAGAGGTCGTCTTGACCAGTATCTCCATCGGAGATTTTTCTTAGCGAAAATTCCACCTTGAGACATATCTCTTTCTGAGATTGCACATTTGTCAAAATGGTTTTAGTCACTAAACAAGCGTTTTTGAGATGTTTAAAAAAACCCACGTTTTTTAAACAAATATATTTGAATATTTATAAACAAATTTTTAAAACTTGTTTTTACATATTCAAATTTTTATAACAAGTTTTTATAACGTTCACATTTTGCGTAGGGACTTACCTGTAATAAACTTAGAAACTAAATTTTCAATGAATTTTATGTACACTTAATTTTTTTATATAAGGTTTACAGATTTCTTTAACCTTTTAAGGACGGTGTAACGGCGTGATTTAGCGGTGTGTCGACATCAAAGAACTTTGCTTTAAGAGGTGGACTTCGTTTGTGTGGATACAAAAGGATTGTTTTCCCCGGCACCACGATGTCTACACTGTTGTGCCCTATAGTAAAGGAACAATATGCCAGACAACACGGCGCCTTCACTGACAGCCAAAAATATGATCGCTGGAACGACAAAGGATTAGCCGCAACTCAGATGTAGCCGCTAAGAATTCCAGTGACCCCTTTGTTTGCGGCCGATGATTGTTTAACCAGGACCAATCCAGTTGTTCGAAGGTGAGGTCATCGCTAAGTGATCCAGTAATGAAATTGTTGGTGAGGCCCCTCCCCTAGAAAGAGACGAGCGAAAATTTGCTTTTTTAGAGAAGTTAGTTAGCAACCAGCTAATTCAGAGGTCGCCGTGACCAGTCTCTCTACCGGAGAGTTTTTTTTGCTATAATCCCACCTTGGGATCGTTTCTTTAAGGAGTAGCCCGCATCGGCTAACTCGGAGATCACCTCGACCAGTCTCTCCATCGGAGAGTTTTATTTAGCGAAATCCCGTCTTGGGATATATCTCTCGCTGAGATTGAAGCGATACCCTGTGCATTGGGTTTCCTTTTCTAATATAATCCTCTTCAGGATTGTTTGCAATTTTTTGGAACTCTAACTGTGCTTAGATATCCTACCATTACTTCAGAGAATTTTCGAGAGAGCTACGAATTGTTTCTTCCGTCTAATCACCCATATTTCGGCAGAGACTGAATTTAGTTTAGGTACCCGTCTCTACTCAGGCCTACGTGTACTAATCACTTACCTGTGATCGGAAATTGTTTTTTTTGTGTGTAGATATGAAATGATGTATATAGCATCATTGTAAATAAATTCATTCATCAAGATACACCTGATTCTTCCTTGTGTCACCTAAAACAGGGACCGGATACGTTACAACGGGTGCATCATATATGCAACGTCTTCCAAATTCATTTAGAGTGAGTATATCATTAATGATATTTTAGGTCAAACATTTAATTAGTATTTCTTATTTCCACTAGAAGTAGCCATATGTCTGTTACGGGTGAATTTGTCTACTAGAGATATCTGAATTGTAGAGAATCTGAATAGAATTTAAAAGATGTCGCATATATAATACGCCGGTCTTGTAAAGATTATCGAATTCGAATTCATTTATTATGCCACATATTAAATTCAATTGAGAATGTCAGGATAAAGTGGTATTTACATCCAATTCCGAACCAGAATTTAGATCTTATTTCACGTTATTCATAGCTCATCGTGAAGGAAGTACAAGGGGTAAGCAAATTTAAAATTTATATTATCCTGCATAAACTTTATGCACTTTTCCGGAAGGCATTAAACCACGCTAAGAAACGCAAAAAGAACCCATTTAAGCTGAATAAATACAGGTGAATTTATTATTCTTGAAACCTTCTTAACTAGCTTCCGAAAAAAGACAATAGAAAAATAAAGAAAAAAAAGTATTGCTGTTCAATCGAGGTATAAAAAAAATCATCCTCTCTTTTGTTTATCTCTTTTCAAATCAATATTTATAGAGCAAATGGGGTTAACCAAATCCTTCTGCAGCCTTGTATACCGTATAAGCAGATTTTCGGCTAGAATTTAATAGCATGGAAGGAAATTTTAATTGAGTTTTTTCTGGTTAATAAATCCCGTTCATTTATTAAAAATAATTATACTTATTAATTTTCAGTTGAGAAAAGACAGTTAAATTAAAAAAAAAAGAAAGAAAAGAAAAAAAATCTGGCGATTTGGTGAATTAACGGGAAGGATGCAAATGCTTTATCCCACCCCAATTTTAGATCCGGCGAATTTTTCTTTATTGTCTACTTAATGGACTTAATTAACTATTATGTTAATGAAAATAAATGCGTTTTAAGTAGGTGAGTTTACTTTCATTTTTTTTCTAGATCTCTTGAACCTTTCTCTTTGTATTTGTTAGGGAGATTTTCCATTTAGAAACATTAATAGAGATTAATACTTGTAAAAAAATGTATATATGTAGGATGCAAGAGTGCGAAAAAAAGATTTAAAGTACTTTACTGCAAATAATAGTCTCCTTTTATAAAAAAAGAAATCCGGGGATTTAAATGTCTTCCAGTTTAAAAAAATAAATAAATAAGAGAGTGCTAAAGTAACAATTGTGTATTAGGAACTTAAACAATGTTAAATTATGTTACATAACCGACTCCAGATTTTTTTTTGTAAGAGAACAAAAACTTTCAGTCAAAAAGTGGTTAGTTAGAAGACTGTAATTTTTTAAAAAATTCCTTTTGATTATGTAAATGAGCACTGCGTATTAAACAAAAACGTTATGACAAAAATGTTATGCTTAGTAACAGATCCCGGATTTCCTAATTATTAGAATTAATTATGCCGGATATGACACATATTCTTTTTGTTCAATTATGTAAATTAGTTTGGAGTTCTTTTTTTTAAACTTTCTTATAAGTTTGGACTGGTTTGGTATTCTACGGTTCTTTTTTTCTACATAAGGGCTAATGGTACTGAAACCACTAGGGCTTGTAAATTTACCGAATTTTTCCGAGTAAATTAGTATTCAAAATTCAGAACAAAGCTCTTCCATTTTCTCCACGTCCTGGCTTTTATAAGTGGTGTTAACGCATTGTGTGCGGTGTAATGTCACAGCTCTAAAATAGGTAATTTTGGTAGCGTTATGGTCGAGCAGGGTTCTTCATAGGCATCATGAGAATGACACATCGAACACAAGCGAGATGGAGAAGAAAGAAGGATTTATTCTGGTATATACAAATATTTACATCATTTACATTCTCGGAAGAGCTCATTCATCCTCGCCCGCCGGACAACTCTCAGCGTCTTCTCCCACACCAAATGACGCTTAACCCTCGTGACGTCACTCGAAAAACCCCCACACCCCTCTCTGTCTTTTCTTGAGGAGAGAATGGAGGCGTGGAGACCCCCAGATAGCAAAGAACACGTTCGACTGACGTCACAGCGAGCCGTAATACACAAACAAATACATATTAAAAGTTTTCCAGTAACATGATGCTACAGCGGGTACATTTCGCAGCGGAATGAGGAATTTTCACGTTTTCTAATTTTGATTTTAAATGATAGAAGACAAAAAAGTAAGCAAGACAGTAGCTATTTTTCTTTCATTTGGGAGCCTAATGATTGATTTCTAATGGGTTTTATAGCGGACTCTTTAACGTCTCTCAAAAACGATACTTTTTCTCCGCCGAGTTTGTGACGTCATCGTTCATGTAGACACCGAGCGCCTATGCTGTTTACATGTTAAAAGGCGACTTTTAAATTTGTTTTTGTGTAAAGTATCGCATATAATAGAAATTTTTTTGTTATGTCTGGCATTAAAAAATCATACTCTAAATACTGTATTGTGCCACTCTGTAAAAATACAACCACTAATTGCAATGAGAAGATATTTTTCAACGTCCCGAAAGACCACATACACGTAAAATCTGGACAACTGGGATGAAAAGGGATGAGAAATTAAACCCAAATTATCATATAAATTATCTCTATGGGTTTGTGAAGACCACTTTTCGGTAAATAAATGCTTGCATTTGTTTAAATATTACTAATTTAGAACAATTCAAGTATATAAAAATACATCTATACCTTTAAAAGGATTGTTGATTAACCACTGCTATTTAACTTTTAAAGCTGCTAATTTTCGAGTATTATCACAGAGTTCAAGTACAATATATATTTTATAAAGCATATAAATATGGAAAAACATATAAATATCTAAAGCATATAATTATCTAATAAATAACTCGGGGGAGGGGAAGGTTATGTATTTTCAAGATATTATAAATATTTTCTTCAGAGATGCATACTTTCTTGTGTATCAAATCACAGTGATATTTTTCGATTAAATTGGTGACTAATTTGAAAAAAAGTATAATATTTTTAAAATACTTAATAATGATATTACTTTAAAAATTAAATTTAATTTGAGAAATTTTATACATTTTTTAATTTGACATTAATATTAAAGGCAATAAAATTGTATTGCTATTTAAAAATGTATAAATATTTAAGTAAAGCCGTTTTAAGATTTTAAATTTCTTTTCATCATATTTAAAATATCTAAGAATTAGTTTGGTTTTGGTTTGGTTTTGGAGTTCTACGGTCTACTTTTTGCAACACGAAGGCTAATGAGACCGGTCTCACAATAAATACCTCCTCTAATTTTTATTTTAATTTTACATCCGTCTCTTTTTATAAAAAACGATGCTACTACAAATGTGTGTGTATATGATATATGTATATTTATTTGACTTGTTTGTGTTTACAAACAAAAGAGCTGTGTTTAGCATGAATAAAGTATTAATACATGTTAAGTAAAATTGTAAAAAAATATAAATAATTTTACATACATTTGGGTTTTAATTCCTCGTATTTCTGCTCCCATAAAATCCGGGTTTTTTGCCAAGAAAGAAAACATTGAAATGCTGTCAATTTTCGGGAGGTTGTCTGATTGTCCTTTGGTAAATCCAGGTAGAAGAGACATTTATGACAAATTGAGATAACTAAGCTATCGAGATAGATAAAATAAACCTTCAGGTTTAAATAAAAATAAATTTTGATAGGTAGAAAATTTTAGGAACTTGCAAAAACAAAATCGGAAAATAGTGCGCACTTAAAAGCAATATTAAAATATTGGTCTGCATGAACGATGACATCACAACCAATCACGGAGCGTTTTGATGTCACGTGATTTTCGCTTAACTTTAAAATTAATTTTTTAAATGATGGACCGAGTTTTTTACATTTTTGAGAACATTTTTGGAATCTACGAGTCTGAAATTATCAGAAAAACACTAAGTTGTTCGAATCCCCCACACGTGCAAATTCCTCATTGTACCGGAAGCGGCCGTTTTGAGTGTAAATTTAGTTATTCAGTTAAATCTCAATAGATAGAAAATTATCTAATTTTTTAACCAACTTTTCGTATTTTATATTGAAATATATAAACAAATATATAAATAGAAATATATAAATAACAACCATAAAAAATTTTTAACCAAAAAATATATATTTTAGTGGATAAATTTATAATAGTGTCGTAAATATGAAAAATCATATAGAAATAGTAGTATATAGTTTTAATTATTTTCCTTTCTGTGGTTCCGCATCGACTGATGTAAAAACTAGTTTTTATTTGTCTAAATTTTTCCAGAATGTATGTAGTAGACAAGAATATTCGGCTTCGTTTTCCTGTATATACCGTTATTTTTGTACCCACAAACAAACCATGTTATTATACTAACCCTTACTAGTATGTCACCCGCGATCGAGTATCAATCGTCAGAAAACGTACTAGTACATGTCCGCGCTCAAGTATCAATCATCAGAAAACGTACTAGTACGTAACGGGATCAAGTATCAATAGTCAGAAAACGTACTGGTACTGGACCCGCTCTCAAGTATTAATCTTCAGAAAACGTACTAGTACGTGTCCCTCATACAATGTGTTAACCTCCAACCCTACTTCGAAAATGGATGTAAACTATCTCTTGATACATGCGTAAAATGTCGTAAAGAAAATTCCACAACTAATTTCTTAACAGTTTTAAAAGTTTTTTGAAACAAATGTTTGTTTTAATTTGTTTCAAATTTTCCAGGCTCATATGTAACCGTCATAAAGCTCTTTGAAATTTACTTTGTAACTTATACAATAAATCTGAACATTTATTACATCTCTAATTACTATCAATATAATATTTATTTATGGAAATAAATATTGTATTGAATGTAATTAGAACTCCATACTTTTAATCCTTATTTCGTGTTTTGATTTTAAGAGTATTAATTATCTTTTGAATTTTTTTGAGAATTATAGTAAACATTGTGACTGTGTGTTTTGTATTCTGTAATCCAAATTAAGCATATACAGGCAAGCGAAGTCAGCTTAAACATTTTAAAACTATTTTAAAGTTTTTAAATGCATATAACTTTTCTAAATCTGAATAATTTTAAGCACTTTTTTCTTTATTTACTTAAGTCTTCTACATAAGAATATACGTAGGTTTAGCTTATTCCTAAAATTTTGTTATAAAAATGTAATTTGAAGCAATGCATATTTTAGCATATTACGAATGGCCTGTATAAAAGTTAATTTTAGAAATTAATTTTTTTTAAATTTTTTTACAAAATAGATAGAAAGACAAGGACACCAACAGATAGTGCGATGCACAGGGGAGTTATATGGTATGGAAGCCCGAAGTACGATGGAAAGACGCGAGGTGAGGAGAGGGGGGAGTGAAAAAAGAACACGTGCAAGGATGACGTAAAATTGACTAGGCATATTTATTTTAATATTGTTAAAAATATTTTTGGACGTTAACATTAAAAATAAAATTCTTTCAGATACGCCGCAGATGTTAAATTTTAAATTTTTCATAAGCTATGTTACGTAGTGGAGTAAAAACCGACAGTAAATAGAAAAAAAAATAATTGGTAGTGTATATATTGAACTTTCAAGAAATGTCACACTCACTCAATACAGCAAGACAAGAAAAAAATTACATAGAGGTTTACATAGAGGAGTTACACAGGAGAATTACACAGGCCTTCCAGCAAAGGCTGACTCGCAAGTCAGTAGTCTGCTACTCTAGAGCTTGCGTTTCTACTCTTCTCTGATAGTTCATTGTAGATATAAACTTCCTTTCGGGCGAGGTCTCAAGTGGTTGCGCCCCCTTCAGCTCACTGAATTCTCTCGGCTTGATCTCTAGTGCTTCTAGATGAATAAGTTTTATGATAACAACTCTCATTGTAACATCCGATTTTGAAAACATTTTTTAAGCGTAAATTGTTTATGACTCCTATAATGTCATAGAGTCCACTTGAGATACAGTTTGTGATTGATGTTCAGTGCCCATCCACTGGCCACTGAAAATATAAACATGCATGACAGGCCCATGGAAACGTTATGAATTTTTAGATTCTTATAACGTTACAGAAGAACTCGTAATCCGGTTTATGGAATCTCACATCTGTTAGTCCAAACAGACATAACAGAATTACGGACTGGTATAACCATATATTATTCACTCGAAAATACGGTTATTAAAAAGAGGGAGAAAAAATAGAGGGATTGGATGTACCGACTTTAACACATGGAAGTCATCAAGGAAAACATCAAACACGGGGAAAACAATTTAACCCTTTAAAAGGCTATTTTTTTGAGTGATGTTACGTTAAAATATTTTGGGAAGAGAGATTAATTTATAAAAAGAAAATCGTTTTTAAAGGCCATTTTTTTTGTAGGAAGTATAATTGGTAATAGATGGGAAAATAGCTTCCCGTTGACACGTAAAAATTAATGAAATTGGTAGGAAGTACACTTTCTACCAATTTACATTTCCCACTTCCCACGGCCTTACAAAGGGTTAAAGTTTCCATTTTATACATAAATACCTCCATAAGTGAAATCATGTAATTAGTTTTTGAAACATGGTAGGTACAGATTTCAAATTTTGCACGCATGTATAGAAATGTTAGAATGATAATGATTCAATAAAAAGAAATTGGTTATTTTGAATCTATTTGGAGATGTTTTCCTAGATTTAGAAAAATAAAAAAAAATGAAAAATTTAAGAATTAATAAATATTTTTATACCATTAAACCATGCTTCCTAGTATATAAATTATTTTTCACAAATATCTCGAATTTTTTTTAATATTGTAGTTTTTGAAATATTGTAGGTACAGATTTCAAATTTTGCACGCATGTGTAGAAATGTTAGAATGATAATGATTCAATAAAAAGAAATTGGTTATTTTGAATCTATTTGGAAATGTCTTCCTAGATTTAGAAAAGTAACAAAGAAAAATTTAAAAATTAAAGAATTAATAAATATTTTTTATACCATTAAATCATGCTTCCTAGTATATAAACTATTTTTCACAAATATATCGAAATTTTTTTTAATATTGTAGGTACAGATTTCAAATTTTTCACGCATGTATAGAAATGTTAGAATGATAATGATTCAATAAAAAGAAATTGGCTATTTTGAATCTATTTGGAGATATCTTTCTAGATTTAAAAAAGTAAAAAAAAAATTAAAAAATTAATAAATATTTTTTACATTATTAAACCATACTTCATAGTATATAAATTATTTTTCACAAATATCTCGAATGTTTACGTTCTTTTCCCCCGAAGTTATTACTTTTTAGGTTTGGTTTGGTTTGGAGTACTACGGTCTACTTTTTTGCAACACGAGGGCTAATGAGACCAGGACCTACAGTTTAAAGCCGATTCCGAACGGCTACGAACATCCATGCCACAGTGGGATTCAAATCCACAAACTCTGGTACCGAAAGCCAGCACCCTAACCAATCGGCCATCGTTCGGCACTACCTTTTAGGAAGGTACAGTCTTTTATTTAAATATCTTCGACACTTTCGTTATTATATCTGTGTAGGCAGTTCGAAGGATCTCTTACCTTTCGATGGTAAATTAAAAAAAAAAAAAAAAATAGGTAAATAACTTTCGAATAATTCTAAACGGAATGATAAAAATAATAATAAAGCGCTTCCATCCCCACCTGCTACTACGAAATGAGGTCTTGGTCAGGCAAACGTCAGTCACCCCTTTGGTGATGGCGTGTGCATACCAATATCGTCGAAGGATGAATTCTCGAACAGCCATACGCATCCCCTCGAAATAACCTTTTCACGACTGTTTATCACCCCGCTATTGTTGTGTGCGGTGCAACGACCTTGGCGCTTTACCATTCAAAACCCATACGCAAAAACGTGCCTTTCCATTGTTTTTGGAAAAGAGTAACCTCAAATCCAATCTAATTCAAACGTCAGCTTCTGAACCCCCCCCCCTTCTACCACGGACGCCTACTCGGTTAAAATTTATCCGCCATTGAACGTCACAGACAATAGAAGTATAATTCCCCCGCTTAACCCATTTGTGAAATAGAAAACACCCTCGCATTTCCTAGAAAAAGTAACTATTTATTCAACGACTTTCCTTTTTCCCCCTTCTACCAGCGCCTTCGGTTAAATTTATCCGCCATTGAAATAATTTTTCCGCAAATTTTTTTTAACTGCCTTTGAATTATTCATTTTTTTTTATTTTTTTTTTCCGGCTTTTTTTTTCTTAAAGCTTATTTCGTAAAAAGACTTTTAAGACCGACTCATTTGTCCCTTTTTTTTAAGCCTTTTCGAAATGCTTCTTTGATCGGCTGATACAGAGCAGATGCTTTGATAGAGAGACAGAATAAAAAATGCTGCTAAGTGGCAGTCGAATGCGGCTAATTAGATCCCGAAAAAAAATAAAAGGAATGTGCTTAAAAATTAAAACAAAGGATGCGGCGGGGATACGATGTGATACGGAAAGGGGAAAAGGCCACTTTTGATGACTTAGAGAATTAATATTCTTTTTTTTGGGGGAGAAAATTGTGTTAATATTTATCCGTGAGGTGCTTTGAAATAAGACCTCAAATGTTCCGTTTATTCAATAAATGCAAAGTGGGATGAATCATCGGTTTAGAAAAATACGTTTAATCGGCTGGCTTTTAGCGTCTGGAAAAAAAAATTAAAGATTAGAACCGATAAGCGGTAACAAGGGTCTTTTCATGTGTTCAATTAAATTTCCTATTTATAGCAGTTTTACCGCAAAGAAGCAAATACTCTCTGGAATGCTGTCTTAATAATTGATTTTCGCTGTATTTTTGTTTTTCCATCGTCTGCTTTTAGTTACGTTCCAGCTGGTTTGTTTGGCGCACATATTAGGCATCAGAAAGGCGACTTTATATTTTATAGTTCTCTTACTGTAACATGCTGTCTTTTTAAGTTCATTCTCGAATAAATAAATCTTTGTGCAAAAGTAAAGATAAAATTTGCAGTAGCAATGTCTATTTATTGCACACATATTGTCAACTTTATTTTATAGCGGTTTGCGTAGCTGAATATAGTTTAAAAATAGTTGTCTTAGATGCAATTTTTTTTTCAATAAGAGCAAGAGGTATCGTACCTGATAAAATGAAATTATTTTTACATTCTTGAGTCACGATAGCTCCATCAGTAAAGACATGATCTCGTAACCGATAATATGATTAACAGGTATTTGTATTTTTGTATTTGGTTGTGAGCGCTACGGTCTACTTTTTGCAACTCGGGGGCTAATGAGACCGGGACCTACTGCTTAAAGCCGATTCCGAACTGCTACGAACATCCATGCCACAGTGGGATTTGAACCCCCGAACTCCGATACAGAAGGCTAGCACCCTAACCAATCGGCTATCATTCGGCTATGATTAACAGGAAAAGAAAAACGAAAAACAAGAGAGATAGATATTGAAAAATTAACTACCTATATGTTATAGAAAAAGTCGGGAAGAAAATTCAAATGGAAGGAGAAAAACCTACAATTTAACAACTTTGGTTGAAGTCTCAAAAGCGGTATCTTGACCACTCTGGTAGGTTTAGTGTTATATGTTATTTATATCAAAGCTGCTAAATCTGCCTTCTGCAGGGCCTGATTAAAGCACGGGCCAACTGGGCCTAGCCCCTAGGCTCCCTAATTTTAGGGGCCCCTTAAAATTTGTTACTTAATTATTAAATTTTAAATAATTTAATTAATAAAATTTGAAAATGTTTTTTGTCAATTCTTTAAGTAATATATGAAACCTTATTCAGAAATTAAATAAAATTAGCTATTATTTGTTAATCTTACCTATGCTATTTTATTTTATTTTTTTATATAAAATCTTAATTGCAAGTGTAACAGTTTACATCCATCAGGATATACAGATTTTTGATATTCGATTGTACTACAAAGGTATGGTTTTTGGTTTGGTTTGGAGCGCTACGGTCTACTGTTTTTGCACACGAGGGCTAATGAGACCGGGACCTACTGCTTAAAGCCGATTCCGAACGGCTACGAACATCCATGCCATAGTGGGATTCGAACCCACGAACTCCGGTACCGACGATCAGCGCCCTAACCAATCGGCCAGCGTTCGGCCTACAAAGGTATGTAAACATAAAAAAAAATAATATAAACTTTCCTCCAAAAATATTCGTATGTATCCTCTTTTATAAATTAATTTTTTTTGCTTTGAAAGGAGGGTAGGGGGGGCTTGAAAGACTACCAGGCCCTGGACCAACTTTGCCTTGATCGGGCCCTGGTCTTCTGCTCAATTTAAGGCTCACACTACTATTAAAAAATATATAATTTCGTTTTCCATTTTGCAATCAAAACCTCTTTTGTACTTATATCTGTATACAGGTCACATTAAATGTTTAACTAAGAAAGGCACAGTCGGAGCATATATTTAAATTCCTCTACTCTTCGAGTGACTTGGTAGAGGGTAGGGAAGAAAAGAACCTAAATTTTTCTTCCTCAAATCTTCCATCGACATCATATCTTCCTCCTTGGTGTCCATTTATCATTGACCATTTCCATCTCTCGAACCCCTAGTAGGGGCTAAAACAACAACGCCCCTTTGTTGAAAGATAAGGTGGCAAAAAAGATACTATGGAAGCTCTAACATTGTTAACGTTGGAGGGGAGAGAAAAATTCCTGATAAAACTTTTCGCGTGTTTTCACCAACCACCCCCATTCGTTCTCTTCACACGCTTTCCAGTCGATCTCACAGTTTTCTAATCTCTCCCTGCTAAATCCGAAGAGATCTTTCCCCCCAGAGTTATGTGGGAGGGTGTTGAGGGTGTGGAATGTGATTAGATTAGAAGCACTTTAGGAGTTTGTGGGGTAAACAGACACGAGGGCGTGTGCTATAAGACAAAGAGATAGGGGCAAGAAAAAAACACACTTTCATGTATGTTACCACCCTGTTGGGGTAAACGAGGGAGTAGGGGGTATTTTGATGGCAGTGAATTGGTGGCTAGAAAAATGTCACTAGGGACTTTCGGTGCGTTGTTTTGCAATTTTTTAAATTTGATTCAAGATACAGTATAATCTGTAATATCTATCTATCTATCTATCTATTTATAGCCCCGTTTATAAGTGCCAGTAAAGTTACCTTCATTTTCAGTCTGTTCGACTATGTTAGTCTTTACCTAAAATTATGAAATTTAGGAAATTTAATTAAAAGGCTATGAACCAAAGTGGTTTTTAGGTACACGCTTTTATTGCAATGTTTTGCAATTTTTTAAATTTGATTCAAGATACAGTATGAGCGGTAATATCTATCTATCTATAGCCCCGTTTATAAGTGCCAGTAAAGTTACCTTCATTTTCAGTTTCTTCGACTATGCTAGGCTTTACCTAAAATTAAGAATTTTGGGAAATTAAAAAAAAAAAAAAAAGCTATGAACCAAAGTGGTTTTTAGGTACACGCTTTTATTGCAATGTTTTACAATTTTTTAAATTTGACTCAAGATACAGTATGAGCTGTAATATCTATCTATAGCCCTATCTATAGTCCTGTTTATAAGCGCCAGTAAAGTTACCTTCATTTTCAGTCTGTTCGACTATGTTAGTCTTTACCTAAAATTAAGAAATTTAGGAAATTAAAGAAAAACAAATATGAACCAACATGGTTTTTAGGTACACGCTTTTATTGCAATGTTTTGCAATTTTTTAAATTTGATTCAAGATACAGTATGAGCTGTAATATCTATCTATCTATAACCCCGTTTATAAGTGCCAGTAAAGTTACCTTCATTTTTAGTCTGTTCGACTACGTTAGCCTTTTCCTAACATTAAGGAATTTAGGAAAAAAAAAAATAAAAAAAAATATATGAACCAACATGGTTCTTAGGTACACGCTTTTATTGCAATGTTTTGCAATTTTATTGAATTTGATTCAAGATACAGTATGAGCTGTAATATCTATCTATCTATCTATAGCCCCATTTATAAGTGCCAGTAAAGTTACCTTCATTTTCAGTCTGTTCGACTATGTTAGCCTTTTCCTAAAATTAAGAAAATTAGGAAATAAAAAAAAAAAACCTATGAACCAACATGGTTTTAGGGTACACGTTATTATTGCAATGTTTTGCAATTTTTTTAATTTGATTCAAGATACAGTATGAGCTGTAATATCTATCTATCTATCTATAGCCCCGTTTATAAGTGCCAGTAAAGTTACCTTGATTTTCAGTCGAATATGTTAGCCTTTTCCTAATATTAAGACATTTAGAAAATAAAAATAGAAAACTATGAGCCAACATGGTTTTTAAGTACACTCTTTTACTGCAATGTTTTGCAATTTTTTAAATTTGATTCAAGATACAGTATGAGCTGCAATATCTAGCTATAGCCCCGTTTATAAGTGCCAGTAAAGTTACCTTCATTTTCAGTCTGTTCGACTATGTTAGCCTTTTCCTAAAATTATGAAATTTAGGAAATCTAATAAAAAAGCTATGAACCAACATGGTTTTCTGGTACCCGCTTTTATTGCAATGTTTTGCAATGTTTTAAATTTGATTCAAGATACAGTATGAGTTGTAATATCTATCTATCTATCTATAGCCCTGTTTATAAGTGCCAGTAAAGTTACCTTCATTATCAGTCTGTTCGACTATGTTAGCCTTTTCCTAAGATTAAAAAATTTAGGAAAGAAAAAAAATTATGAACCAACATGGTTTTTAGGTACACGCTTTTATAGCAATGTTTTGCAATTTTTTAAATTTGATTCAAGATACACTATGAGCTATAATATCTATCTATCTATCTATCTAGCTATAGCCCCGTTTATAAGTGACAGTAAAGTTACCTTAATTTTCTGTCTGTTCGACTATGTTAGCCTTTAATGTGTTATGCTATGTTAGCCTAATAAAATTAAGAAATTTTGGAAAAAAAAACTATGAACCAACATGGTTTTTAGGTACACGCTTTTACTGAAATGTTTTGCAATTTTTTAAATTTGATTCAAAATACAGTATGAGCTGTAATATCTATCTATCTATCTATAGCTCCGTTTATAAGTGCCAGTAAAGTTACCTTCCTTTTCAGTCTGTTCGACTGTTAGCCTTTAATGTGTTATGCTATGTTAGCCTCCTAAAATTAAAAAATTTAGGAAATAAAAAAAAACTATGAACCAACATGGTTTTTAGGTACACGCTTTTATTGGAATGCTTTGCAATTTTTTAAATTTGATTCAAGATTCAGAATGAGCTATAATATCTATCTAGCTATAGCCCCGTTTATAAGTGCCAGTAAAGTTACCTTCATTTTCAGTCTGTTCGACTATGTTAGCCTTTACCTAAAATTATGAAATTTAGGAAATTTAATAAAAAAGCTATGAACCTACATGGTTTTTAGGTACATGCTTTTATTTGTGCACAAAACTTCTTATTTCTATAGTTTCCATGTGTTTACAGATACTGTGTCTTACCTATTTCCCCAATGTCGTTTATAAAGTTTTTCACGAAAATAAATAAATAAATAAATAAACAACCAGGTTCAAATCTGTAAAAGAAAAAAAAAGTTTTTTATGCTCTTTTGCGTATAGATTTATATACCCCCTTTATTGACTATACGTGAAAATAAAATCTATTTCGGAGTAAAGCGGTTTGTAATGTAACCATTATCCATTACTTCCTTTATTATTCTTATACATTCAACCTTGTCTTTAATATTATCAAATTTTTCACCTCCAGCTTTTCAGTAATTTTCAGAACTTTTGTTTTTCCCACAAAATAAATTCTGAAATTGGAATATTTCTCTCGAGTCATTCGAGTAAAACTTCACGCAATTTCCCTTATTCTGTCATCAGCTGCTTTCCGAAGTTATGTTTGAATCCCGAAGTTCATGTCTTGGGCTGATTGGCTTAAAATTCCTTAAGTTTGACAAAACCTAGATAATGTGTCTTTAAAAGCGACCTGACTACATTTCACAAAGAAAGACATTAACAACTTAAGACGCCAACTGTGGACTTCCAAATTTTGTTTTCCACCAATTTTCTTTAACATTTTATATTACATCCCCAATATACAAGTACAAAAGGGATTAAAATTGAAGGGTATCTTATCAATTATTTTAAAAGTTATTAGTTATAACTGTTTAAAAACTATACTACTTCAAAATGATCCAAAATTTTTTTTCACCTAATAGGATTATTTTTTGTACAAGATACCTTATAGATTCTAAAACTTCTAAGATTAGATTCTAAATTCCAAAGTTTATAACTTCTTATGAAACTTATTTGTTATTATTGGAATTCATCAAAAATATTAAAAGACGAAACCATAGTAGTGAAAATGTAAATTTTCGTTTTAGAAATTGTTTATAACAGCTCTTTTAAGAAAAAAAATGTTTGAACATGGTCTTCAAAAACTTATGAACTGTTATTGAATATTTTATGTATTATGTATATTTTATATAAATTTTATTAAATTTTCTATAAGATAAATAATCTAGGAATTTAAAAGGGTTTTAATCATTCAAAGTACAACTGGAGTGTGAAAAATGTATAAAATCCAAATGTACTTTATCTGAAAAAATTTCAAAGTTTTATTAGTAATAATTATATTGTATATTATATATCATAATTTTTTATATTATATATATTTATATTTTATAATTTTTTATATTATATATATTTATATTTTATAATTTTTTATATTATATATTATATTATATGTTACTGTATATTATAATTTTCATTAAATTTTCTATAAGGTAAATAATCTAGGAATTTCAAAGGGTTTTAATCATTCAAAGTACACCTGAAGTGTGAAATATTTATAAAATCCAAATGTACTTGTTCTGAAAAAATTTCAAAATTTTTATTAGTAATACTTATATTGTATATTATATATTATAATTTTTTATATTATATATATTAATATGTTATAATTTTTTATATTATATATATTTATATTTTATAATTTTTTATATTATATATATTTATATTTTATAATTTTTTATATTATATATATTTATATTTTATAATTTTTTATATTATATATTATAATATATTCTAAATTACTGTACATTATAATTTTCATTAAATTTTCTATAAGGTAAATAATTTAGGAATTTCAAAGGGTTTTAATCATTCAAAGTACACCTGAAGTGTGAAATATTTATAAAATTCAAATGTACTTGTTCTGAAAAAAATTTAAACTTTTTATTAGTTATAATTATATTGTATATTGTAGTAATAACTATGCATAACAGAATGATGATTATGATAAACCTCCCTTTTTGAATTTTTTCTTAACTATATTTTACTATTCGATAAGTCAGAAATATCGAATATTCAGTCAAATTTAACCCATTGATATTTACCTTGGCATTATAGTCAAAGCAGATTTAAAACAAAAAGTTTTAGTAACATATTAACCGCTTCCCTAACAAGTTATTTTTTGAAAAAAATTGCAACATATTCTGACATTTTTTAAAATTTTATTATTAAATACAAGGAAATGAAACAAAACGAAATGTGTAGGTTTTACGTTGAATTTTTATTTTTTTACACGTGTAAAAGCATTTAGTTTTAATATTAGTTTACTCTCCCGAGTTATCTCGGACAAATATTAGTATTTGTATGATAGTTTTTGAAACAAGGGACAACACAAAGTGATACCTGACTTTCTGTACAGAGGTATTTGGTCGCTTTTCTTACTGGCTTACCACTGGAATCTGTATTACAGGAGCTCAGAGTACACTATCTCGCTGAATTTGATTTGTTTTTCAGAAGCAGA
>CM063504.1:116190218-116205218 GCA_032207245.1 Pardosa pseudoannulata | reverse complement strand
AAATAAGGAAAAGTTGCAAAATAGTTTTGTATTATAGAATCAGATTTAAATTTTAAAACCCAATGTGTTTAACCCTTTGATAGTTTCATTTTTTTTCCAGAATTCGGTCAAAAAATGTCACATTTTTTTATTGCATTTTTTTTGTTCATTTTACATTTTTAAATAAAAATATGTTATTAAAATTAACATTGCTAATATTTTTAAGCATTTATTACAAGTTTATTTCTTTCTATGACAGCATCATAGAACTGAAGTTTACCTTTAGTCTCATCGATATCCAAGTTAATTTTTGGAATTCCAGTGAAAGCAAATCTAGGAGGCAGATCCGAAGAATTATCACAATTAATTTAAAAAAATTGTCTTGCTTGACTGATTCCATCTGTACTACTATCAGAGTCACTATTATCCAGGTCATCTAGTAAACTTTCGATCCTATCATTTACAGATAATTCAGCTGCTGATTCCGAGTCACAGTTCGAATCACAAGAAATTAGCTCCATAAACTCTGAATTATCCCTTATTTAAAAGTAAAAATATATTATTGAACTCGTACACAAATAAAATTATCAGCCGCTTTTGAACCAATCAGAGTAGAAAATACAACAAACTGCAAACTATCATTTACTGGACATCTATACGAATAATTTGTTACTAAAGTTGGAAAAAATACGGCCTAAACAGTGCAAGCGAAATAGAAATCAGATTGCCCGTACGTCGTACGGGCAAATCAGGGAAGGGATTAAAATTAGTGTTTTATGAATTTTCTCATATTTTTTAAAATGTTCCAAGAGACTAAACTTGTTATAGATTTTTACAAATTGTTTACTAACACTCTTAATATGTCTTTATAAAAATCCAGGTATGCGTTTTAAATTTTGAATTTATTAAAGTTATTAAAACTAAATTTAAATTTAGAAAATCATCAATTTTTTTATGAAAATTCAACGTACAAATTAAAAAAATATTCCCCTCAAATAAACTATTCAGTTTATCAGCAAAATAATACCCCTAGAGTGTTCGAAAATATTTTTAAGTACTAATAAAATAAATAAAGAAGAAAATTAAAAATTAGTATACTAGGAACATTTAAAAAAATGACAAAGTATTTTGAGTTTATTCTAAATATATGATATAAAAAAAACATCATATTTCTCACTATATTGGGCACTAAAGGACCTAGTTATGACCCTGGGTACCAATAAATTTGAAGACTCTAGGTGTTAAAGTAGAGGTGGGTCCTAGTTGCAGATATTACCAGCAAATTTGATTCAGTTCAGTTTAATATAGTTGATAACATACGCTTTTAATACAACTTATACAACTCTTTATTGTATCTAAGCCTCCATGTACCATTAATGTTCACTATACTCAGAATCTTTCTTAAAACCTTTCTCTACTTATCTGACACTGTCTCAATTTCAGAGTAATCTACGTATTATATGTAATATATAATCGAGTTTCCGAATAAGGTATGCAAGTAAAGTTCATGGTCCCGAGGTATCTCCTTTTGAGAATTTTCACTGAATATGCGTGTGTGTTTATTATTTAAATAATTATGTAAAGTAAAATGTTAACTTATAGTAAAATCCTCTTACCATCTAGTTGAGAATAAATTGACTGCAAGCTAGTTAGCTTATAGTAAATTTACACTGATCTGAATGTAAAATTAATATTATGCAAGTCAACTAAGAATACATTTTTTATCATGTTATTTTTAAGGAATACTTTATTCTTCGTTATCTTCAAGAGACGTTAAAGTATTTCGTTTAAAACTCATAGTAGGTAAAAAAAAATTTAAAAGGTTAATAAAATCCCCGCTGAAGTTTACATGCTTCGTTTATTGCAAGTCGGTGGTAACTCATGCATAAATATTAAAGTATCTCGATCTGATTTAACATAAAAATTACCCATTCAAGAGCAAAGTAAAACTTAAGATTGGAAAGAGTTATTCCCTAGATTTTCTCGTACATTCCTATATGAAGTTTTTGCTCCTAGAATGCAAGATTTAAAAGCGGTCATTTAACAATAGATTTTTTTAAAATGCGTCCAGGGAAGAAAAGTTTAAATATAATCACTTATTTTACTTTTTTTTAGCTTGAGGAGGCATGGTACCTTTAGAGTTAAAAAGTTTCCAATTTAACAACCTATTTTTGATTCGTTATAAAATAAAAAGTTTTGCTTTGTTTAGAATAAAATATTTCTTACATCACTAATATAGGTCTTACTTCATAAAAGTTATTTAATTTTGTTACAAGAAGCTATTTTCTTTTTTTCTTTATTATTTGATTGTTCAATGAGACCAAAGTAAATTTATAGACGAAACCCGTCATTGCGGCCCGAGAAAATTCTTAGGGGTTTTCAAATCTAAAATCAAGAACAAAACTCCATGTTTCTTTGCTTTTATTCTTTTAACCCTTAATATAAACTGATTTCTGGGACTACAGTTCACGCTCTTAGGGAAGAGGTCTAACCAATTAAAATTTTATAGTGCCCTAGCGGACAACTTAGGAAGATCTGAACAAAAATGGAATGCTTGCAATCGAAGACAGATTTTTCGGACATTTTCTTTCTTGTACTTTTTTCTTTAGATGTTCCCTTAGACTTTTCGGAGATTGTTTCTTAGATTTTTTTTATGTTAGATGATATAGCAGTTTGTCCCTTTAGTGTGAAGAAGTGGGAACCCATCCAACTGACGTTGTAACAATAAATATCTTTTGTTTACTAGTCTACAAAATGGATAAATTGGTTTTAAATCGTCTTTAATTCATCTTCAAGCATCTATGTTCTATTGAATGTGTCGTCAAAATTCTGTTTCTCATGTGTGTGTATGTACAACGAAACAAAAATTTTTGCTCACACAATTAAATAGTAGAAAGATAAATTAAGATAAATTTAAATTTGTAGATTTAAAGATATATATTCGACAAAGCACAAATAATTACATTCTAGCAACCGTGGAGTAATGAACTTTATTATCCAAACTAGATAAAGACAGCTATTTTAATTTTACTAGACCCGGATCGTGCGTTGTGCTTAAAGCACGGCCATACACGAGTTAAAAATGAAGGGGTCTCAAAACTTCAGGGCTCCAATATATAGAATTCTACAAAATGATGATCGTTGCATTTTAGTGCTGGAAATAACTGGAAACGGTGTCTTGTTTTACCAACTGGTCATGACTGCAAACCAGCCGTCATACACTCCGTGTTACGGTGTTTAAAATAATACAAAAAGTGGCACTCTGGACACCTGAAAACAATAACCCGTAATTCAGATGCCCCACTAATCGGAAAAGGTTTATTACTCCTGGCCTAACAGGTTTGGTGTACACAAATTAAACAACAGAATCATTACTTTTTGAAGTAGACCAGAAAATTCCTGTCAAAATAAGCCTACCTTCTTCTTTAGTGGCGCGACAGCCCCGGGTGGTCTCTGGCATTCCCAAGAATTTACCTCCCGACTTACCTCTTTTCTTGGCCATGATCTTCCAGTTAAAAACTCCTAACGTGGCGATATCCCTTTCTAGGCAGTCGAGCCATCTAAGATTGGAGGATCTAAGATCGTGTTCTAGATTGCTTGGCCAAAAATATTTTCTGTGTAGACTGTACTTCCTTACTTTATAAGAAATACATTGACGTAATATTACAAAAAGCTATACATTTTTTTTACCGTGATTTATATTTTTATTTATATTTTTTATATTTTCGGTACAGTTTTCTAAAAGAACTAGGAAATATTATATCTTCAGAATTTACACTTGTCCTTAAATTTACTTTATATCTCACTTTCTTTGCATGAAATTGCATTACAATTGATTCAATCCCTAGTTCCTGTTTTAGAGGACTTGACCAAAAATATTTTTTTTTTTTGTGTATAGGACGTTCTTTGTTTATTCTAACAATGTGGCCAACCCATTTGATTCTATGGATTTTAATATATTTTATGACGTCAGATTCTTTGAAGGCACGATAAAGTTCTAAATTTGAGAGTCTGTGCCAACATGTGTTACTCCAAAAATAACTCTTAGTATCCGACCCTCAAGAGCATTTTCATCTTTTTGTGTCATTGCCCAAGTTTCTGATGAGTATGTGAGTTAACTAGGCATTTATAAATTAATAATTTAATTTTCTTGTTAATTAAGTTTCATTTTAGTTACTTCTTTAATCCATAAAAGCATCTATTGGCAGCATTGATTCTCCTATGAATTTCAGATGGGATATTGTTGTTAATGTTAATCTTAGCGTTCTGACATGTCAAGCAATAAATAAGCCTACCTATGTTTTATTACATGCATTATGACAAATCATTTCACATCCAATTTTTTTCTTAAAAATATATATTCCTATTCTACATATTTTACTTCCACTGGTAAGCATTACATTCACATCCAATTAAAAATAATAAATAGTTATATATGTTCCAGACTTCCAAAATAAAAAGAATTAAATTTTGTAAAATATTTTTTACACAAATATGATTTTTTTTCCGGATCAAATTTGAGTAAAATATATTAATTGGAGGAATTTTATAAACGCGAAACAAAATGTCGCCTCTAAAAATTTCCTCTGTGAACAGGGTTCTGTTTTGCAGGGCTCTGTAGCCGCCCCTGTTCATCGCAGATATGCATAATAGGGAATGTCAAGCAGAGGTAGTAACTTGTGTGCACTATCCTCCCCAGAACAATTCAAGCGGTCCCAGGAATGCGCTGATGGCCGATACAGCTCTGAACCACGGCGGGAAGTTTTGCCTCCAGGGAGATAACAGTCAGTGGGTATCAATCAGTTTTCTCACGCCGTATTTGAGGGAAATCAAGCACTGAGCATTTATAGGGATAGGAAGTTTTTCTCATTTATTCCGACTGTTGATTTGTTTGACGAAATTTTCCCGATGGCTAGACGGGATTACTATTTGGTCATATAAAATGTAATGGATCGTTTTCTGGTCCATGATTTATTCAAGTGTATATTATATATATTACTGTAATTTCAGAGAACAGTATATATTATAACCCCAGGGAGATAAATACCATACAGGAATACACATATATTGAGATATACATGGGATTTAAAGTTCCAGTAGCCTAGCGACCCTATTCTTATCATATATATATATATATATATATATATATATATATATATATACATATATATAACATATATATATATATATATATATACATACATATATATACATAATATACATATATATATACATAATATATATATAAATATAATATAATATATATATATATACATATATATTATATATATATATATATATATATATATATATATATATATATATATATATATATATATATATATATATATATATATATGTGTGTGTGTGTGTGTGTGTGTGTGTGTGTGTGTGTGTGTGTGTGTGTACGCGAGACTTTTACTCGCCGCTACATATGACTTAGCCTATATTATTTTTAATTGCCCAGGCGTATTTTTCACTGAGTGGTCACTGAGTGGTTTTCACTATGTAGTACGAAGTCGTGGCTTTATTATAAAGAAGCAGTGAAGTCTGCAGTGAAAATTTAGCTTTTATTGTATACTAACGAATGAACATGTTTCTCCAACAAGAGCAGAAGAATGAATGATCTGAAGAACATACTTATTATAAATTTCTCCCAAGAAATAAGACCAATTCAATCAAGATACAATCTCAGGCTACCGGGCTTCATATACATACAATTACATACATACATACATACATACATACATACATACATGCATTTACATACATAAACATATTGTGACGTCATTACACTCCATTAGCTTCACAAAGAGTTTTTGTTAAAACCCAGGCCAAGGCGACATTCTGTCTGGAAAAGTGACAGTAAATGACAAAGAATTTTCTGTCCGACACTCCTTGAGATGTCCTAGATGATTAGAAGGTCGGATAAGATGAGAAAAGGACAGACACTCAGACGCCAACTAAAGGACCAATCTTAGGCTAGCATGCATGGAGGAAAAACCAATAGGAAGAGGAGAAATGTGACGTCAGGCGGCACGAGTTTTTGCTGGAAGAAGATTAACGGAGGAGGAGAGAGCGAAGGCAACGGAAAGTTGAGTTTTGGAGAGCCGATCTGCAGTTTTTAGTGAGACTCAAGGAGTCCAAGTTGTACCCCTGTAACGATCCGTTACATGACCCCAAAAAGAACGAGGAGACCAAAGGTAACCTTTCGTCGTGGACTCACGATTAGCCTCGAATAGGACCAGGTGGTCTAAGCACCGTAATTGAAAACTGTTCGTTGCCGGCTCCTCAGCGTCTGGCCATTGTAAACCTGCTAAATGGAACGTCTTTGTGGAAGTGTGGAAATGATTAAAGTGCACCTTGCCGCCCATTAGCGGTTACAAAAAGGCCATTAAGTTGGTTAAGTTGATGGATCTGAGAAAACTGTTTTTCGACCACATCTGGGAACAGTACAGCTGATCGAAGGCTTGGGAGTGACCACAAGATTACGTCACCCTGGTTCGGGAAGTTTCTCGAAGGACCGAGAAAAGAAGCGAGTGCGGGATATAAAAGAAGGGACAGGAGTAGAACGGAGGCTTTTTGTTCTTCTCTCGAGGCTTCTACCTGCTAGAGCCTGGTCGCTCGAGAACCGCTCGTATCTCCGTGTCTGGAGTTTGTTTTTTAGAGACCGCCAGCGTCTCTGTTGCTAGATAGTCGCCCTGCGACTTGGGAATTCCTTCCCGTTATCTGCTGATTGTTAGTTAACTTCTTGCATAGAAGTAGACAGCTGAGAGTGACTTTGCACTCTAATTTTGGATCGACTTGCATCCTGTTTTTTCTTCACGAATCCCAGCGTGATACGCACTCGGAACCTCCGAACTTGCTGTGAAAGCCAACCGTGTTAATCGACAGACGGAGTGATCGTGTCAGCATTAGTCCCGGCACTAATGAGTTTCCAACTCTTGTGATTGAAAGCCCTAGCCATACTGTTCCGGAATCCCACGCATCCTTGTGTGTGCATATTATCTCTGTGCGAGATCCCTGAATGTTATCATCTACTGAATTTGTACATAGCTGTACATAGTTTATTCTATTGAATAAAATATTTAGTCAAGAATACCTAAAATTCTAGCCTGTTTCATTGAAGGCCTCGCCTACTTTATTTCCAGTACGTTACACCCTGTACAACCGATATCTGACGGGCACCTGACCACAGATTTCTATTTTGGTTTCGTCTTGAACCTGGAACTTTTGGGTCCGTACCCAGCTCATCCTGAGCCCCTGTGATTCCCATTCGCAAACTTTGTATATAGTTTTATATTTAGTCTAGAATTAAAGTTATTATCGCTTTAAGCTGTACGCAGTGTCACTACAACTTCGACATCCACACGCTATCAGAAGATGCAGTGACGTTGCAATATATATTTTATAAAAGTATGCAATTTATATATACATTCATACATGCACATATGCAAAGATTTAATATAGTTATGTTTGTTTGTATATTACTAGTTGCTGCATGTAGAGGACTAAAAAAACTTACTACCTTAATAAACAAAACGTAAACTCTCCCTCCAGGCAAAATGGATTAACGGTGAGCTAACTCTTCACTTATGAGTCTTTCAAACTATACATGTCAAAATAAAAAGGAATTTCGAAGGTAAAGAAAGTTTCATCTCTCTCTCTCTTCCCTTTCCATTAAAAGAAAAGTAATGGCATAGCGTCCCAGAAAATGTATCTGGCACTGACACTCTGCACCACCCACCTCTGAAATACAGCTTAAGTTAATTTACCGATTACTCTTGATAAAAACCGAATTTGTAAAAAAGAACTCTTTTTCCTTTAATACTCTTTTGGCTCAGAAGGAGGGATTAACATAACGTGGATTTTAAAAGAAAATCCTTTAAAGTAGTTAAGTATGTTACGTAATACTACGGAACGTTTTTTCTAAAATTAAATGTAAGACTTGAACTAAACCGTAACTATTTAGATATTTAATGATATTTTTTATTATAAAATAATAGAAGGGGACATAAACTAATAGAGTGTGTTTGCAGCATGACAATGCATCTCCTCCTTACTTATCCTACACCACCAAACAACCCTTACTCATTCGATTAAGACATCATAATTTACCCCGCTCAAAGCCCAGATACTAATATTTTCTCTGGTCTGAAGACTTGATAAAAAAGAGTTTGGGCCGACGATATGGTTCGGAGTACCTTCAGACAGATGGCTAGATAAGGTGTTCTGGTACGGGTTTCCCTGTATTTTTGGGAGCTAACTGGTGTCACTGAAACTTAAAGGTCGCGAACTTAGCTTTGGTAACAAAGATTTAATGTACAGTTTAAATTTCAAAGCAGTCTTCTGGATAATCAAAGACATTCCAGACGGGTGGGAATTTTGCACTGGGTGAGAGTTGACTCCTGCTGAGACAATCAGAAGGCTCTTAGAGAACCTAAAAATAAGGTCTAATGAAAAGGTGTATTTTATGTATATTTACAGTTTAGGTTAAGTTGGCATAGAAATAAGATCTCTTACTCTTCGGCCAAACGATGGCTGATTGGTCAGGGTGCAGGCATTCGGCACCGGAGTTCGTGGGTTCGAACCCCAAGGTGGCATGGATGTTCGTACCGTTCGGAATCGGCTTTAAGCTGTAGGCCCCGGTCTCATTAGTACTCGTGTTGCAAAAAGTAGACCTTAGCACTCCAAATCAAACCAAACCTTACTCTTCGAGTCTCTTTTTCTTACCACCCAAGTACCCCTTTTTATACTCTCTCTGGATTTTAGCGTTGAATGCCGTTAGTCGGTCGTCTCTGCCTGGTTGGTCAGTCCTGCGAAAAACTCCCACCTCTCTAGCTCGGGATTTCCTACTAGCTGGCGCCAGAATGTCTTGCTACACCCCTGCCTACTTCCTTCAATCATTAAAGGGAGAACTGCCAAGACGGGACTAGAACAAATTTCTTTTGTCCAGTAGTGTTATCTTCCCACACTTTAAGATGACTCTCTTATCCTCCCAGGTCGGGTGTCTATTATGAATTTTTTAAATCTATTTAGCCATTTAGGTTATTGCTTTTTCTAGCTCCTGGAGCCAAGCGAAGCTTCAGTGAGCCTTTTTCAAGCAAGCCGAGTCACGGGGGTTCCGCAGGGTGGGCCAAAGTTCCTTCGCAATAGCATTTGAGTGATGGTCCCGAAGCCCAGGATTGCGATTGTCGCCTCTCAAAGTTTCCTGCTCCCTTTTTTGGCTCTCTCGGTCTCCTGTATGTTTTGGTGCAACAAACAAAATTATCTCTTGCTTTTTTCTATTTCGGCTCGCGTGGTTTGCTCCATCCTCACTGATTCCGGCGTCAAGAGGTCCGCTAAGCATCCAGTAAGTATTCCAAATTCTCTCTTCAGTAGTGCTCGTCTTCTGCGTTCGCTGGTGGATTGCGACTGTGGCGTGATGTGCGCACGCCAAGTTCTTCGAAGGGTTCAGTGCAGGGTTGGGTGGCCCAATACTCGCGATTTGCCCACCACCTCCGGGATAAGCCTAGAGGGCCTCACTGCCATATGGGCCCGGTTTGGTGCTTAATTGTCTATTATGCATTGGAGACTGAGGGTCACAGTGTCACAGCGTAAAGAAGCTAATGACTTGACTCACAAAGTATAGTGCGAAGCAAATCAGCTATTGTTAAACATATTTTTTATTGTTAAGACTGTTTAATTGAATAACTGATAATTATTAGTTTAAAAAGTCAGTAACAATAAAATGACTCTTTTAATATTAAGGATTCAATTGACTATCTTGTATGTTATCAATAATTATTAATATACATGAATAGACAACAACAAAAAGGAAAATTCTCCCAACTTTAATGTTTTGATTAAGATTAATGACTAATAATTACTAATATGAAGTAGTCAGAGACAACAAAATAATTCTTTTTTTTTATACTATTAATTATTAAACTTAATAAACACAACAAGCAGTGATAATAAACATAGGATCGACTTTAAGTGGTTTGATTTCTATCTAATATTAATGTTAATTTAAAATCAATTTTTTAATAAAATTCTTCATCTTTTAATATTTCTTTGGCCGTATTGTTCGAGGCACGCCGAACCAAGTTAAGTGGTCACGCAATTATGTACAAATTCTAGAACCCATCAAACTGGCTTTATTTTTATTTATTAAATATTTATTTAATTTATTTATTTTAATTAAATCTGATTCACTAATAAATTTAAATTTTTTTTTTCAAAATTATGTTAGTAATTAGTAATAATAAAATATAATATATTGATAGAATCAATGCTTTAAGTAAATTGTAAACAACACTTGGTGACAATTTGGCGATTACTTGTACAAAAATAAAGCCAAAAACATGGCGGCTGGCCCCCAGAACTGGAATTCTACCGCGTTTAATGATAATATACATATATTAGTAACAGCAAAAAGGCTTCAGCCTTTTAAAAGTTTAATCAAGCCAAATGAATGGTTAATATAAATGTAACTATAAGGTAAACTATAATAAAAGATCTATCGACCTCAATAAGAATTTAATTGATTTATGTTAGCATTCGATTATGCAAGTAATTAGTAATAATAAAATATAATATTTTAATCGAATCAGTGCTTTAAGTAAACTGAAGGAATGCTGCAAATCAGTCATATATAAGTAAAACCTGATTAAAATAGTAAAATTGAATCAGCCATTCTCTACTTAATTATTTAAATTTTCTAAAAAATAAGAGTTACTTTTTTGTGAGTAGCTTAGATTCTTTAATTTTCCCCGCTTTTCAAAATATTGCATGCACTATTAGGATAAAAATTATTAAAAAAATTTCTTGTCTAGTCTACGCTTTTTGAAGAGTGACTGATTTGATTTTTAGTGCAAGGATACATGCTTCCTCTTCTTCACCTTATTTTTTAATAATGCTGTAAATAGCAGCAGGAAAAACTTAGTAAAAGAGATTAAAAAAAACTAAAAGAAAAAGAATCATTAAAAACTAATACAGCAACTTGCACAAAGGGAAAATAATCCTTGAAAGAAATTAATCAGGCATGGAGTTTATGCGGTTTTTTTTACTACATGGAGGGAGAAGATTTGAAGTTTAACGTCTTTTTTTTAAAGCAATAAAAAACAAAGATGAATCATTTTAAATGGAAGTTTCTTTAATCTATATTTTTTTTCCCTTGGAAGTTAAATCTTTATAATAACAAGTTTAAAATGAGCCTTGTAACAAATTTAGAAATGTCTCCAGCAATCTGTGATATGCAAGAAATACTTATATTTTGGTTTGATTTGGTTTGAAGCTACTGCAGTCTGCTTTGCATTCAGTTTACAGTAAACTTAACAAACGGGACTTGAAACGATTGCACGAGATTACACGAGAAAAAATGATTACACGAGATTTTTTTCTCATTTCTTATGTATGTACAAAAATTTCTCCAATTTTTAAAGGAAAAAAAAACTAGAATTTTAAAATATAACTCGATGATTTGTAAGTATATATATGTATATATATTTCAGGGTATATATATATACTTAATTATATAGTATATATATATATATTTATATATACATATTATACATTATATATTTTATATATTTTACATATTTTATACATTTTATATATACATATTATACACTTTATACATATTATATTTTTGATATTTTAAATATATAACAGATGATAGTTCTACGTTTAACTTATTTATTTCTTTTTCTATTAAAATATATGTATTTAAACTGTCTGTACTTGAGAAGTCAGATTCAATTTATCTTATGACCTCAAATAAAAGTATCTGTACAAACAGCACTTTTAAGTTGTTAAGCTATTTAGTTATTATACCAGTTTAAGGATTATAATTTATTGTTCTTCCAATATAGTTCAACTTTTAAAAAGGCATAATATTCAAGCTGTACAAGGGTAGGGGTTAGTCAGTTAAATAACTTCTCAAATCCTAATTTGGTATCCTCTAAGGCAAACCCTTTTAAGGAATGTAAATTTTTTTTATATATTTTACATATACAAGGCTTATAGATAACATTTATAAACAAATTACATTAAATTCCCATGAATTAATTTTGGAGACCTTTAAAGGGTTAACCCTAAAGCAGGGCCCGACTAAGATACTTTTGTGTCCAGGGCACAATCCAATTTTTGTGCCCTCCACCCCCATGCAAATTTATAGCGAGAAGTAATTATCATCATTACAGTCATATAAAAGTTATAACATTGAATTAGCACACAGATTTAAGAAATTAGCGTTAAAGTGATATTCAAAATAAAAAAAAACCAAATTTTCATTTTACGTAATCATTATTATTTCTGTTTAGCCTTGCTAAATATTAAGGACTTTTAAGGACCTAGAATGACACACTTTTTTATTTTCTATCTTGTCATGCTCGCAAGCTCTGTGGTGCAGAAAAGAACTATTAATAATCGAATTAAAAATAATTTAAATTGATGAGATGATTTAATGGTTTATAGTGATACGTTGCTAATAATCTGTCTTATAAATATGCAATAACCCATAGGATAAAAAGAGCACCAGGTTCGTTGAGGGAATTAATTATCAGGTAAATAACAGTAAAATTAAAGTAAATAGGAAACAATATAGTTCATGACAAACACAATTACCTCGTACAATAATTTATTAAAACTTAACGAAAGGGAATTATGCATGTGGATTAAAAATTATACTGAAGAAGTTCAAATGAACAAGATATCACGAGGGAAATGAAATTACTACAATGACATTGACATAAAATTCAACTGTTATGCACAAAATAATGTC
Organism: Pardosa pseudoannulata; assembly: GCA_032207245.1. NCBI lineage: Eukaryota > Metazoa > Arthropoda > Arachnida > Araneae > Lycosidae > Pardosa > Pardosa pseudoannulata. The sequence continues at coordinate 116,192,473 of CM063504.1, read as the reverse complement.
AAAGATTTTGATTGAAATTTATCAGGACTAAATATTTAGCAGGTAAAATTTAAGCACAGTTATTAATATAAACTACTAAAAATTATAATAACCACATTATAAAATGATAAACAAATGTAAACAAAGGTAAACAATTATAAATTTCAACAGGAGATGAATACAAGGATATATGCATAAAAAAAGCATTAACTAAAGCAATAGTAATATACAGCTGGCATAAAAAACATTCATCAAGTAAGCAGCAATATATAACAATTAGTGCATTAGTAAATTAGTACAATTAGTAAATTTTCGTGCCCATCATGTGCCCTAAGTGCCCATGCGATAATCAGGCATTGCCCTAAAGATGTGAGACATACATTTACATCTTTAGTTGTTGATCTGAACCAGATAATCAGATATTTGAGATAAGATATTCTAAAATGTAAATGGGACAAACACAACCAGTGGAGAACTGTCATTTATTCCAACAAATTGAAAGTATCACAGTTCAGAGAAATGGTTTTCTCTAATCTGTAGTTGGTTGAAATAAAATAAAAAAAACCTTCGTTCTCAAAAATCCTGCAGTTTATCCAATGGAATTATACTTTATAAGGGTTGAGTAAGAAATAACTTTAATCAATAGCTGGAAGAAGAGACTGAGGTTAGTTTATTTATAAATTTCAAAATTACCAAGCTTAATATTTAGGTTTGGTTTGGTTTTGTGTGCTCCGGTCTACTTTTTGCAACACGAGGGCTAATAAGACCGGGACCTACAGCTCAAAGCAGATTTCGAACGGCTACGAACATCCGTGCCCCAGTGGAATTCGAACCCACGTACTCCGGTACCGAAGGCCAGCACCCTAACCAATCAATTGGCCATCGTTCGGCTGAAGCTCAATATTTAAAAACAAATATAAACAAAAGCAGCTAGTACTGACCTATAAGCTCAAATGCTTTATATTTTATCGTAAATTCAAATATTTCAACCGCTTTTCGAAACGGGTAAAAAAAAAGGCGTAAATTCTCCAAACGGGAATTCAAATTGCAGCATCGCGCTTAGAAAAACGCTCACCGTGAGATTGGAATGGCACGTTTATCGCGTTACTGATAACAAAAACGTTCGGGCATTATTACATTAAATACGGATAGGGAATTGGGGAGTTGTCCAATAGCAAATGTTTTAATGAAATTTCGTTTATCTTAATGTCTGCAGCCGTTTTAATAATTAATATAAAAAACGTAATTTTTTTTTCATCCTTACTGTTTTATCACTACCTTACGTATTCCAAAGTAATAACGCTTATTTTATCATTATGCAATATCTTCGAATTATTTTCTTATAAAAGTAATTTAAAGTCTACATTTTTTCTTCGCTTTTTGTTAATAAAATATATTTCAGTTCTATTGATTTAGAATATTTGCAAGAGATTTAGAGTCCGAAATAAAAATGGGTTTAATATGATTACTGAAACTTGTTCTGTATTAAATTATTTATACAGCCGTAATAGCTGTCAGGATGGCATTTAAGTGCTTTATTTAATTAATATTCGCTCTGGAAGAGCACGTATTATGCTTATGGAATGTTTAGACAGTGATAGTTCTTTTTTGAAGTTTTATTTTCGTTGTAAAATATTTTTTTATTTATGAATAAATAAGTTGAGTTGTTTGAGATTGCTATCTTTAACGTTGTAGCGTTGTCAGTATTTCTAGTACAATAATTGAATTGCTGCTATTTTCATGATAGCCGTCTGCACTAATGGATAAACATGAATTTTAATAATAGAGACATACTTTTAGCTGATATCTAGAAAAACTGAAAGCCGGAAGGACAGCAGAAGGAGCCGTGAATAATTTTAACTGAAATATTTAGTTCTTGTTTTAGAAAAATTCAAAAATCAAAATAACATTTTTTTTTCGAAAAATTCAAAAATCAAAATAACATTTTTTTTTTTGAAAAATTCAAAATTTAAAATAACTTTTTTGTTCTTTTTTTTCGAAAAATTTAAAACTCAAAATAACATCTATGTTTATTTTTCGAAAAATTCAAAAGTCAAAATAACATCTGTGTATTTTTTTTTAAATTCAAAAGTCAAAATAACATCTATGTTTTTTTTTTAAATTCAAAAGTCAAAATAACATCTGTGTTTTTTTTTTCGAAAAATTAGAAAGTCAAAATAACATCTGTGTTTTGTTTTTCGAAAAATTCAAAATTCAAAATAAAATCTGTAATTTTTTTTCGAAAAATTCAAAAATAAAAATATAATCTGTTTTTC
>CM063504.1:116157718-116185218 GCA_032207245.1 Pardosa pseudoannulata | reverse complement strand
CAGTATTAGCATATCTTTGCAGACGATAATGTTTAAAACGTTCGCCGCTCATATACCGTCATGCATGTGCGCGCCATGGAATGACGTTAAGCAGACGTTGAACTGGTATTTAAAATGCTGCATCTTGCAGCTAGCGGTAGTCTTGTTATGGTGGCCATGTATTCCGCTCGTGACTACTGCGACTTGTACCTGATGTACAGCCGATCTAATGGAAATGCCTTACGAAATGTTAGGGAATATGCCCGTGCATATATTGCTGTTGATATGTTCAATAAAGTGTTGTTTCTTGCACCGGAAGTGACGTCATACTTTGTTTTTCATATTTTTCTCTTAAACTATGGGTCGTACAGGAACGCTTCTAAGGACATTTTTTATCTACTCACAACGAGGAATTTAGCTGTGCAGAGTTTAAGCGGTCGTTTTGGAACACCCTGTATATATAATATATATATATATATATATATATATATAATATATATATATATATATATATAGGACGTTTCTTCTCCATCTATTCGACATATCCCATAGACCAGTGGTGAGCAAGTTATTTTCATTTGCCACCCCCTATTTTGTGAAAAATTTTGTCGCTACCCCTGGACGTTTGTAGAAGTTTTGTTTAATCGTCAACGAAGTTACTCTGAAATTCTTTCTGGAATTTTCTCTTATCGGGTGTTTTTAAAAGAGTGTCCTGACGTCATCGACTGTAATAACGTCTTTTTAAAATAGCGCACCAAACTTATAAACTTCCATAAAAGTTTTAAAATAGTTGTAACATCATGAAAATCAGTCAATGAATCAACACATAAGATCCAGATAAGGTCATTTTCTTCAGTATATCGTGAAGACCTCTCCTTTGTTCAGAACACTAACGACTGATCTGAATTCCTCCTGTTTTGACCCGGCTGCAATACCGCGGCGACGCAGTGTCTGGGATTTTGACAGCTCGGTTGAATAGGCGTCACGCCCCCGATCGGTCACGGTCATAACCCGGATAATTGCCTCGAGAATTCCGGAATAGGGACAGCTAGCGAATGAGAATTCGACTAAAAAAACTAGCTGTAACCTTAGCTGAAGTTCTCAGGTAACTGGAATCATGACTGGCCCAAAAAACGGTTGGCAGGACCGTAACTGACCCCCAGGTATAAAAAGTCTAGAATTTTGTGACTCTATAAATTATCATAAAAGTTTTATAAAAGTTGTAACATCATAGAAATCAGATAGTGAATCAACACATAAGATCTAGATAAGGCCATTTTCCTCAATATATATATATAAATAATTTCAAATATTATTATATATATATATATATTATATATATTTATATATATATATTTATATGTATGTATGAGTATGTATGTATATATGTATATATGTATGTACAGTATAAATATGTATGTATACAGGTTATGTATATATGTATGTTGTATATAGTATGTATATGATATAAGTATACAGCTATTTATATATATATATATATTTATATATATATATATATATATATATATATATATAACTAAATTTCAATATGTTTCTGCAGTTTCTCTTCTAACCTTTTGCTTTGCGTAGGAGTGAGCGAGAATGCTGGTATTTGTTACAGGTACAAGTATATAGCCGATACCTCGGATCACTAAGCTTGGTAACGGGGTTTTTTGAAGTACCGTGATAGTGATAGCGAATATCACGCTCGTAAAATAGGAATTGTCAGTTTCTTCGCTAGTATTATTTCCGTTCTTTGAAATGAATATTTCTAGATTTTTCATATTTGAATTTCTTAGAATTTAGCGACCCTCAAAAATTTTTACCCTACACCTCCAGGTGTCGCTACCTTTGGATTTGGCACCGCTGCCATAGAATACGGACTCAAAAGACATGTTGCGACTAATGCAGGGGACTCCTCTTAATGTGATAGCTGTTAATGTTATCAATCGCTTATTGTTATAGAAATCACTTGGTCCCGATTTTCTCTATTCATTTGTATGTTAAAATTATTGCTTTATGTGACTGTTACATCGTTTAATGGGATCACTTTTCGAACCTCATTTTAACTGGTAAAGAAATATTCGCAATATATTCAGAAGGAACCCATTCTTTTCCTTCCCTTCACCGTTGCTTGAATTTTAGAGAATTCTCCTCTTCAACCTAGGGAAATGGGAATGAACAAAGGAGTGGGAAATTACACGTTCCTGGAATTTTTCAGAAATACGCACACCCTGCTGGTGGTCAATGGTTGTCAGATAAGCAGAAGGCAACGCGTTATTATCGGAACTGAGAAAGAGCGTATTCACATTTTATGCCTTGCTCGCTTACGTACAGCTTGTCGATATGGAAACCAGAAAGTGAAATGATTTAACGTTAAAACAAAAGATCGAAATTTTAAATCGTTCTGACAGGTTACCAAATATGAGTCTGTTCATTGCTCAAGCGCAGTTAAACATTTCTCAGCTACTGAATTGTATTGAAAGTGTTGAACCGTGGTGTACAACACCGCTCCGATGACTTTAAAAAACATGATTCCTAACAATTTGGAAATTGGAAATGAACAAAGGAGTGGGAAATTACACGTTCATGGAATTTTTCTGAAATACGCACAACCTGCTGATGGTCAGTGGTTGTCAGATAAGCAGAAGGAAACAAATTCTATTCGGAACTGTGAAGGAACGTATTCACATTTTATGCCTTGCTCGCTTACGTACAGCTTGTCGATATGGAAACCAGAAAGTGAAATGATTTAACATTAAAACAAAAGATCGAAATTTTAAATTGGTATGACAGGTTACCAAAAATCAGGCAACGCAATGCTGCAGCGCAGTGAAACATTTCTCAGCCTCTGAATTGTATTGAAAGTGTTGAAGCGTGGTGTACAACACCGCTCCGATGACTTTAAAAAACATGATTCCTAACAATTTATGAACGAGCTTCTTAGATAAAGTTTACACAGTCAACAATTGATCAGGAAATTGGATTTGGAAATTGGGAATGAACAAAGGAGTGGGATATTACACGTTCATGGAATTTTTCTGAAATACGCACACCCTGCTGATGGTCAATGGTTGTCAGATAAGCAGAAGGTAACGCGTTATTATCGGAACTGAGAAAGAGCGTATTCACATTTTATGCCTTGCTCGCTTACGTACAGCTTGTCGATATGGAAACCGGAAAGCGATATGATTTAACATTAAAACAAAAGATCGAAATTTTAAATTGGTATGACAGGTTACCAAAAATCAGGCAACGCAATGCTGCAGCGCAGTGAAACATTTCTCAGCCTCTGAATTGTATTGAAAGTGTTGAAGCGTGGTGTACAACACCGCTCCGATGACTTTAAAAAACATGATTCCTAACAATTTATGAACGAGCTTCTTAGATAAAGTTTACACAGTCAACAATTGATCAGGATATTGGATTTGGAAATTGGGAATGAACAAAGGAGTGGGAAATTACACGTTTATGGAATTTTTCTGAAATACGCACACCCTGCTGATGGTCAGTGGTTGTCAGATAAGCAGAAGTCAACAAATTCTATTCGGAACTGAGAAGGAACGTATTCACATTTTATGCCTTGCTCGCTTACGTACAGCTTGTTGATATGGAAGCCAGAAAGCGAAATGATTTATCATTAAAACAAAAGATCTAAATTTTAAATCATCATGATAGGTTGATTATGATCACGAACAATTTATCAATGAACTTCTTAGAAAAAATTGTAGACAGCCAACAATTGATCAATTTTTTAAAATTATGTATACAATTCTTATGTTTTAAAGGACAATATACAGTACAGAAATATAAGGTGTGTTTTTTCATTTGGTTTTGAAATTTAGTATTTGGGAATTAAAGGGTGGGGGTAAATTGATCTAATTTTGCTTATCGTTTATTGTTATTAATAGGTTATTATTATCGAAATCACGGTGTTCCAAACTGATTACATTAAGCGCAGTCCACTGCAGTAGCAAAAGTGATACTCTGAAGCCATTATCATCACCAAATATCAATCGGAAACGTATTATATAAGGACGAAAAGGCTTCAAATTATTTAAACATCACGATAATGCTTGCTGCAATCTTCTTAATTGGAAGTTAGTATAGTTCCAAATAAAATGTACGCTAGTACAGCCCAGTCAAAACTTTATGTTGAAGAAATTGGGACTGGATTATGTAACAAAGAGATTTACCAGGACAAATTAAATAACCGGAGCGTGAGTCAGTTAGGATCCTCTTCATTACAGAAGCAAACCTCTATTGACCGTTCGGCTTTGCTGTCCAAACAATGGATCGAACGTGCCGCGATTCTGCATCCTCATATTGTCCGCTCAGGAACGGGCTACTGTAAGCGAGACAACGCAAATAACCTTAGGCAGGCATGTCAGAGTCCTCGTTAAAGCATTAGATAGTTTATGCCATCGGAAAACATTTGCTGATCCATGCCTTAAGGTCTTTAGATGGACATGAGTTGAAGACACAAAACACTCGTCGTCTTAAATTGGTACGAATATTGTTAGAATATTATTTCCTATCCTTAACATTAACATTATATTCTCATACAATGACTATATATAGCTCACTAAGATTTTAATACAGGGTGTGCCAAAAGGTCGTTTACAAACTTGCTGGTCTGTCATATCACGATGAACAAGATTTACATAGGAACATGTGTCTGAAAATGCAAACTGCGACCACCGCTAGAGTGCTGTGATCACGAGTGTGGAGCAGGAGAAAAAAAAATGATATCGACAGCAGTGTTAATATGATTTTTACTACAGATGAGGATTACATCACAGCAAATTCTCAAAATTGTTTCCTTTCGTCACAATGCACGTTTCGCAACGTCGCAGCATGGATTCACGAACCCTTTCAATTTGGCCAGGAGTGTTACGGACATGTGCTGCCGCTTCCGCGATCATGGCGATAAGATTCCTGTCCGATGTTAGGGTGTCTAGTACACCATGGACTTCATGTGTCCCCACTGGTAGAAATCGAAGGGAGTCAGGTCGGGGGATCGCAGCTATCCGCCTCTACCGATCTAGTAATTTTCCTAGAATTATAGCCATCTATCTGTCATAGTTTGCATTTTCGGACACAAGTTCCTATGTAAATCTTGTTCATTATGGTATGACAGACCAGCATGTTAAGTTTGTAAATGACCTTTTGGGACACCCTGTATTTCATTGAGATTTCGAGATAAAAATGACATCAGTTTCAAATTCCGAATTCAGATGGAAAATATTATGTCTGCACGGTTGTATTTCCTTTACAGAAGCGGTAATAGGACCTACAATTTTGCCAAATGGAAAGCTGTATAGACAACATAGACCACTTCACTTGTGTTTTGCTACAGTACACCCCTAGAACAAACACATCGGGCTATTTTAACTCGTTGACTGCCAAACGCATTTTCGATGGTGTGCCCAAGATGCCGACGTGAACTTTTCATTGTGCGATGCATATGTTGAAATATTGTTTGCAGCGGATAAAATGAGTTATAAAATAATGCTTGAAGCAGTTTTCGTGGAGGGGCTTACCGGTGACTCCCACGGCTAGGTAGGCAATTGTTACGATTGTCCTTTTTTTTTCAAACAATCGTGCTTCGATTGTTAAGTAATTACTGATAGTCAATCTAATTTAGTCAAACTAAAAATTAAACAGACTTCTTAAACAGTCTTAAATTGTAAAAAAAAAATGGAATTGTAAAAGTTATCGTTGCAGAGTATCAGCAATGTGTTTTAAATGTAAATGAACATAAACAAACTTTTAAAAATAAAACTAACGTTTAATTTACTTAAAACATACAAAGAAAAGGTTTAAGGCAAATAAACATGGTATAGAATCCTTTAAACTGGTAACTTAAACTGTTAAACAATATTACTACTAGTAAAAGAAAAACATTGAAAACGATTACAAAAATGAATACATTTGACCTTACTAAAACTTAGGCTAACCCAGAACCAGGCACGAGCAGAACCTCATAAAGCGAAGTTGTTTTGCACTCCTCATTACGCAGATCGACTTCTCAAGCAACAATAAAGTTAAAATGAACCGCTTAAGTAAGAACTTGTATTATTAAATTCGTTGGGATAAATTTCCCTTACCCAATTAGAAGCTGACTATTTTATGGAGTTGAGAAGTCGGCCTGGCCAAAGGTTAGATTAAGACACGTACTTTTGACTAGTATTTTGTGTATGAGTGAACAAACCAAGGTGTTTCATTTGACAACAATTACTCTCATTCTTTAGCATTTTAAACAGTTAGAAAGAACTAGAGGAGAGAATTTGACTAAAAAAAGTGGTGACATTGTTTCGATTGCATTGATTCACTTTTTCATTGCCTCGAATATTTCAATCTGACTCATGGCAATAAGCACTGATAAAATGTATATTTTTCGTGCACTAATAAAATTATTTTTATTATTTTGTTGTTTTGTTATTTTGCATTAATTTTTCCAACCATTGTAATAACGATGGTTTTGTTGAAAAATTTATCAGTATCCATATATACTGTAATTAGGCATTTTTTATAATTTTCTGCATCGCTGGTCACCAGTGCCCCTCCCCCTCACGCCGCTCTATCCAGGGCCCGACTAAGATACTTTTCTGCTCAGGGCACAATCCAATTTCTGAGCCCTCCACCCCCATGCAAATTTATAGCGACAAGTTATTATCATCATTGCAGTCATATAAAAGTTAACATTGAATTAGCAAAAATTTTTAAGAAATTAGCATTAAAGTAATATTCAAAATCAAAAATACCAAATTTTCATTTTACGTAATCATTATTATCTCTGTTTAGCCGTGATAAAAATTAAAGATTTTGAAAGACCTAGAGTGACCCACTTTTTTATTTTTACCTTCTCACACTCACAAGCTCTGTGGTGCAGAAAATAAATAATAATAGAATTAAAAATAATTTTAATTGATGAGATGATTTAATGGTTTATAGTGGTACGTTGCTAATAATCTGTTTTATAAATATGCAATAACCCATAGGATAAAAATAACACCAAGTTTGTTGAGGGAATTAATTATCAGGGAAATAACAGTAATATTAAAGTAAATAGAAAACAATATAGTTCATGACAAACAGAGTTACCTAGTACAATAATTTATTAAAACTTAACGAAAGGGGAATTATGCATGTGGATTAAAAATTATACTGAAGAAGTTCAAATGAACAAGATATCACGAGGGAAATGAAATTACTACAATGACATTGACATAAAATTCAACTGTTATGCACAAAATAATGTCAAAGATATTAAAATTTATCAGAATTAAATATTTAGCAGGTAAAATTTAAGCACAGAAATTGATATCAACTACAGCAAATTATAATAACTCCATTATAAAAATGATTTTTTGGATTTGGTTTGGAGCGCTACGGTCTACTGTTTTGCACACGAGGGCTAATGAGACCGGGACCTACTGCTTAAAGCCGATTCCGAACGGCTACGAACATCCATGCCATAGTAGGATTCGAACCCACGAACTCCGGTTCCGACGATCAGCGCCCTAACCAATCGGCCAGCGTTCGGCGATATACGATCGGCGATATAAAATGGTAAACAAAGGTAAACAATTATAAATTTCACCAGGAGATGAATACAAGAAGTTATGCATACAAAAAGCATTGAGTAAAGCAGTAGTAATATACAGATGGCATAAGAAAAAAAAAAGTCATCAAGTAAGTAGCAATATATAACAATTGGTGCATTAGTAAATTAGTACAATTAGTAAATTTTCGTGCCCCAAGTGCCCATGCGTCTGTTTTATAAATACATAATCTGTCTTATAAATATGCAATAACCCATAGGATAAAAAGAGCTCATGTTTGTTGAGGGAATTAATTATTAGGTAAATAACAGTTAAACATTTAAAATAAATAAAAAACAATATATTTCATGACAAACACAATCTCCTCGTACAATAATTTATTAAAATTAACGATGGTAGCTTAAGTTTGCAATTTTTCTCCACTTAATTTGTGTTTCAAGCACGCGACTAACATATATCACAGATGTAAGAGATTGGAGCCGTAAATAATTATAAAAATATAAAGTAAAGTAATCCAAAAAGTAAAGTTAAAAAAAAAAGATGTTTAATAGGTGGTTTTGCTATGAAACCACTGTCCGTTAAAGGATTAAAGGAAAAATTGACCCTTTGCTGGTCATGCAACAGTTAAATGACCTTATTTCTCCCTTTTTATACTAAAACACATACAACGATCGCAAGCTTAAAACAGCACAGACTGCATACAAAAGACAGCGTATGAAAAAAGTGGTAGTTTTATGCTAGCTATTGGTGTAGGCTATGGAAATCTACTACACAATGGAGGTAGATAGAATTTGTTGTTACCGGTGATAAAATTTCCATTTCAACAAAAAATATTCGACGATTAAATTTAAAATTATCCCACATGTGCCTAATCTATTATTTAGGCCAAATATAAAATAAAAGAAAATTATTTGCTTAATATATAAGTTCAGTGATGAACTGTATGAATATAATGCAGACGATATTTAAATAGTTTAAAATAAAAAATGATTAAATGAGATGGTTAAAGGAATGACGTTATAATACTAAAAAAAAATGGGGTGGATTTAGAACGTTTTAAAGACGACAGTATTTTTCGCTATGATATGAAGCACATTTATACAAATTTATTTTAGAATCGGATAGATAGTTTAGGAGAAGATAAACTTTACTCGCTTTGAATTTTGCTAACAATAACTCATCAAGAATCCGATATGAATGCCTGTATGCATTCCAGGTCTAACCGCTTCATAAATTCGAGGACATAAATAACTTAGGCTATTATTATATAGGCGTATGAAAGTGTATGAAAATAATGCAGACGATATTTGAATAATTTAAAATAAGAAATGATTAAATGAGATGGTTGAAGGAATGACGTCACAATGCTAGAAAAAAATGTTATTTTTCAATATTTATTATGTGATAAATTGAAAAATTTAATTGCCTGCTCTTAATCTGGGAAAATTGGGATTGAAATAATGGCATTAAACGCTCGAAAACGGGGAAAAGGGTACATTTCAGACGCTTTAAAGAAGACAGTATTTTTCGTTGTTATAAGAAGCATATTTATACCAATTTATTTTAGAATCGGATCGATAGTTTAGGAGAAGATAAATTTTACTAGCTTTGAATTTTGTTAACCCTAACTCATTAATAATCCAATATGGTTGCCTCTATCCATTCCAGATCCAACTGCTTCATAAATTTTAGGACAAATGACAGATAACTTATTATTAGTCTATTATATTATAGGGAATAACGCAATATTTATGTAACACTACGAAGTAATAAAATATCTCAAGTTCTTAATTTTTTAAATATTAAGGTATCCTTCTACGTTCGGAGAACTTTTTACTTTAAACGTAGAAACTAGTTCATGTTTTTACATTTTTAGATTTATTTTTTATATTACCATAGAGATTTGCACTTAAAAATTTATTCCTGGAGAAGTTTTTATAAAATTTCTAATAAATGAAGAAAATTTAGTAAAAAAATCGGGTTTCTTCAAAAAGTCTAATTTATTAATAAATTAAATTATTTCAGTATTTTTTGATGCAACACATATCTTACACACTGGACTAGTGAATCACCTAAAATCTTTGCTAATTTATATTTGGTAAAAACTTTTTATCCTTCAAAATCATACACATTGAATTTTTAACGAATTTTCATTACTTTATATCTAACTATGAGTGTAACATCATTAATCCGAGTGAACACATCTAGAAGAAAATTCTCCAAATTACGTTAATGTCAGTGGCCAAAGAGTTCTATGTTTTTTACCTTACCCTTTGTCGACTAGAATGGAATATGGAAATCCCAACCTCGTTATTGCCACTTTACTTCCGGTTATATATTGATATATAAATAGATATTATAGATTGTTAATTTTTAATACACATAAAGCTCGTAAAGTCTCGAATATTATCCCATAAGAAATGATGGAGTCTAAAAGTACAAATAAAAATATTCTTTGAGAGACTTATTTATGTTATTTTATGAAAGTCATCCAAGCTATTTAAGTGCAATTTGAGATACATCGGTTACCGCAAACGAAATACTTCGAAATAGAGATTTACAAAGCCAAGAAAAGTTATCAGCGTCTCTGTCTCAGGGTAGGGTTGTATCCCTCAAAAATGTCAGGGAAAGAGGGTGCAGTTCCTAAACAATAGACCTGAACCTATTACCTCAAAACTCCATGGGAGAAAGCACTGTCAAAAATGTACATTACATCCATTTTTGGAGCGTTTATGGGGGTTGAAAATTGTACGTTTTGAAGTCATCATCGGTTTGGCGGAATTGTAAGTGCGAACCGCTGAGAGGGTTAAAAATGATCCAAATTTAAAGCTTTTAGGTCATTCACTCATAAATACTATCAAAAGCATTTATTACAATTTTCAACAAAATACTTTAAAAACTTTTTAAGAAATCACATTTTAAGTTTCAACATTTTATTAAAAATACCGTTCTGAGAAAAACGCATTTGAAATTTATGAAAACAACTTTAACTATTAAAAAATTAAAATACATGTTTAAAAATTCCCCACACTTTCTTGATTCAAGACTTTCTAATTGCCAAGTTGCTAATTATTAAAAATACTAGTAAAATGTTTAAACTAATCTTCATGAAAATTTAAAAAGTTTTGTCCAAAAAATGCTCTTTAAAAGGCTTTAATTTCATAACATCCGGTTCCGAAGTCAATACTTCCGTTTTGTTTTGACAGCTATCACTAATGTTTAAACAGCTGTAACTTTTCTTTAAAATGCCATAGAGACAAAACAAATACAGATTTAGAAGCCTAAAAGATGAAATTTTACAATAGAGAAATAAAAAAATTATGATTTTTGGCAAAAAATGATGTTTTGAATGTAGACGGATACCTTAAATTTTATATATCTATATTAAAAGATATGCTGTTGTTCAATCTTTCAAATATTAAATAAAATCAATATTTTTTGTTTATATTACAAATAATTAGTATTGATAGAAACTTCTTATTTTCAAACGTGGTGTATTATTAGTCGTTATACCTGATCTGACAGCATTAATATACAATTTTTTATATGTAGCTACTGAGCTGTAACTGAAAATATAAAAAATACCTGACCATCTACATAAATGTTTTAAATCATTCCTCTTTGTCAACTTTTGAATATTAAACATAGTAGCAAACTAATTTGCATCATAAAGGTAAGTTGGATAGAGAGTTTTAATGCTATACATTCTAGACAATCTCATTTCTGCAGTAATACAATGCACATACTACATGATTGTGTCTATGTTTACTGCTCAAACAAACAACCGATTCTTCAAAAGCATTTAAAACCATTTACAACATTTCATATATACAATATTTTCAAAATGTCATATATATAAATTTCTAAACTGACCCCTTTCCGCCATTAAAATTTAGATGAAGTATTTTATTTAGATTAAGTTTAGTTGCATTTAAATGTTATTTCACATATCTTCTGTATAACTGATTTGCATTTTTATGGTAAGAAATAATAATATTTAATATAAAAATCTTAGAAACCTACTGGAAGTACTAAGATATATACTGCTACATATTATAGTTCAATATTATGAGACAAAAATCTAAAATTTTTAATCCAACAATTTCTACTTTAACTGTAGTTTTGGGAGAGGAAACTTGCTGCGGTTTGGAGTTCTACGATCTACTGTTTTGCAACATGAGGGTTAATGAAACCAGGACCTACTGCTTAAAGCCAATTACGAACGGCTACAAACACTCATGCCTGCTGTGGGATTCGAACCCACGAACTCCAATAGCGAATTGCAACGTCCTATCATTCGACCCCTGTTCGGCTTGCTGAGATTTCAAAATTAAATAAATCTTAACACTAATATAAAATAAAGCTGGTTAAAAGAAATTTATTCATTTTGATTTTCTAGATGTGACGGAGCTTTCATTCATATATATATATATATATATATATATATACATATATATATATATATATATATATATATATATATATATATATATATACTGTCTACCAATAAGTATTTGGACACCTGTGATAGAAAAGAAAAAGTAACTTTATTCAAAATCAATAGGTGGTAGAGCCTCCACGAGAGGCAATTACAGCGTGAACCATCCGGGGCATACTTTCCACAAGTCTTTGTATTACAGCTAGTGGTATTGTCTCCGACTCGGCTTGGAGTAGACATAAAAGTTCCTGCACCGATTTTGGACGGGTAGTGCACCCCTTCATTCGACTATCCAACTCGTCCCAGAGGTTCTCGATAGGGTTCAGGTCTGGGCTCTGGGCAGGCCAGTCTATTCGATTAACTCCATTGGCATCATATGAGGCCTTGGTTAACCTCGAAACATGACAACTGGCATTGTCGTCCTGAAAGTAACAGGGGTCCAACTCTTAAAACTGCCACAACGGAGGAAGCACATTGTCATCCAAAATTGTGCAGTAGGCATCGGCGTTGAGCTTACCATGAATGGGGATCAAGGGTAGGAGAAACACACCCAGACCATAATTCCACCTCCGCCGAACTTGACTGTTGACACAATGCATTCTGGCAGGAGACATTCTCCAGGCAGATGCCAGACCCAGACAATGTCATCCGAATGTTAAAGGGTGAACATTGATTCGTCGCTCCAAAGAACCCGTTTCCACTTATCTACTGTCCAATTTCGATGTGCTTTGCACCACATTAACTGAGCAGCGCGGTTGGACTTTGTGATCAAAGGCTTATGGACAGCAGTACGACCCTGGAAATCAAGCAGATGTGATTCCTTACAGATGGTGTTCATTAATCCCGGTAAACAATACTCCCGGATGCCTGTTGAAACTCCTCGCGGATGAGGGGCATCGGTTGCGTGCGTTTCTTCCGAATTTCTCTGGACAGCACTCGTCGGTCTCTATCTCCCAGATTCTTTGGTCTGCCGACTTGGGGCACATTCCGACAATCACCGCTCAACATCCACTTCTTAATCACATAGGCCACTGTCAATTTTGGGTACTTCAGATCGCTAGATATGTCTCTTAAGAATCGGCCACATTTGTGATACACGATAATTATACCTTTCTCGAAATCAGAGAGCTTAGAACTGCGTGGCATCTTGCATGCGACTAATGCCGATGCCGTTTCCTACATGATGTATACTATAGGATGCCGTGACTTACCTCAGGACCGCAGATATTGTCATTTGCGTAGGTGTCCAAATACTTATTGGTAGACAGTGTATATATATATATATATATATATATATATATATATATATATATATATATATATATATATATATGTATATACATTTATTATAACAAACGATCAGAAAATTTGAAACAATAGAATAATTGTATTTTTTGGACTGATTTTCTTATTATCTAATTACTTCCTAAAGAATTTACTAATTATTTTCTAAATTCGTAGTAATTACGATTTTTTTCGTAGCAGTCCGTAGGTTTGCATTTGCAAGTTTTCCAAGCTTCATATCAGATGTTTTATAACAAAGTAATTCGTATTACACTTCGTTTAAAAAGTATTCAATTCTTTTACATAGGTAGGGACGGAAGAAAGGAAAATTAATAAGCAACGACATGTATATTGTTTCGTACTTAGTGATAGAACCAAATTCGTAGCAAATGATTGGATTAAAAACATCCAATTTCTTTAAAGTTGATTTATTCACTATAGAATTATACATCAGTAGCATACGCTATGAAATTTAGACACGGCTTTTATACGTTTAAAAATTTATTTCAAATTTAACATTTCCGACCAGACAACTTGCAATACTATTACAAAAAAGGTTTACAGTACTAGAAACAAATCAATGTATTTAAATCCAGTAGCAAGCACGAGCTGTTTATTTCCGGTTGAAACGCTGAGCTGGAGGATTATGAGATTGACATGATTAATGGAATGACAGCTAAGTTAAGGACAGACACTGTAGGATGTTCAGGTTTACAAACGGTTGTAAACGGTTATATCAACACGATGATCTTTTCTGGAGATTCAGTAGACATTATTATAACGTGTTTCTCAGTTTTAAGAAACACTGCTTAGTGCGACGCCTGCAATATTCTCGAGTGAGAGGTAACATGAAGAATGAATCACAGTCAAAGATAAAATTGGAAATTTACTTTTATTCTTGATTAACTACGGCTATTTACAAAGGAATGCTAATTCCCAAATCATGTAGAACTGCAAAGGACGGTTGCCGGTAAAACTTCCTCACGGCGATCACAGTCGAAAGAAAACCGAGATTTGATAATCTTTTACAAGTGTTGAGGCTTTTCAGGGTGCATTCAAACCTAATTTATCCTACGTTCGGTATCCGAGACTCTGCCGCTCCCTATATGAGCGGACTTTACAAATCTACCGAACTAGAAAGCTGGCTCTGGTAAAAAAAAAAATCGAAAGCCTCCACGAGGTCAACACACCTACGTAAAAAATGACGAAAAGCCCTGAGTCGCAAAATTACAGGCTTTTTATACCTGGGGGGGTCAGTTACGGTCCCGCCAACGGTTTTTTGGGTCAGTTAAGATCCCAGTTACATGAGAACTCCAGCTAAAGTTACAGTTATATTTTTTAGCTGAATTCTCATTCACTGGCTGTCCCTTTACAGAATTTCCGAGCATTCATTAACGAGATCCATCAGGGGCGTATTCGTCTATTCAGTCCGATTGTCAGGATCCCAGACTCTGCGACGCCACGCTATTGTCCTGGTAAAAAGGTATACTACGATCAGCTGTTTTTTAAATGAAGTCTTTTCATATGTTGGTTCAGTTTTTAATTATTCCTTTTTTTAGATTAGTTCTTGGACTTGAACAGTATAGGTTTATTACAGGCGGTAGGGGCAAGGAGTGATTGTCATAAAAATAAGGAAAGTCAATAAGCTCTATAAAGTTTTGACTTGTATTGTACTTGTATAATTCTCAGCCGAAACACAAACCATTGTTTTACCTGCTTCATACGGTACTTAACGATTCTGGAAAATAAAAATTTTATTGATCTCGTCATATGACGGGCTATATGCTAGTTTCTTATAATTTGTATATCTGACCAAAATCCATTTCAAAACGGATTGGTACAAACTAAAGGTATAAATGAGAAATTCAATGAAAATTCCAGAATTCTGGAAAGACATGCTTTTTAAAATTTCAGACTCCTCTACATTCGACATAAAACTATTATCAACTATTTAACTGAATGTTTATAGTTTTGGAGAGATAATTTTCTTGGATATCATCTGACAATACAAGTACAAGCTGTATCGGTTTGTATAGTCAAACTTAATGGTTCTAGAAAAATCAGACCTATGCAAAAACATATATTAAACAATACAACCCTATTGAATTATGGCAGGATTATATTCACCTAATAAACAAATAATTATTCTTTTAAGAGCATTTTAAAAATTAATTCCAGAAATAAAAACTACATTAAAAAATATGTAATATTTTTTTGGTGAAATTTATTAGCTTACGTTACTAATCAAAGTACAGCACACGTACATACGTACATTCATGTTCAATGTATTTAAAAATAATCAGGTACAGTCGAACTTCGATAATCGACTTCCTATAATTCGAATAATGCAAACTCGAATTTTAATCAAGTGAATCATTTATACTTTTTTTTAAAAAATTTTAACTCGAAGTACTTCTTCTAAGTCGAATTTTTTGATAGATTTTCTCCGGTAAAAAACACAATTTTTCAAAACTTGAATGCAGTACTGATAGAATCGAAAGCGAGAGGTCACAGCAAGCACAGGACGCTATTAAACATCTTAAACTATATAGAGACCACCGAAGATACAGGCAACACATATTTACTTTCAAAATTAAGTACTGTGTCTAAAATGTCACCAAATAAGTGCTATTGGATGATAAACTTCGATAACTCGAACTTCGGATAAGTCGAATATTTTTTGTCTACTTCATATAATTGTATATATAAGTTTGCTTCCTTATTGTTGTTTCTTAACATAATCCCTAAATGCTTTTAAAATTATTCTGCTTCGGAATTAGTAAAATAATACCTGAGGTCAATGAAGAGATACTTCAACCAATAAACAGACAGATTTTTTCATGTGAACTGAGGAGGTGTAAAACTCTGAGGATGAGTCTAACAAGAAAGTATACTGAAATAAATTTAATCAGTGTATAATAACTAACTTTTTTTTTTTTTTTTTTTAAATAAAAAAATAAAAAATAAAAGGAAATTTAAGCATACAATGTATAACCAATAAGAAGGATGACTGTATAACCCTTTGAAATGTTTTTAGAGAAATGAATTTTGTAAACATACGATCTAAAAATTATCGTTGCAAAACATTGCTTGTTTCATTGTATCTTAGCTTTAATTCCATATGGCTCACGTATAAAAACAAAACTAAATTTTATTTAAGGGAAGGGGAAGGAAACATCAGAAACCGGCCAAGTAATTAAAAAATAGATTTTTTTAAGAACTTACAAATATATATATATATATATATATATATATATATTTATATATATATCAAACTCTTTACATTTACTTTTACTTTTAAGTATCATAATCAAAGTAAAACTACTTCAGTTATGTTAACAGGCACAATAAACTATTTCATAAATAAGCATCTATTAAAAATGGGCAACACCTAATCATTTTAAGGACAAAATTACATTTATAGGTACAGTACTTGCAAAAGCATAGAAAAATACATTAGAAATGTGTTTGTTTGTTTGTTTGTTGTTTGGTTTGGAGCGCTACGGTCTACTGATTTGCACACAAGGGCTAATGAGACCGGAACCTACAGTTAAACGCTGATTCCGAACGGCTACAAACATTAATGCCAGCAGTGGGATTCGAACCCACGAACTCCGGTTCCGAAGAGCAGCGCTCTACCATTCGGCCATCGCATTAGAAATATGAAAAAAAAACTTAGTAAAAAATTTTTAGAGCATAATAATTTTATGTAATCTATTACATTACAGTAAGGTTAAAGTTTTAATACCATCTGAAAATATTTGCCGCAAATTCTCGAAGAAGAACTTGGAGTCCAGTCTTGCAATTTCATAGCCTCTATCCAAAGCATTCGCAACGTAGGAATCTTTAGGAAATCAATAAAATCCAATATTTTCACCTTTTTTGAAACGATTAGTACAGCTATACGTACAACAGCTTGTTACCATTTTCAGATAATTGTCAAAATTAAAATCCTAATAACAAGCACAATCCGTAGGAAATTCAAATGTTCTGCCAACGAGGAAGTTGAGCTGCAATTTTTGCTGCACCTGACGTCATGCTCACATTCTCTATTAAGTTAGACGGGACTTTAGAAAACTGACCATTTAAGCGTGGTGCCCTTCCTTATAAGCTGGCGACCATATAGCCGGTACTGACTATATTGTAACGTACTGGAGATATGATAGGTGAAGCCGTCAATGAAACAGGCTAGAAAACTGTTCAATCTAGACTAAATATTTTATTCAGGTGAATAAATTATGTACAGCTATGTACAGGTTCAGTAGATTTCTAAATATTCTGGGATCTCGTGCTGAGATGACATTCACACAATAAGGATGCGTGGGTACCGGATACAGTATGGCTAGGGCTTCTAATCACTGGAATTGTTCGCTAATTAGTGCCGGTAATAAACGCTGACACTATCACCTCCGGGCTGACGATTTGTACAGTCGGCTTTCACGCCAAGTTTCGAAAGTTCAAAATGCGTATCACGCTGGGATTCGCGAAGGAAAACTCGGGATGCATGACCATCCAAATTGAGAGCAAGGGTCACTTCTCGGCTACCTACTTCTATGCACAAAGTAAAAAAAATAGCAAAAAACGGGAATGGGATTCCAAAATCGAAGGTCGACTTCTTAGCAAACAGAGACGCTGGCGGTCTCTAATCAAGCAAACTCCAGAATAGGAGATACTAGCGGTTCCTCTCGAGCTACAAAAGCTCTCTCAGGAAGAATCCTCAAGAAGAAAAGTTTGGCACTGCCACTCTTCTTTCATAGTGGTCCCAGTTCCTCTTACGCGATTCTTTCGGGAAACTTCCAGAAGCAGGATGATGTCATCTTGCGGTCAATTCCAGCCTGAATCAGTTGTTTCGTTTCCATATGTGGCCGAAAAGCCGTCTTCAAATCAGCCGACCCAAACAACTTAATTGCCTTTTTCGCTACCGCTAATGGGCACACATGGCACTGTAATTATTTACAATCTTTTCACTCAACATTCTCACAAAGCCTCAGAAGCGCTGGCTGCAACACACGGAGAGTTTTCAATTAAGCCGGGACCTAGTATACACGTGTATTGTTAGACCACTCGTTTCTACCTGCCGCTACCGTAATTGTCCGCGGCGAAAGGTCACCTTCGGGCTCCTCGTTCCTTTAGGGTCATGTGATGGATCGTTACAAGTACCCAGAAAAGCTGCTAATATGATAATACATTCATCTAAACTTAATATCTTCTAGCAAACTTTTCTACCTTTATGCAAAAATCTACATTTTTTTAACACACTTAATAAAGGTTGATTTTAAACAAGGAGTCGATCGTCTCTTCTTGCAAGAACAGCGAATGAAAGAATTTTCTTTATTTGTTTGTTATTATTTTTTTTTTAAAGTGTCGAAAGAATGTAATTTTTGGGGGCTCCAGAAGAATTGGAATTAGAATTTTATGTGGGTTTTAGAGCGATAGTTACGATATAATCTTAGTTTATTGGATATTACACCGAAAAGATGACGACGGTTCTTCATCTTACAGAAGCTTTGAAAATAATCAAGATCCCTATTGAAAGCGAAGATTAAAGAATTTATAGATTTTGCGTTTATGTCAGAGCTGATACAATTTACCACATTTTATGTCTAACGTAAGATGTAATATTACATAAAGAGTTTATAACCAAATAATAAATTTTATTTCTTATTTAACTAATTTTGTCATACCTCTAAAACACTAAATTTTAATAATTTGATTAAAAAGAAAACATGTGACAACAAAGATTCCTTTCTTAGTCAATTGGAATGCTACCTTTAAAGTATATTAATATCTTTAAAGACATTTTTTGCTATAATTATTGAAGTTAGTTATAAATAGATATATTCAGGAGAATTTTTCCCAAAATTTGAATGGAAAAAATTTTTAGAATTCGGCTTAAGTTTTTATTTTTAAAATAAAGAGTAGATTATTTTAAATTCTTCATTTTGTGCACGCATGTTACATGTAAAATACGAATAACTTATCGCCAACTCTGAAAAGACGAAAATAATCCTTTTGGATATATAAAAGTATTGAAAAAATATAATATAACTGTATAATATTATTCTATGTATGAAATTCATTTCACGATGTGAAAAATGTATGTGAAAAATGAATTAATCTACGGTTATGTTTAAAAAAATACGATTTGTTAGTTTTAAAATATATATATGGTGAAAAGGTTTATACCGTTCAAAGTCCCCCTTTTTAAAACTTTTAAAGACAGCATTTTTTTTCATTATAAATACACCACTACTTTTGTCATACCTCTAAAACACTAAATTTTAATAAAAGAAAACATGTGACAACAAAGATTCCTTTCTTAGTCAATTGGAATGCTACCTTTAAAGTATATTAATATCTTTAAAGACATTTTTTGCTATAATTATTGAAGTTAGTTATAAATAGATATATTCAGGAGAATTTTTCCCAAAATTTGAATGGAAAAAATTTTTAGAATTCGGCTTAAGTTTTTATTTTTAAAATAAAGAGTAGATTATTTTAAATTCTTCATTTTGTGCACGCATGTTACATGTAAAATACGAATAACTTATCGAAAACTCTGAAAAGACGAAAAATAATCCTTTTGAAAAATTAAAAGTATTGAAAAAAATTTAATATAACTACATAATATTATTCTGTGTACGAAATTCATTTCACGAGGTGAAAAATGTATGAGCGGAAAGATTTACATAAAAATAATTTCAAATTAAGTTGAGTTCAGAAGAAAATATAACTCATATCTTGTACTTATAGAATTGAAACTCTAATGCAATTAATCCTAGGAATTTAAAATATGAAATTCAATTTTTTTTTCAAATATGAAATGAAACCATCAAACTGACTGCCTTATTACAAGAAGAAAAAAAAACTCACTATAATTTCATTCCCAGAAAAATGCAAATTAATTAAATTCTTCCCATTTTTAATAAAAATTTACATACGACTGAAATAAATGAAGCCGAGACTATTTATAACATTTCTAATTCCTACTACTTTTAACAGCATTTTTTTTCTCTTGAATTTTTTTTTGCTTATAATTATTTTGAAAAATTAATTGGAGAAAAACTTTCGCGAAAATTTCCATGAGAAATACGTTATAATAACCTTTAAAAAACAGAAAATTGGAGAATTGGGCAAAATAATATAAAAATGAAAAAAAAATACGATTGAAAAAAATCTTTGGAAGAAGTAGAAAAAAGTTTGGTTGGAAGTTCATAAACATTTATTTACACTAAGTCTTCGTATGTGAGAACAATATATCATGTTCTTTAATTGCTACAGAAATCCTCGTTTCCCCGAGTTTTTCCTTTATTATCTTCTACCTATCATGTAGCATCATTTTCATTGTAGAAGTTATTCGTTTACTAATTAGCACAGGAAAGAAGTTTAATTATCTATACAGCAATTTCCCTTCTACATTTCCACCTTTTTTTTCATTAGCGTTATTTATGTCTGATAGACGTTCTGGAAGATTTTCATAATTGCGTAAGTAACTTTTCTTTTTTTTTTAATTCTATTCCAAAGTTCTAAATACGAATATATTATGAATAAAACCAGAAATACACTTACTTGAATATTTTATAACTGCAATTTTGTAAAAAAGTTGGCTTACCTGCAATAGAGAAAAAAAAAAAACTAATTTAAAGAAACTGTAAGAAATGGAATAGTGCATCAAACATTAATTTTAGTGCGAAAAGAAATGGGGTTTTTATTTCTGTAAAAACTAGAGATATGAAATATTAAACTTAGAGGATAAGCTTAGGTTTATTATAGCCTTAAAGTTTTATTTTTCTTTATGTTAAAATAGTAATTTTATTCATTTTTTATCTCAAGAGAAATTTGGCTTCCTTAATTAACGCTTTGATTCTTGATTATCATTAAATAGTTTTTGGTTAAAAGGAAAAAAATCATTGCTGGGAACTTGTTTTTTTTAACCAAGCTGCAATGTACATTGTGATATTTTAATTCTGTAAGGATTGTGAAATTAAATGATAAATAAATTAAATGAAATAAAAAAATAACGGAAATGTAAATGCATGTAAAGATATATAGTGGATTTATCTTTTATATATATTTTAATTCTTTTAAAAGAACTAATGTTTCACCTAGGCATTTTCAGGAGGGTGCTGTCCCCTGCCCCTTTTTTCGGCCTTCAGCGCACCTTGCCTCTTTTTTTCAGCATGAAATGCACCCTTACCCCTTTTTTGCCCCCTTTAATGTGTCCTACCCTTGATTCACATGAATTTTGTATGACTTAAAAGCCAGTTTTAATTATTTTAAGCTTGATTTTATTTTATTAAATATGCATTAAGTAAAAAATAATTCTTAAAAATTTAATACATATTTAATAAAAGGAACTTGAAACAATTGTAAAATAAATTAAATTTTTTAAACCTGTAGCAATAGAGAAATTTTTTCTAAATCTTTCCCATTAAAAGATGCCAGTTTTGTTCCGATAGGGTATGTTCTTACCCAGCAGCGCCCTGTCTTTTTTGTTCTGATGGAGTGCTCTTTTATCCAGGAGCACCCTGCCCTTTTTTGGTCTGGAGGAAACACTAAGAACTATATATTGGAAATAGTTTTCTAGTTCATTTTCTCACAGAATAGTTAATATTTATCTCAGAAATACGCCCGTCCTACCTCATAAAGTACGTTTGATATAATATACGTTGGGGTGGCTCGGGATTACTCTAATTCCGGTAGCGCATAGATGTCACGGAAACTCAAAGACTATAAAGTCAGCTTTGGTAACAAAAACAGTTATTCCGATCACAGAATAAAATTTCAAAACAGTTAGTAACGAGACTGGGGACCTTCAAACGGATAAAAATTTGCTCCGAGTATGCAATAATTCCTGTCGAGCCAAGAAATCGGATAATAGGTTAGATCTTCAAGAAACAAGTGGTACTCGATGTATACTGATAGCTCAGGTTGAGCCAACACCATTGACATGAGATCTCAGAATAAACATCCAACCAACCCCACTTCGTGGCTCTTTTTCCTACAAAACTTTTCTTTTTCTTAACTTTACGGATTTTTTGCATGACCTGGCGTCAGTTGGTCGCCTCTACCCGGTACCGTCGAGAGACCTATCGACGGGACCGCTCTACGTGGTTAGTCAGTCCCTCGAGGTAGCAATGCCCGCTAGTTTGGGATTTGCTGCTAACCAGAACCATTCTATCCGACTCGACTCTTGCATACCACATTCAATCATTAAGATCCCGTCAAATTTCTTTTGTACAGTAGTGTCATTTTTCAAGACACATAGGCGCCTCTATTGTCCTACCAGGTCGAGTGACTGTTGTGCATTGAAAACTGGTGTTCACGGCCTCAAATCGTTCATAGTTGTTTAAAGGTTAAAGCTAGTGTTACAATCTCTACCAAGAGTAACGAATCCGATGTCAACAATAGCTTGTCAATGCATGGACATTCGTACTTCAAATAAACATTCTATTTGTTTGTCCATTGTCTAGAAATAGAGAATATAAATCTTATTTAATGTTCTATGTTTAACTTTTTCGGAAAAAAATGATTAATTATACCAAAACTAGTCAGTAAAATTTAAACAGATTCAAAAATACATACTAATAGTGAAAAATACACCCACCTACTTTAATAACGTATAGGCAATATGACTTTAAGGTTATTGCGAAGTTATACGCAAGTGAATAAATTATTGATCGAGGATTTGTTTGGAGTGCTACGGTCTACTTTTTGCAACACGAGGGCTAAAGAGACCGGGACCTACAGTTTAAAGCAAATTCCAAACGGCTAGAAACATCCATGCCACAGTGGCATTCGAACCCACGAACTCCGAAATCGAAGGACAGCATCCTAACCAATCGGCCATCGTTCGGCTTACTGGTCGTGGAAAATTTCCCTTCATGCCATTCTTGGGTTAACTTATAATTACCTGCATCCAAGAAAACTAGAAACTTTATATAAAAATTATCTTAATAGCGGTAAAACTCAAAAATTTTAAATTTAATTAAAGTTACCCACCTTTGACATAAACATTTCATCTTCATAGCCCTTCAATTACAAACACAATTCAAGAATACCTTTAGGATTGTAAGAATGATGCCGTAAACGGATCCTATCATAACAAAGTCGGAGTATAATATCCTAATCTAATTTAACACATTACCGACTCTCATACACGCGCACCAAACACAATAAATCATGTTATATAAAAGTTCACGCTCTCTCTTCAAAGTCTCCAAATTAATCAACCAAACTGTGTTATCAGCAAACATAGTGCTTTAGATTACAAACATGTTTGGAGCTTGTTAGAGCTAAGCCTAAATACATTTTGATCACGTTATATATTCAAGGCCGTTTTTGGGAAATTGGTATAGGTAACTCTCATTTCAGCCAACCCCCCTCCCCCTCTCCGTTTTTGAAGCATTATCCACGAACTAAAGCGACGTTTGTTAGCGAATGTTTCATTACAAGATATTTAGTGTAATTTTCGACTTATACAGAAAGGGGATGCCCTCACGAATTTGCAAAATTCGAGATCACAATAAATCGGACGAGAGTGTTTAGGATTTAAGAGAAATGTTTCATGCTAATAGATTACATACTAAAAGTTACTCTAAGAAATTTAAGGTAAACATGCGATATAATTTAATAAAATCCTGAACTGTAGATTTTAAAGAAACGAATATCATAGCTATTTAGCTCATTTACTTTCGTGTTCGAAATATACAGACAATCAAAGAAAAACTAGCACGTGCTTTTTTTCTGTTCAATTTGAGATTTTAAAGGAGAAAAACAAATTGGGGTAAAAAGAAAAGAAGACACAGGTAAGACAAATAAGGTACAAGTAAAAAATGCAACGCTTTTAAACTTTCTAATATTGAGGTTTGTTTTGTGCACAAGTTTAACATATTGTGTGCGGGACACGTACTTAGTACGTTTTCTGGCGATTGATACTTGATCGCTGGTCACATACTAGTAAGTTTTCTGACGATTGATATTTGAGAGCGGGTCACGTACTAGTACGGGTTAGTGTAACAACATGGTTTGTTTGTGGGTACAAAAATAACGGTATATACAGGAAAACGAAGCCGAATGTTCATGTCTACTACATAGATTCTGGAAATATTTAGACAAATAAAAACTAGTTTTTACATCAGTCGATGCGGAACCGCAGAACGGGAAGGTTGATTGAAAAAATAAATTTAGATTTAAAATTAACTTTTTATCTATCCTTGTGAAAATGATATTATATATCTGTATATTTATATATTATATATTATATATTATGTATTATATATATATCTATTATATATATATATATATATATATATATATATATATATATGTATGTATTATATATATATATATATATATATATATATATATATATATATATATATATATTTGTATTTATATTTATATATATTTGTTTATTTGTCTGATCATATATTTGTTTATACATTTTAATACAAAATACGAAAGTTGGTTAAAAATTTAAATAATTTTCGGTGTATTGAGATTTAACTGAATAACTAAATTTACGAGCAAAATACCCGCTCCCGGTACAATTCTGCTGCGAAATGTACCCGCACACAATGTGTTAACGTAAGCCTTGTTTTCTTCCATAAACATCTAAATATGTATTATGTCCTTTACATCTTGTTCGAAATTATTTGTGTAAAAATAAAAATAGCTTTATTTGCTATTTAAGTACAAAATTGGTCGAAAATTTCATTTTTAAAATCTCAAATTCAACAGAATAAGTTTCAGATTGACTGTAAATAGACAATAATGTATCTGTTATCATACTTGTGGCAATTTCTGCTTCTTTACTTTTGCTATCGATACAGCTGGCTGTATTTCAATGGATCCCTGTGAATTGCAGTACAGTCGACCAAAAGTGTAGAATTAATAGCTCTAAGTAATCGAAATGAATTTGTTTTCCCTCTAAAAGTTTTTTTTTTCGAAACGGCTGCCTAATTGTAACACTCTGGTCTTCGGAACCAGAATTCAAGGGTTCGGATCCCGCTATGGGAACGGATAGTTGTAGCCGTTCGGAATCCGCTTTAAGCAGTAGGTCTCGGTCTCATTATCCCTCGTGTGCAAAAGAGTAGACCGTAGTGTTCAAAACCAAACCAAACCAACCAAACTGAATCAAACACTATTTGCATGGTAATCTTCAATTTCGCTAAGCCATTGGTATAGCGAAGGGAAAGATGTAGAAATGTCCCTCATGAGAAATGATATATATATATATATATATATATATATATATATATATATATATATATATATATATATATATATATATATATATATATTAATATATATATATATATATATATATAATTACATATATATATATATATACATATATATATATATATATATACATATATTTTAATATATACATATATATATATAATATATATATATATCAAAATACTATATATATATATATATATTATAAAAAAATTCTTTATATATATATATATATATATATATATACGGAGAAAGCTGTGAGTTTTTGTCACTAAGGTAAATGATATATATATGTTTAACTAATACTTAACGTGTGAAATTCTCTGAAACAGCTTTCGATTTTTATGTCCGTAATAAGTTTTATGTTTGTAAAATCTTCGAAATAGAGGTTTAAATATAAACTGATTTAGTGTATTTACTTTTATTTTATGCAATGTATTATTTAAATAAATTCAACTTTGTAAATTTTACACACACACATATATATGTAATATATCAAAATTATTTAACTTTACTATTTCCTTAAAAACCTCCTCTCTCCCATTCTAATTCTTTAAAATATTTTTCCCAGCCTCTAAATGTCTTAATCAAAGGAGTGTCTTCGACTTAAAATTCTTTCGATAGATTTCCCAAAGCTTTCTGTCCTATAGATGTAAATTTTCTGTAAACAAACACTTTTCAGTTGTTATTATTATGATATTAACATAAATTCGCTTATAAGTATTTTAAAATTTTCTATTTTTGTGTTCATTTCAAGCAATATTTTTTTGTGTCTTTCTCTTTCTGTCTTACTATAAAGATTCCATTTTACATTAAAATAAATTTTAATACATTATCTCTTTATATTTATTTTATGTTATAGCATTTTATAATATATTAGATTACATATATATACACACAAACATATATAAATATATATATATATATATATATATATATATATATATATATATATATACACATAAATAGACATATATATATACATATATATATATATATAAATACATATATAAATATATATATATATATATATATATATATTTAAAACATATATACATATATATACACATATATATTTATATATATATATATATATATATATATATATATATATATATATATAAAATATATATACATATATATTCTATATACATATATATACATATATATATATATATATAATATTATATACACATATATATATATATATACATATATATATATACATACATATACATATTAAATATATATATACATATAATATAATACATATATATCATTATATACAATATACATACATATAATATACACATATATATATACATATATATATATACATATATATATACATAATATATATACATATATATATACATATATATATATATACACATATATGCATATATACATATATACATCTACATATATATATACATTATATATATATATATACACATATATGCATATATACATATATATATACATATATCCATATACATAATATATTATATACTATATATGCAAGAAATACATACAATACATATACATACTATAATAAATACACATATATGATATATATATATAAACATATATAAAAAAAAAAAAAAAAATATACATATATTATATATATATACATAAATATACATATATATATATACATAATACTATATAGACATATATATACATATTACTTATATATATATATACAGATACTTTTCTTTATATATATATATTATACATATATATGCTTTAATATACATACAAAATATTTTATATACACACACATAAATATACATATATATATACATATATATACACACATTTTACATTTATACATATTATACATTTACACATATATATATATACATATATATATACATACATATACAAATATATATATATATACATATATACACTATATATATATATATATACTACATTCATATATATATATATATATACATAAACATCATACATATATATAT
>CM063504.1:116147718-116152718 GCA_032207245.1 Pardosa pseudoannulata | reverse complement strand
TTATTTATATAATAATATTGAAACTTTATATAGACACAATTTTATAAAATCCTACTTATACAAACAAACATATTTATTAATGATGTTACTAAACAATGGCCGGCATCATATTGCAATAGACCAGATTTTAATAGTTTTTATTAAGTGTTATTCTTTATTGATATTTGAAACAGACTTTATTCTAGTAATAATAAGGAAAAATTATAAAACTATTTCAGTGCTTTCTATCGCTTGTTATTTATATTATTTCAAGTTAAAAATTCATAAATTTTTTAGTAACACCAGGATTTTAAAGTATGTAAATGTTGATATTTTTCCCAGACTTATTTTATTGTTACTATTGTCAGCTTATGGGAAACATCCAATTTCCAATTCCTAGAAATTTGTCTAGAAACCGTGTTTGTAAATTGAAGAAACTATGTTTTGAAATAACATCCATTTTAAACTGTGAATGCTTTTAGTTTCTATATAATTCATTATTTATTAAAAATTCAGTTTTAGGAATGTTTTTATACCGTTTATAATATAGGTAAAGATAGATAGCAAAAAAAATCAAGTATTAGAGAGAAACTAAATTTTGAAATATCGAGTTTTTTAAGGTTTAAAGGTCTTCTTAACCTCACGGACCAAATTTTATCCATAAAATAAGTTAGATTTATAGATGACCAAGGAGTTATTTCCATTCTGTCACAAAGATAAGAAGAAAAAAAGAAAATACTGTGCTTGATGACCGACTGATAAGGCTTTACTTTTCGGTACCAGAGTCTGCGTGTTCGAATACAGCTCTTCATAGCTTTTTGGAGTTGGCTTTGAACACATCTCGGTGACATTAAATCACAGGGTAACACAAAAAGTATGAACAGGACTCCTTTACAAATATCTAAACCAAACAAAAAGTCTCACTTTTGTCCGAAAGTCACAGGATCCTTTTACAAAAAAAGAAAATTATAAGATTATATGAATAACTGTTAAATGTTTCTGACTAAATTTCACTAAAATTTCTTCACCTAGCCTTCACTGTTTACCGTAAAATGAAGACCAATATTTAGAATACCACTAGCCTGTAACGTACTGGAAATAAAGGTAGGCGAGGCCTTCAATGAAACAGGCTAGAAATTAAGGTATTCTTGACTAAATATTTTATTCACTAGAATAAACTATGTACAGATATGTACAAATTCAATAAACGATAACATTCAGGGATCTCGTACAGAGATAATATGCACATACAAGGATGCGTGGGATACCGGAACAGTACGGCTAGGGCTTTAAAACACAATAGCTGGAAACTACTTAGTGCTGGGACTAATGTTGACTCGATCACTCTCTGTCGATTAGCGCGGTTGGCTTTCACAGCAGGTTCGGAGGTTCCGAGTGCGTATCACGCTGGGATTCGTGAAGAAAACACAGGATGCAAGTCGATCCAAAATTAGAGTGCAAAGTCACTCTAGGCTGACTACTTCTATGCAAGAAGTTGACTATCAATCAGCAGGTAACGGGGAAGGAATTCCCAAGTCGAATGTTCGACTATCTAGCAACGGAGACGCTGGCGGTCTCTAAAAAAAAAAAACAAACTCCAGACACGGAGATACGAGCGGTCCTCGATCGACCAGGCTCTAGCAGGTAGAAGCCTCGAGAGAAGAAACAAAGCTAAAAGCCCCCGTTCTAGTCCGGTCCTTTTCTTTTATACTCAGCACTCCTGTACTTCTCGGTCCTTCGAGAAACTTCCCGAGCCAGGGTGACGCAATCTTGCGGTCACTCCCAAGTCTCCGATCAGCTGTCCTGTTTCCAGATGTAGCAATTCTCAGATTCATCAACTTAACCAACTTAATGGCCTTTTTGTAACCGCTAATGGGCGGCAAGGTGCACTCAATTATGTACACAGTAAAGTTCCATTCAACAGGTTACAATGGCCAGACGGTTCGGAGCCGGCGACGCACAGTTTTCAATTACGGTGTTTAGACCACCTGGTTCTATTATAGGCTAATCGTGAGTCCACGACAAAGGGTCACCTTTTGGGCTCCTTGTTCGTTTTGGGGTCATGTAACGGATCGTTACAATATAGAACAGTAAGGACTCGCAGCTGCTCCTGGTTTAATAAAATAATAAATAGGTAGGGGAGAGTGGGGCACATTGGGACATAGCCCACCTTGGGACACCTTTATTTTCAGGCTTTAATTTGCAGCCAGGAATTAGTGCTCATGTGTATTGATAGATGACATTACTCTTCACTTCTCAAATAATTTTTATGAAGATAGTGCTTATAGGTAAGGAACATTTTCATTTCCTTTGTTTTGAATAATCCAAAATTACATCAATGTCCATTTTAAAAAGTAATTTTAAAAAAATTAAAATATTTAAAAAAAAAGTGTATTGTTATGAAAGAAAATTCATTTATTATTATTTCTATGCTAATAAATAAATTGTATTGTTAAGCCTAACTGTATAGTAGTTACCAAAAGATACTATGTAAAATGGGGCAGGTTGGGACACACGTAGATGGGACACCTTGGGACATTTTAAAAAGTGTAAACAAATATCAATTCAAGCAAAATAATTAATATTTTGGTGCCTAATTTTTAATTGATTTAACATGTCAAAATATTAATTTATTAATCTTTTTTTTTTTCAGAAAAAAAATGGTGAGAACAAGAAAAACAAACAGAAAGTATTCTGCTGTAAATGCTAATATGCTTGAATCAGCTGCAAATATAAGATTTGTTAAAAAATGTATTAACTTGAACAATTTTCAGCTATTTCTCTTTTATAACAGTTAATAAAAATAATTTGAACAGTATTTTGTATTTGTTGTTTAGTGTCCCAACCTACCCCATACAGTGGGGCAGGTTGGGACATTGGAAAGGTATTTTATTACCCTTTAACTAAATGAGATATTAAGTAGGTTTAATGTTTATAAGAAGCAGATATGATGACAATATATGCATGCATACTTATTTTTTTCAATTAGCTTTAAAAATAATTCATAAAAATGTTTAAATGAAAAGTGTCCCAAGGTGCCCCGGTCTCCCCTAATAAAGTGAATCGGCAGCATATAAGCAAAATAAGAACATAAGGAAGAAAAAATGTGTTTGAATGAAATACCCCTACACCTGCCTAAATGTTCTCCAATCTTATGGTCTGTTTGGATGTTGTGCGTGTGTGTAAGGGCGGGGGGCTATTTAATATGGTGTCGGTAGGTGTTTCTTGTAGAATAGTTGTTCTATGCAATATGAGCATTAGATCCTCAAAAACTAAAGGTGCAGTTTGGATACTACCTTCAGGCAGAAATACTGGTTGAACTATTGACAAATATGTAATGGAAGTAAAATTGTAAAAAGTATAACTTAATAAAAAGGAAGATATATAGTATGTTTGAAAGAGAATATAGCCTAATAAGTGTTAGGCATAACGTGCAGCGATGTGACTTGTTCCGTCGCACGCGACTGGTGAATATGAGGACGTGGAGGTAGAAAAGTCCTTCGAGGAGAACAATCGCATTCATAACATCCCCCTTCTGGATTTCCTTCTTCGAAAGACAGGTGAGCACAATGAAAGGGCGAGGAGCAACTCTTTTCTTTATTCGATTGTTGGTGAAACAATGATGTTTGGAAAGAGGGAGGAAGCGTTCGGGGTCTAGGTCTAGAGCAAGAGTGGTGTCACCCCGTGACCCCCTTAGGCGACACAAGATGGGCGCAGTTCGCTGATCTCTCGGACGCAATGGTCAGTGAATTGATAAAGTTCCGGGTCCCGTATTATAAGTTCAGGAACTT
This sequence comes from Pardosa pseudoannulata, assembly GCA_032207245.1. NCBI lineage: Eukaryota > Metazoa > Arthropoda > Arachnida > Araneae > Lycosidae > Pardosa > Pardosa pseudoannulata. Next base: position 116,148,948 of record CM063504.1, on the reverse strand, counting down.
CCGGTCGTGTGCTTCGTGAAGTAGTATTTACATGGATTTACTTTACACATACACGAAATATACATCCACAGGCAGAACCCGATTGAGGCTGGCAGGGCCCATGGCACAGCATTTTTTAAATTAAATTAAATTAAATTAATTTTTTGGGAGTGGAGGGGAGGGATCGCTTAAACAATAACGAAAAAAATTTGTATAAATTAGTAATATAGAAATTCAAAAGATTTATGTGTATGTATATGTATGTATGTGTGTAGTGATATTTTTTACTCAAAACTAACCAACATAATTCTAATTGTACAGAAGCTGTTAACACATTTTTAGACGATGTATATTGTAGTCACAAAACTAAATTACATAAATTTCGTGTTTTATATGTTCTATAGCCCTAATTTTGAACTATCTTGCGACACCGTAATTTCCAGGATAATAATGCCTTTTGAAGTGTCAGAAGAGGTATTCTATTTCATTCCTCCTGAACAGTTTTCCAGAGTCCTGTAAGGTTGTGGGGCGACGTTTGGATTATGCAGATCTTAAAAGTCCGAAAGCAGAAAAATTCATAGGTGATACATCGGGAGATTTAGTAAGGATATCAGTGAAGGGTATGGCTTTGATACCGGTTTGTTTTGTTCCATTTCTTTTAGGAAATTTACAATGAATTTTGATGTGTGACTGCTAGCTTTGTTTTGATGGAGCTCCCCAAATTGATGGCACTGCGGATAAAGCAATGGTATTTCATTCAGAAAAATTGTAAATAAAATACTTTCCTGATAGTATTTGGAGTTAATCTTAATATTTTTTTAACTCTCTTTATTTTTAACTTGCCCTTATATGAAAAACCAGCAACAATCATGAATCCCTTAGAAAAACTTTCTTTCGATTCTTTGAACCATGTACTTAAATTTGTTCTCCTTTTTTATGACAATAAATGGCTCTTTTTTGTTGCAATCATTCAAATACACCCATGAATCATCAATTGTCACAATTTTTTTCCATTTTTCTTTGGATAAATGTTTCTCATACAAATTCTGCAGAGTGTCCTGCGTTCAGCGATATGCTTTAGAGAAAGACGAAACACATTGCATTTTTTCGCCTTGATAATATTTAAATCAACGTTTATCATTTTATTTACAGTGAACACCAAGCATTTTAATAAATTTGCAACTGTCCTTTGACTAGAGGGATTTTCTTTTAACATTAAACAATGTACCTTTGCAATAGTCGAAGATGTTC
>CM063504.1:116107718-116127718 GCA_032207245.1 Pardosa pseudoannulata | reverse complement strand
CAGTTCATCTACCCACTGAAGGGATGAAAGGCTGTGTCAACCTTGCCCAGCCCGGGGATCGAACATCGGATCTGTGTCGTGGAACGCGAAGCGCTACCAGAACGCCACTGGGCTTCGCAAAGTGCTTTTTAATATTGTCCTGTAACAATTCAGCTACCATACCCAGTTTATAAAAGGTAAGAGCTTTAGACAAATGTACCTTAATGAAAATAGAATCAAAGATTCATCTACAGTACCAAACATTATGAAACTATTTAAAAGGTTATTATAATCTATTAAATTATGCTCTACACTCTTTCATTTCGCTTTAAATAGGAACTATAATATGTATATTTATTCGCATATAAATAATTTTGCTATATTTCTATTAGGAAATGCAATGCACTAGTGTCTAAAATTTAAGCATCATTCATAAAAGGGGAAAATAAAATGTAACTAAAATATTCGTATTGTTCAAAATCAGTGATGGAGAATCATTATTGAAATTCTCTGCAAATTTAAAACCTTTCACTCCACATCAATATGTCCAAAAGATCCTCACACTTGAGAACGGATATAAAAATCGCTCTCTTGCCACAGAAAAACCAAGCTGATTTTGCGCAACTGATTGTGATAAGGAGCGTTGTTAAATTAAAAAAAAAAAAATGTTTATCATATCATAACTTAACATGTTACTAAAAAGAAGAATTATAGGAATGTTTGAGTCTTAATTGTCATAAACCGAAATGTTTTTAAATGTCTTTCGAAGGTACCGCTGTGATCACTGTTATGTACCATATATTAAGTGTAATAGGGGCTCTTAACTGTAACAATTTGATCATACCGACTGTTGTAACGGTATTGGTTTTTTTGACCATGTGATTGCACTTGTTCTTGTAATGTGTGTGCGTGTGTGCAGGGCCGTAACTAGGTCCTTTAACGCCTGTGGAAAAAAACTGATGTACCACCCAATATAGTAAGAAAAAATTTATAAAAGATTTTTTTCTATATCACATATTTAAAATGAACTCAAAATATTTTGTTAGTTATTAAAACGTTCCTAGTATATAAATTTTTAATTTTTCTTCTATATTTATTTTATTAATACTTTAAAATACTTTCGAACACTCTAGAAGTATTATTTTATAAAAATAATACTTCTGATAAAACGGATCGTTAATTTGAGGGAAATATTTTTTTATTTGTACGTTGAATTTTCATTAAAAAATGATGATTTTCTAAATTTAAATTTAGTTTTAATAACTTTAATACATTCAAAATTTAAAACGAATACCCGAATTTATATAAAAGCATATAAGAAGTGTTTGGTAAATATTTTGTAAGAATCTATAACAAGTTTAGTCTCTAGGAGCATTAAAAAAGAAATAAGAAAATTAAAAAAACAGCAATTTTTAAACACATGGACTTTAAAAACAAAATCTGATTGTATAATAAAAAAATATTTTTCAACATTTCCTAATTTCTACTTGGGGCGAATCGTCTTCTTTCGGACCCCATTTTCCTAGCAGTGCGGCGCCCTATGACTGATGTGCTCGTGGCAAATGCCACCTTTGATAAGCCCTAGTTACGGCCCTGCGTGTGTGTGTCTATAGTTATGCTGTATAGAGAGAGTAAAGATGTCAAACCTGTAACAAGTGTTTTAATTATCATCTAAGGTTATCTATATCTATCTAGGAACATAACAATCACAAGAGTGTGACAGGGGTTTCAAAGTATGGCAAAGGCTACCCGACAGTACTAGGTCTACTAAGATTAACAACCGCTCGGCAATGTTTGATAATAACTGCGCGATGCACAGGAGGGGGTACATAAGAGCTCTGGGTTCAGAATTCATACACAGGAGTACAAGCTTTGAAATGAACTGTGTTCAGAAGACTCATTGATATTTATCGTATACCCCCTTTCACTGAACTTGTGAATCTTCCTCTGTTTTAGTCTTTAAATTTTCCTGTCTTAACTTAATTTAGTACTTACAGTCCTCATTATCGTGGGCAAAATTCTGATAATTCTCCTTATATCCATGCTTCACAGTAACTCTGACATAGAAGGCCTTGCACAGTCAGTTCAGAAGTAATGATCCTGTGCGATAGTCTTGTGCGATAGTCAGAAGACTTAATAGTATTGGTTTCAATACTAAGCGAACAACTGTTTGTATCCCCTGACACATTTATTCTTGCCCTAAATCAATCTGGTCCATTTGGTCGTGAAGCCTTTTGTATTACCTTCATGTCATTAAGACGGGAGGTGCGTTTGCTGAACATATAACTTTTTCGTGGAAGCCCAAAGCGTTGCTTTTTCGACGACGATATGACACCATACAACAAAAGACATGATTTTTGCTTCACTGCTAGTAGAATTCTATAAGTTTAGCTTTTTTATAGTTATAACTCGACTACTCGTAGGTAACTATTTTATTTATTGTATTCTTTAAATTTATATTCATAATAAATAACCCGTTTCAGAATGGAGAACTCAGATGTCTCAATAGTTAAAGATTTATTGGAAAATCCATGTTCTTTGCACACCCTGCATGAAAACCTACCGCACGCCACTGTTCTTGAGTATTATGTTCACCTGTTTCGAGGTGTTGTCAGCTACGAATTCATGTCCATAAATGATAGAGTGCCTTTGTTCATGTGGCTGGCATCAATGACTTCTTCTGAAGTTGAAAAACATCCAATGGTATGCCATAAGACTTTTATAAATATGAGTCAAGATGTGGGACCATTTGTGGATTTCCTTAACCATGACTTGGATTTTAATTCTAGTAATTTATAAACAAGTATCCCTCTAAAAGATATATTAACCCTAAATATCGTATAACTCTCAGAAATCGAACATTTCTCCAATTAAAAATTCATCACTATTTAATGTATCCCAAATGAAAATGTTTCGTTTTAGAACATTTTAATGATTTGACCATTAATCTTCTAAGTATTGTGCGGCTAGAAGACATTTCCTTAACTGCGATTTTAACTCTTAAAGAATCAGGGAAGGTGGAGGGGGTTTTAGAGTTATTAATGTCTCCGATGGAATATTAATTTAGAGCCGAAACTATTATCAGAGTCACGTGACTGGAATGCCGTCCCGGTATTCGCCACATTCGTTTAAGGGTTCATTAGACGCAACTTCTGCTAATAATCTTAATGACGATTTAAATTATGGCGTTAGGCATGCAATATGAATTTCGAATTCAGATTTCATTGATGCTATAATTAATATTAATGGGCATTATCTTGCTACGAGGGAGATAATGCAAGCGCAGGTACAAGAAAGGGGGAACCTGGGAATACTACAAAGTTAAGGCATTTGCATCGAAGATTAACACGCTCCGCTCGCTTATTTATTGATTTACGTGCTTTAAATGGAATTCTGAGTTGATTTCGTTACAACCCTACACTTCCTCGTTCCTTGCTTTTCAATTTGAGACGTTTTTATCGCTCCAAAGAATTGTTGCAACACACTTCCAACGAGGGATTTTGTAGGAAGGTAAAATAGATTATAAACGAAATTCGTAACATTGCATACCTTTGATCAGACGAATAAAAAATATAGGTAAAGTAGCAATTTCTCCGAAACTTTTAACGGTGAAAGATGCTGAAATGGTACAAAAGATCTTGGAGACCTCTAAAATGAGACGACGAAATAAATATTAATGTATCGACTCTTTAGACGTCTGGTTATACGCCGTATCGGATACATTTTGCTTCATTTTAACATACGGTAACAAAGATTTCTACAAATAGCATTTAAATATTTGTTGAAAAGAAATTATATAATAGAATTTGAAAAAAAAAATATATTCCTATACCGTGTTTACTAGAAAGAAAGATGAAGAAAAATTGGGAATATGCTGATGTAGACATATTCTAAAGTTAACAATGAATTTCCACTTATAACTGCAAAGTAATTGTTTAATTATATTTTTAAGTCTAATATATACAAAACTAAGCGATACATTATTAGAATAAACCTTAAAACACTTTTGTTGCAAAAATTTTAATATTTGGAAAACTTAAAAAATTTAAATTAACCTTTTACAGTCCATTGTTCCCAAAAGGGAACATAATATTAATAAAATTATTTAAAATTAAATTTCATCAATATTGATACAAAAAAATAACAAATGTAGTAAAAGTACTACTCAATTTTTTAAAATAAAAGCTATATTTCTATGATTAATAGAAAAATGTATAAAAAATCATAAAAAATGACCCTTTTCATCATTTTCTATAGAGCACGTATTAAAAATTCACATAAATGTAAAAAAAAACATCTAATGCTTCTAAAATCCGATTGGTATCCTTAAAACAACTTTAATTTATTTAAAAAATATGAAATTCGACATTAATAATCAGAAACGTACCTGGAATAATTTATTAATTATTGATGTTCCCAATTGGGAACAATGGACTGTTGCCGCTATACTCGACGAAATAATTTCCTCTACGGAGAGCATTTCTTGAAAGGGGTAGGAAATGAAGGGGAATTCCCTAATTTTATGAAAGGGCATTTCAATTCTATAAGCAGTCTAGTGCGTTCGCTTCTCAGATATTATTTTGAAAGGTGTTAAATGTATTTTGTCTGTGAACTACAAGTTACAACCGCTCTTCTAAGAATTGCACCAAGGAAAGTTAGGCCTCAACCTGGACCCAAAGTTCACAGAGAAAAAGTGATGGCCATTTTCTTGTACAAACAACACAAGGTAGATGTGCACAGTGCACATTAAATGCAAGATTAGCTTGCAATGAGTGCAAGAAAAAATTGCATCTCCATTGATTTCCAATATATCATGGCATAAAGGTATAAACTCATGTTTTTGATATTTGTTTAAGAAAATGTTGTTTTCATTTAAATATATAATTTTTAAACTTTATTGATATCTGTCCTTAAATTTAAAAATAAATTTTAAATTCATTCTAATTATTTTTCTTATTATTTAATATTTAATATATACATCATTCTACTCAATTAGTGAATCCAGTGTATAGTCTGAAGTGGCCAATGTTCCCAATTGGGAACATCATGAAAATCGTAAAAGAAAGATTTTTTTTCCACAATTAAATGACTAACATACTTTAACTGAAGCATTAGAAGGCAAGATATGCAAAAAAATAATTAAAATATATCTGGATCTGAATTCGGCCTGTAAAAGATTAATTTCAAAAAGTTTTTAATTTTTTTTTTTTTTTACTTTACTTGGAATTTATTCTTGTATTTAAAATACGAATATTAATTTTTAATACAGGTTTTTTACAATGTATAGAATAAACTATGCATGGAATGAACAAAAAGCTGCTTTTTTGTGTAACCAAATATATAGTAGAAACTGAAAAATTTGCTTGTTTTTTGCTATACATTTCAGCAAAATATTTTATATAAAAAGTAATTTTAAAATATTTTAAAATCCATGCACAGACTTGTCGGAAAGGCTTATATAATAAATCTCAAAATCGTTGTTGTAAAAATTTTTGCATTTGAAAACATTAAATTTAAAATAACTGTAAAATTTTTTTCTTAAATTTTTTGCTTATTGAGTTCTACCTATTTGAAATGCCGAGGCTTTTTGTTGTATATTATTTGGCATAATTTATTATTCATTTACAGAATTTCCCTAAAACTGGTGTTTACTCCTATACCACTTATGTATTATGTAATAAACATTTTATTAGCACCACTTCTGGATCAGTAAATTGAGTAATAAAGTAGATTACAGATCAACAGCTTGCAAGGAAGCTATATGCAAGTATTGGGTTTAGACTTACAGATGTTGCTCGCTATAAACCTTCTTTGCATTTGTTTCTGAGACATTTTTAGCATTAAAAAGGAGTCAGAACATTTGGAAAGGCCTGCATGTGTTTACCTCTTGTGTTTCAATCTCACATAAACACGAAAGCAATTACTTCTGTAGCATTACAGAATTCATCAAGTTGTAGAATTTTCCCTTTACTGAGACAGCCTGAAAGCAACAACATTCCTGCAGCTAGAAACACTTGAGGAAAGTGTGGATCGAAGGGCATCCACCACATTGGAAGAGGAGTGGACTGGCTAGGAATACTCCTATGTACCCTCCCGATATAGGAGGAGGATATATAAAAAAGGTCCAGAGTCAGAGGGGGGAAACAGACTCTCAATAAACGACAAAGAGACAACCTTTCATAAAATCGTTCCGGGTTGTGTGACTTCTTTGTTTTCTGAGTATGTCGGATCTCTGTAGAATCTCTGAGACCATCTCACCTTGTTTTCATCTTGCGATGATTAAGCTTTAGAAATGTTACAAATTTTTTTACATAAATACTACAGAGTGCCGCTGTAACTTTGGCAGACTTTTTGCCTTTTTGCTTGACTTTTTTCCAAAATGAGGACTCATTTAAAGCGGGATTTACACTTTAAAGCCGGACGGCAACGATTAGTTAGGCTAGCAACATGAATGGAACTCTTGGAATTTCGTATTGAAAGACAGCTTCCCATTTTTTTGGCTAAGAATAAGGAAATAAGCATTTGCGGTAAAAAAATTCTCCCAATGACATAATAGAAATTTGACTATCTTTCTCCCCTCCCCCTCCTCTCTCTCTCACACACATATACACATTGGGTATACGCATTGGAATAAGAAGCTAGAGCTGTCTTGTGAGGGCACAAACCAATGAGAAACTCTCTTGGGCGAGACTGAAAGTAGTTCAGTTATAAGGGGGAATTCGAAAAAAGAAGAAAAATTCTGCCCAATATTACCATTATTATTGACCATTTTATTAGGTGAGCAGTATGCATTGCCACGATGTATGGTCAATCAACATCACTCTCTATGGGAGTACGACACAAACAATAGCCTTAGTTAGGAATCGAACCCATGCGTTCCCCTTCCTATCGTGATAGGCTAACAACTGTATAATAAATGTGGTAATTTGGCCATAAGTTAAATTCAAGCAAAATGATTCGCAATGGAGAACGTGTTAATGGTCCACTGGGGAAGTTTAAGCAGATAAAGTCTTACACACTTACATGATATCGCATAGATTTTATAAGGGGCATTCTTCCAGTGCAACAGTAGCTCTTGTTCAGTAGTACTAATATAAGCAACCCTATCTGAAAAGATCAGATTCATTCAGTTTCTTACCGCGTTTGGAACTGCGTTCTTTTTTCCCCCTTCTTTTAAATGCTTTTGTACAATTCTGGTTCAGTAACACAAATATGAGCATCCGCAGCTGAAAAGACGATAAAGTTTTACTCAGATTCAAAATTCCCAGATTCGTTTGGAACCTCGTCTTTTTCCATTCTCCTTTAAAATGTTACAACTCTACTGCTTCAACTGCAATCTATCGCCTATTTATTGCCGTGAGAGGGTGGTTATTTGACCATTTTTTTGGTCGTATCCCGTCGTAGAACCTCAAGCACTATCATTATCGGATGTTTCGACACATTCCCGCGCTCAGTCACTGGTGCCATTTTAGGAGAGGTGATAGATTTTTTTACTTTGAGTTATTTTTTTGATGGAGGGATGCTGGGCAATGTTAGACTTAGAATCATAACGATTGGTATATGGTATTTGTATTTTTGAAAGAGCATTTTGTGATAAATTTCTCTTTTTTATTTCACTTTCAAAAACTAATTTAAAAAATACACTTGCCACGAAAAGTTGTCACTGATAACAGATTTCCCGTAACAATTTCCCATATATATATACATTGGGGGAATTTTTCCTAACCTGCTGAACGATAGGTGGTAATAGAAGAGCCCATAAGGAGCACAAAAACGGTAAATCTTGTCTTATATCTATTTGTTTACTAGTTATATGAGAAAAAAAAGAAGGAAAATATGCCACTATTCACATTACACAATTTTGTCAAGTTTCTTAAACATTGACACAAAAAATGGTTGTGCATAAGGAAGGAAAGAAGGGAAGAAGGAAAATGTGCCACTATTCACATTACACAATTTTGTCAAGTTTCCGAAACATTGACACAAAAAATACTTGTGCATAAGGAAAGAAGGAAAATGTGCCACTATTCACATTACACAATTTTGTCGAGTTCCCGAAACATTGATACAAAAAATAATTATGTATAAGGAAAGAAGGAAAGGAAGAAGGAAAATGTGCCACTTATCTCATTACACAATTTTGTCAAGTTTCCGAAACATTTACATAAAAGATACTTATGTAAAAGGAAAATAGGAAAGGAGAAGGCGCCACTATTCACATTACACAATTTTGTCAAGTTTCCGAAACATTGACACAAAAAATACTTATGTATAAGGAAAGAAGGAAAGGAAGAAGGAAAATTCGCCACTATTCACATTACACAATTTTGTCAAGTTTCCGAAACATTGACACAAAAGATACTTATGTAGAAGAAAAGAAGGAAAGGAAGAAGGAAAATTCGCCACTATTCACATTACACCATTTAGTCGTTTCAGAAACATTGACACAAAAATACTTATGTATAAGGAAAGAAGGAAAATGCGCCACTATTCACATTACACAATTTTGTTAAGTTTCCGAAACATTGACACAAAAAATACTTATGTATAAGGAAAAGTCTTTTAAAGTAACAATTTTCAAAAGAGTAACTGGATACAACAGCAAGCTACAATCTTTCGGAAATTGGAGAAACCCAAAAATAAAATGTCCCCCAAATCTCCCCAAATCGTCTATTTCGCAAGCATTCTTTCTGGTTTCATTTGGTCATATTACTAAAAGTTTGTCCATTTCCCAAGCTTTCGAACGAGTTTAAAATGAACCACATCTGCAAGTAAGTTCAGAAGAAATTTAGCTTATTATCTAAAAAAAAAAAAACCTTAATTTTATTCCTTTGTTATAAAATTGGCTCTTCAAGTATTACCCAAAACTTTTGTGTATTTTTTTTATCCGATAATGTATGGCTCATCTTAGTATGTTTATATCAACCATATTTAATAATTAGAATTGAACAAACAATCGTTCTAAATAAACCCAAAATATTAGCTATCTTTTATAACTCTATGAAGTTTCTCCAAACATGAGAAAAGAAATTTAATTTAAGATTCCAAAGTTGGGAAAAAAATTTCTTACAGAAGTTTCCATTCTATATAGAAGTATCAAGAGCATAGAACTATGTATGTGTTCTTTTTTCGCAGTCTCTCCCGGAAGAAATAGGATTACGGAGCTGAGCCCGTAAATCTGGCGAGATCTCCCTCCCCCTTTTTCTTTTAAGGGGAGATCCCTGGTGAGTCCGAACAGATTAGTCGATACCGAGTCGAAGTGGCCAGATTAGCGGGTTACGACCTGCCAATCAATCCGAATTGAAGAATGCTGCTGCAAAGCTATTTTATTTTCTTGTTTTCTTTTTTTTTCCTGTCACCATCTACGTCTGTAGTGAGGACGAGTTTTTGGTATCCCAATCTTTCAAGGTAATCGAAGAGCGAGTCGGGATTTGTCAAGCAAAGTTGCACTTGGATTGGGCTCACGGTTCGATGTCGTATTGTTTTAGGTGGTTGCCATGCGGATATGAGGGTTATATCGTTTATGAGCTTTGTTAGAACCAAACTGACGAGAAAGTCGTGTTGATAAGGTTTTATGGTTCGTCTATGAAACTAAATCTTTTCCCGCCATCGATAAGTTTCCGAAAATGAAGTATGAAAAGAACTATCGACTCCGTGATAAAAATAAAGAACAAAAACAAACATTATTCCTTTGTATTGTAACAACCCAGCATTAAAAATGCTTCCTAGAATATTAGAACACCTATTTCGAATAAGTAAAAAAAAATTAAAAGATTTTAAACATAAAATACAAAAGCATGTTTTTTACAAAATAAATTGTAATTTTCTATAAATATTATTAGTTGTAACAGTCCCCTTTCGTTACTCTCCGGTCTCTGATAGACGTCTGCCTTCAGCCCTGAGTTGCTCCGCTTTTGTCATCCAACATAATTAAGGGCAGGCTTATGTTCAACAACAACAACTAAGTTTAAAGTTAATTATAATAATAATAAAGGGAGATGAATGGCACTTCGGTTTATTTTTTACCTCTTTATTATCCTAACTAAATAACAAATTGGTCGTACTCAGTACTTATATGAGTTCTCTGTAGTAGACAAAAATGTAAACAATCTTACCGGGAACACCCATTCAGTTGCAGCTGCTTCTTCCTTCAATAATCCTCTTTTCACTTATAACACATTATAAATATCCTTACACCTTCAGTGTTTTGAAATTGCTTTATTGAAATATTTTCTTCATATTTTTATTCACGAATAGCCCACTGCTTCTTCCGACATGAAAAGTAAGGGCAGCTTAGGGCAGTTCTATATTACGAAATTCTTAATCACTCTTATGTTAGTACTAGTTCTTTTGCTCACAATCGCACGCTTCTTACAATATGATTTAAATTGTTTTGTAAACTTATCCTTACATAAAGAATTTACAATTACGTTTTTGAGAAGTCTACTTGCGTGTATACTCACTTTTAATTTTACAAATCAGTAGTTTATTTCAATAAATGTTGAAATATATAATCGCACTCAAACTTAACGACTTGGCCGATTATTGTTGTATTTAAGTAATAGCTTTCTTGGACGTTCGATGTTTTCTTTAGTTGATCCTGTTGTGTTTTGATTGGCTGTGTTTAATTAGTTTTGTTTGTGCCAGAAATTTGATTGGCTGGGCGCAGGATCTTCTCAAAACTATAAAAGCCCAATGTACCTCGTATTTCTTGTATTATTATTTTGGTGTCTTCAATAAAATGTGTTTGCGATCTGCGGCTTTTTATTATGCTTCAACAATAATAATCAAGTGCATCTGATCACACAATAAATGAAGGTTTTGATCCGAAAATTAAACTTTGTATGGTCCTTAAATGGGATTTTTATCAGCAAATTGCGTTAACTGTAGCATTTAAAGATAGCAACAATAAAAATAAATATTTCAAAGCTCACTGTATAAAATACATAATTTTTTTTTTTTGTATATTGAACTCCGTGGTAATAATGAAAAATAATTGACAAATGCTTAGTTCCGATTTCTATTTAAATTTCTCGAATCCTCTGGAAAGCATCCTTGCTTCAACTGAAGTTCTTGTCAGATCATTTGATTTATCTTTTTTGTTCTGTGACTCACTTAATAACATACCAGGTATGTTTCAAAATAACTTTAACACCTTGGCATACAATAATAAATCAATTTGATGTGTCCGAAAATTACTATTTTGATCTTTAAAACTATTTAGTTCTGGCTCAAATGAACAATTCTGTACAAGATGAGAAAATGAAAGTTTTATTTTGAAATTTGCATTGCTAAGTAACTTTTAAGGTGATTTATATATGATGTTAATTAACAATAATTAAATAATAGTATAAAATTAGTATATTATAAATAAGTATAAAATATTTAGAATCCTTTTTGAATTGGTAGAGGAACTGATAATTTTTATACTTCTAAGTTGATCCGCTTCATACATTATTTTTAAGGTCACAGGAATCTTGAACAGTCTAACCAAAACAAAATAGAAGCATGAGAACCGAATAGGTAGAGGAACTGATATTTTTTTATACTTCTAAGTTGATCCGCTTCATACATTATTTTTAAGGACACATGAATCTTGAACAGTCTAACCAAAACAGAATAGAAGCACGAGTTAAATAATTAAATGATTTAATATGATGCTGTATGATGTCTGCCGGAGACAGCTATTGACGTCTCGGAGATGTCAAAGTCTGACGTCTCCCAGACGTCATTGTATGTAAAGGGGTTAATATCAAATTAAATGTTAAAAAATATACCTTTTTTTTAAACATAGAGTTGAAATATAATTTTTCAAAAACATGCTCGTAACCCATTAAGAATGATTATATTCTATAATAATAATGTAATGTTATGTAAAGAGATATAGTACATATAACAGCCAGTGCAAACTCTGAAGGTAAGATATTTGCTAGTTCTTTTAGAAAACTGTACCTGAAAATACAAAAAAATTAGGAGGTAAAAAAGTATGGCTTTTTGTAATATTACGCCAATGTATTTATTATAAGGTAACAAAAAATGTTCTAAACAGAAAATATTTTTGGCCAAGCAATCTGGAACATGAACTAGGGGCCGACCCAATCTTAGAGGGGTCGACTGGCTATAAAAGGATCTCGATACTTTAGGGGTTTTTAACTGGAATAACATGGCCAAGAAAAGAGAGGACGGGAGGAAAATTTTTGGGAAGGCCAGGGGGACGTTTTTTTGAGACAGCCCTCCCGGGACTGTCGAGCCATTGAAGAAGAAGAATATCATCTTATGTACCATTGAAATGTTTCCAAATATAGCAATAATTTCCGTATGTAAGGTATTGTATTGTACGACTGGCCAAAAAAAGGAGATCACATACTTTCTCCTATTTTCAAAGGACCATTTGTGATTATACTTCCAGTCGGGGCCGTGTGCTACGAGATCAAGTCTACATCACAGCAGAACAAATTTATCAAGGTTGTCCACGTACAACATCTTCGCCCTTACTTTAAACGAAATTCACCAACCATCGAGGAAAACAGCTCAGACGAAAAGAATAAGAGCCACTGAGAAAAGATATTAACTGGTCTGTGTTCCCCAGAGATTTGAACTATGATTTCATCAAAAACTTTGTTTCCTTTTTTTACGCTTCAATTTCAAAATTTCTTCTGTGTGTCTAAATTTTATATTGAGCGGGGCCGAATGTAAAGTTCACTTTGTATATCGATGAAAGAATTGTAATCGTTTAGTTTATGTTAACTTGTGAAAACGAATGTTGGCAACATATGTATGGTTGTCGATGTCCGCCATGGTTATATTCTACGCAGCTGCTTTCCAACAATAATAAATCTTTATGTTTCTAATTAAGAACTCTTTCTTAACATCTAAATTTCAAGAGGCTGATTATAACTTATCTTATACTTAATACTTAATCACAAATAAAGTAAATTTTGGTAAAAGTAAGAACAAAAGCGTGACTAAAATAGTTACTTTTCTTTTCTATGAATATACCAGAAAGTCGAGGGGAGTTTACTTTCTATTTTGTTATGTGCATAGATGACCTTATACTTAATACTTAATCACCTTATTAACTTTATACTTAATACTTAATCACCTTATTAACCTTATACTTAATACTTAATCACCTTATTAACCTTATACTTAATACTTAATCACCTTATTAAACGTATACTTAATACTTAATCACAAATAAACACTAGAATTATTTAAAAATATTTTGTATTCTTGAACTGCGATTTTCAATAGTTGAAAATTTAGTAACATTCAGAATTCACATTCGAAATGATTATGAACAAATTCTTAAATATCTGAGGAGAAATGGAACGGGAAAAAAGGGTAGAACACTGTAGTGGTATTCCGTCATCTATGTACATAACAAAATAGAAAGTAAACTCACCGCGATTTTCTAGTATATTCATAGAAAAGAAAAGTAACTATTTTAGGTACGCTTTTGTTCTTACTTTTACCAAAACTTACTTTTACTTACTTTAAACTTACTTCTACAAAAATATGAAGGCTTTCATATAAATACAGTGTACTTCGCTTAATGTGATCAGTTTGGACTATTTTGATAACAATAACCGATTGAACAATATTCAAAATTAGACTTTATCTCAAGTTTAATATAAGTTCTAAATTTCAAATAAAATGAAAAAACACCTATATTTATGATACATTACTTTAAAACCTAATAATTATATACATAATTAACAAAAATGATCAATTGTTGAATGTGTACAATTTTTCTAAGAAGCTCTTTGATAAATCGTTCGTAATCATAATGTTTTTTAAAGTCATCGCGTACACAACGTTTTAAACTTTCAATGCAATTCAGATGAAAAAACTGCGCATTTCCTTGACTTATTTTTGTACTGTTATACCGATTTAAATTTCGATCTTTTGTTTTAATATTAAATATTTCACTTTCTGGCTTCCATATAACAAGAAGCGAGCAATGATCAAAAGTTGAATGAATGTGTACAATTTTTCTAAGAAGCTCTTTGATAAATCGTTCGTAATCATAATGTTTTTTTAAAGTCATCGGAGCTGTGTTGTACACCACGTTTCAACACTTTCAATGCAATACAGATTCTGAGAAATGTTTAACTGCGTGATTCGCTGACTTATTTTTGGTAACCTGTTATACCGATTTAAAATTTCGATTTTTTGTTTTAATGTTAAATCATTTCACTTTCTGACTTCCATATCGACAAGCTGCATGTAAGCGAGCAAGGCATAAATTGTGAATACGCTCCTTCTCAGTTCCTATAATTATTTATGAACTGTATATTATCATTTATTATTTATGTACTACTTATTATTTATGTACTGCGTTGCCTACAGCTTATCCGACAACCATTGACCACCAGCAGGGTGTACATATTTCTGAAAAATTACAGGAAAGTGTAATATCCCCCTCCTTTGATCATTCCCCATATCCCTAAAGGGAAGAGGGAGAATTCTTGGAAATTAAAACAGCAGTGAAGGGAAAGAAAAGATTGGGTTTCTTCTGAATACATTGTGAATATTCCTTTGCCAGTTAAAATGAGGTTCGAAAACTGATAACATTAACCGATGTAACGATCACATAAAGCGATAATTTTAACATACAAATGAATAGAGAAAATCGGGACCAAGTGATTTCGATAACAATAAGCGATTGATAACAATTACCTAGATCACATTAAGCTGAGTCCACTGCAATATGTTTTTTAAATAATATATTATTTTATAAACTTAAATAACAGCTTTGGAAACAGGATACTAACTGCAAGTAGTAATTCATTAACTGGAAGTAATCCAAATGTTAATAGAAAACTACAATTTTGCTATAATGCACGAATACAGAATTTGGTTTCTCTAAACCAATGAATGAATCAATGAATGTGTACAATTTTTCGAAGAAGCTCGTTGGTAAATTGTTCGTAATCATAATGTTTTTTAAAGGCATCGGAGTTCGACACTTTCAATGCAATCCAGAGGCTGAGAAATGTTTCACTGCGCTGCAGCATTGAGCTGACTGATTTTTGGTAACCTTTCATACCTATTTAAACTGTCGATCTTTTGTTTTAATGTTAAATCATTTCACTTTCTGACTTCCATATCGACAAGCTGCATGTAAGCGAGCAAGGCATAAATTGTGAATACGCTCCTTCTCAGTTCCTATAATTATTTATGAACTGTATATTATCATTTATTATTTATGTACTGCTTATTATTTATGTACTGCGTTGCCTATTGCTTATCCGACAACCATTGACCACCAGCAGGGTGTACATATTTCTGAAAAATTTCAGGAAAGTGTAATACTCCACTTCTTTCACCATTCCCCAATTCTCTAGGGGGAAGAGGGAGTATTCTTGGAAATTAAAACAGCAGTGAATGGAAAGAAAAGATTGGGTTCCTTCTGAATACATTGTGAATATTCCTTTGCCAGTTAAAATGAGGTTCGAAAACTGATAACATTAACCGATGTAACGATCACATAAAGCGATAATTTTAACATACAAATGAATAGAGAAAATCGGGACCAAGTGATTTCGATAACGATAAGCGATTGATAACAATTACCTAGATCACATTAAGCTGAGTCCACTGCAATATGTTTTTTAAATAATATATTATTTTATAAACTTAAATAACAGCTTTGGAAACAGGATACTAACTGCAAGTAGCAATTCATTAACTGGAAGTAATCCAAATGTTAATAGAAAACTACAATTTTGCTATAATGCACGAATACAGAATTTGTTTTCTCTAAATCAATGAATCAATCAATGAATGTGTACAATTTTTCGAAGAAGCTCGTTGGTAAATTGTTCGTAATCATAATGTTTTTTAAAGGCATCGGAACGGTGTTGTACTCCACGTTTCAACACTTTCAATGCAATTCAGAAGCTGAGAAATGTTTAACTGCGCTGCAGCATTGCGCTGACTGATTTTTGGTAACCTGTCGTACCGATTTAAAATTTCGATCTTTTGTTTTAATATTAAATCATTTCACTTTCTGGCTTCCATATCGACAAGCTGCATGTAAGCGAGCAAGGCATAAATTGTGAATACGTTCCTTCTCAGTTCCTATAATTATTTATGAACTGTATATTATCATTTATTATTTATGTACTGCTTATTATTAATGTACTGCGTTGCCTACTGCTTATCCGACAACCATTGACCACCAGCATGGTGTGCATATTTTTGAAAAATTTCAGGAAAGTGTAATATCCCACTCCTTTGATCATTCCCTATTTCCCTAGGGGGAAGAGAGAGAATTCTTGGAAATTAAAACAGCAGTGAAGGGAAAGAAAATATTGGGTTACTTCTGAATACATTGTGAATATTCCTTTGCCAGTTAAAATGAGGTTGGTAAACTGATAACATTAACCGATGTAACGATCACATAAAGCGATAATTTTAACATACAAATGAATAGAGAAACTCGGGACCAAGTAATTCCGATAACAATAAGCAATTGATAACAATTACAGCTATCACATTAAGCTGAGTCTACTGTAATATGTTTTTTAAATAATACATTATTTTATAAACTTAAATAACAGCTTTGGAAACAGGATACTAACCGCAAGTAGCAACTCAGTAACTGGAAGTAATCCAAATGTTAATAGAAAACTACAATTTTGCTGTAATGTACGAATGCAGAATTTGATTTCTCTAAATCAAAACGTGCTAACATTATTATGTTCACATACAGACAAACACAAACATAATTTCAAAAGTGGTATTTCCGGTCTCAAGGAGATTCAAAACATAAAGATCAATCAAAATCTTGGGGTGGAATTTTTGTACGATTGTGATGTTTAGAAAGTAATAAGTCTTACTTTGAGTTTCTAGGGGTAAAAAAATCCGATTTGGTGAGATGACGGCTTTTAAAGTACACACATACAACACAGTTCATCCCTTTTTTGTGGCACGTGCGAAAATAACGGAGCGCCTAATCTAATCGAAAACCAGTCTGTAATTTCGACAGCCCCACGGCTGCATCAAATCTCTCATCGCAAAATAATTATGATCGAGATGTAATAATAATAATAAAAAGTTCTTATCTGTTGAGGAGTGCGTGCTCAACAGACTTTGGTTGAGTGTTATCTTATTTATATCGGATACGACGGCGAGTGATTTATGAAGCCTGCAGATGGCCTGCAACAGAGATCTTGCTAACGCTCTTCATATGCGGTATATTTATTATTGTTTACTCCTTGTTTAAGGCTAAGTATTTCGAAAATTCCAAATACATATATAGCGTGTTTGTGTGTGTTTAACCCATTAACGCTGAAATAATTTCTGCTAAATATATATTGATGAATATCATAAAGGTAAGTTATAATGGCCTTCTGAGAGAAAAATCTACCTTCTAAGTATTTTAGTCTTTCCCATTAATTATGAGCTGATTTTAAACATCATAGGATGTCTAAAGGGTAAAACCTTTGCCGAAATAGAGCATAAAATGCAAACCCGCCTTAAGTAAAATACAAATAATTCCTTGGGGAAAAAACAGTTATATATTAAATTATTTTTATTAATTTATATTCACTGAATAAAACATTAAAAAAAGACCTATCTAACAGATTAGTGGACATCAAAGCCGAATTAAATCCAGTACAGGCTTTAGTGCTATTATAGTATATAGTAGGACGATAGGTGACTAGTTCCCCCCTTCACCATGTACTACCTGTTGGGAACAATGACTTTTCTTGGGGAAGTACGTAAGTGGGGTGAGTTATAAAGAGAAAACAGAGACTAAATTGTAAATTATGACATGGTTTAGCTTTCGGTTTCTTACATTTAAATACGAAACTGGTATACAACAAAGTTACTGTTTTGAGGTATAGGTGAATGATGTTTCGTGAATGAGACCACTGATGAACCCTAATATCTATTTTATTGATTCAGACAATTTTAATTTTTTAAGTATAACACTCTAAAAAAAGTGTAATGAGTCCATCTCCTGACTTTTTGTTAGCAATTTAGCGACACTTTTCGTACAGAATTTAAGAAATATTTATTTATTTAAAAACTACATTTATATACCAGTGATAGGTTGTCTACGTGTATTATATATATATATATATATATATATATATATATATATATATATATAAAATATATTATATAATATATATATATATACATATATATACATATATAAAATATATATATATTATATATAATATATATATATATATGTATATATATATATATATAAATATATGTATATATATATATATATATATATATATATATTATATATAAATATATATTATATATATATGTAATATAATATAAAAGTAAAGAATAAAAGATTAAATATTAAAAGATTAAATAGGAATTCCATTAGCAATCCTGATGCGTCATGCTACTATCAAGAAGAGCTAAATTAAATATTAATTAACAGGAAAATATATAAAAAATAAAGAATTGGAACAAATATGGAAAAGGAAATGGTGTACTTGAAGCGGTGGGGGGGAATTGCGACCCCCACTTTCCGGTTAAATGGCCATTTTAATCATATGAAACGCTCCCGGTCACCATAAGTACAGGAATAAAAGCAGACAAAAAGTCTAAAAACAATCAATACGAAAAATAAGACTATAAACAGAAGTGAAATTCAACCTAATAACAACTAACCAATGTATACATTAAAATTATATATATATATAATAAAATATTATATATATATTTATATATATATGTATATAAATATATATATATATATATATATATATATATATATATATATATATATATATATTATAATATATTATATATTATATATATATATATATATATATATATATATATATATATATATGTATAAAATATATTTATTAATAAATTTGAATATAAAAAATTATATATTTATTTTATTAATATAATTATTACATTATATATAATAAATTATAAATATATTAGCTTTTAGGAAATTATAAATAAAAAGGAGATACACGCTAGCAAGATTTTTTAAATATTTTCAGATGTTGAATTTTATTGCTTTCATAGAAACATGCTAGCTGACAGTTTGTCTATGATGAATTACCTGTTAAATTATCTAAATAAATTTTATAAAATATATTTTTATTATAAAAAAAAATATTAAACATATATACACATATATATATATATATATATATATATATAATATATATATATATATATGTTTTTATTATATTATATTGCTTATGTTTACGATATTTATAAATGATTATATATTATTTAATTATTTTTATAATAAAGAACATTATTTTATATATATTATATAAATGTTAAAGATATAAATATTTTTACACATAATATATGCTTTATATATATATATATATATATATATATATATATATATATATATATATATATATATATATAAATATATATATATATATATAAATATATATATATATTTATATATAATATATAATATATATATACTATATATATATATATATATATATATATATATATATATTTAATATACATATATATATGCTTAAAGATATTATATATTAATTTATTTATGTGGTTATATTAATTTAGCATATAACCATTTTACACATATGCTTTACTACAAATAATATGTAATATATAAATTTGTTTTTTATTTAATAAAAAAAATGTTAATTAATAACTTTTTTTGTATAAATATGTATATAAATAAAAGAAATGTATATATAATATATAATACATATTTATATACATATATGTATTACAGTAAAAAGAGATATATTTTTATTTTATTAACCATGAAGATATAAAAGATAAACTTTTTAAAAGTTAAAATGTAAATTATATTAATTTAAATGATAATCTTATGATGACTTTCCTTGTTCAAAGTATTATTGATAATATGACATAAAATGTGATTTAAAACAGTAAATTATCAATTAAATTCGCGTTTCCTCTTACATATTTTTTAAAGTATTTTTTTTCATTTTAATTATTAAATAGAGATTAGCTTTTTTCTCAGCCTTAATAAAATCGATTTACAGAACTGTTACACAGAG
>CM063504.1:116095218-116097718 GCA_032207245.1 Pardosa pseudoannulata | reverse complement strand
TTTCAAATGCTTTGATCTCGGATGTTTATAATCAGGGAAAGACAAAAGGGCCGCTTATTTCTTTATATCAGAAATCTGATTACCATCGAAGATTAAATTTTGAGCCAAGACTAAAAATTACAAAATACGCGTTGTTTGTTAATCTCAGAGGAATAGATGAACGAATGTTTCTGAAGGTATTCTAATAAGAGCTTGGAAATTTAGTTACGGAAGATCATTCAAGAAAAAGCAAAATGCGCCTTAGCAGGTTAACAACAAACAGCTTCTCTTTACTGAAGTTTTCTAAGATAATTGTATTATACAAAAGTTAATGAAACATAAGGAACTACTTTTGAAATTTATATGGTTTAAGCTATGAAGTACTTAAGTAATAATAAAATATAAGGAGATATTACAAGCACCCGAGGTGGATTATTTCATGACACTACTAAAATTAGGAAAAATGAAGCGCATATTTAAATCTTATATCTCTATCGCTTTTGTTATTCAGGCTAAAACAAAGTGAATATGGCAGACAAATGCAATAGATAAAATCTTCTTTTTCATGGCGACAGACACTGGCCAACCTACTTTCGCTGAACTAAATTTTCTAAAATTCTCACAACATTCTTAAGGTATCCGTCTACTTTGAAAACGTCATTTTTTTGCCAATAATAATAATAATTTTTTTTTAAATTTCTCTATTGTAAAATTTAATCTTTTAGGCTTCTAAATCTGTTTTTGTTTTGTCTCTACGGCATTTTAAAGAAAAGTTACAGCTGTTTAAACGTCAGTGATAGCTGTCAAAATGAAACGGAAGTAGCGACTTCGGAGCCGGAAGTTGTGATTTTAAAGCCTTTTAAAGAGCCTTTTTTGGACAAAACTTTTTAAATTTTCATGAAGATTAGTTTAAACATTTTTCTAGTATTTTTAATAATTAGCAACTTTGGCAATTAGAAAGTTTTGAAGCAAGAAAGTGTGGGGAATTTTAAACATGTATTTTGATTTTTTAATAGTTAAAGTTGCTTTCATAAACTTCAAATGCGTTTTTCTCAGAACGGCATTTTTAATAAAAATTTTGAAACTTGAAATGTGATTTCTGAAATGTGTGTAGACGGATACTTTAAGTGATAACGAAATATAAGGAGATATTACAAGCACCCGAGGTAGATTATTTCATGACACTACTAAAATTAGGAAAAATTAAGCGCACATTTAAATCTTATATCTCTATCGCTTTTGTTATTCAGGCTAAAACAAAGTGAATAAGGCAGATAAATGCAATAGATAAAATCTCCTTTTTCTTGGCGACACACACTGGCCAACCTACTTTCGCTGAACTAAATTTTCTAAAATTCTTAAAACATTCTTAAGGTATCCGTCTACTTTGAAAACGTCATTTTATTGCAATATTTATAATAATAATAATAATTTTTTAAATTCCTCTATTGTAAAAGTTCATCTTTTAAGCTTCTAAATCTGTTTTTGTTTTGTCTCTACGGCATTTTAAAGAAAAGTTACAGCTGTTTAAACGTCAGTGATAGCTGTCAAAATGAAACGGAAGTAGCGACTTCGGAGCCGGAAGTTGTGATTTTAAAGCCTTTTAAAGATCCTTGGACAAAACTTTTTAAATTTTCATGAAGATTAGTTTAAAAATTTTTCCAGTATTTTTAATAATTAGCAACTTTGGCAATTAGAAAGTTTTGAAGCAAGAAAGTGTGGGGAATTTTAAACATGTATTTTGATTTTTTAATAGTTAAAGTTGCTTTCATAAACTTCAAATGCGTTTTTCTCAGAACGGCATTTTTAATAAAAATTTTGAAACTTGAAATGTGATTTCTGAAATGTGTGTAGACGGATACTTTAAGTGATAACGAAATATAAGGAGATATTACAAGCACCCGAGTTGGATTATTTCATGACACTACTAAAATTAGGAAAAATGAAGCTCACATTTAAATCTTATATCTCTATCGCTTTTGTTATCCGAGCTAAAACAAAGTGAATAAGGCAGATAAATGCAATAGATAAAATCTCCTTTTTCTTGGCGACACACACTGGCCAACCTACTTTCGCTGAACTAAATTTTCTAAAATTCTTAAAACATTCTTAAGGTATCCCACATAGCACAAAATCTCCACAGAATGTCGTATGGATGTCTCTTTTGGGCAGGCCAAATGTCCACAGGATGTCGTGACTTTGCCTTCGGACGTCTTCCCCTATGTCGCGGGGAGTCAAAAAGTTCCCTCGATTTTGGGTCGTTCGAGGGTCGTCACGATGTGTGACATGATGTCGCATGGATATCGTATGAGTGTCTTAAATGCGACATCGATTTGTGGACGGACAAGGGCTATCCTCTGGACATTTATCCGCTTCCAAAGTATATCGAAAGGACGTCTTAAATTGGACGTCCATTTATAGATATCGTGAGGATGTTATATTTTATATTACATAGATGTCTGAGATGCTTATCCGACGTTCATTATAGGTCGCCTTCTGGATATCCAGATGTCTTATGGAT
>CM063504.1:116070218-116082718 GCA_032207245.1 Pardosa pseudoannulata | reverse complement strand
TTTAACTATTGCTCTAAAACAGAGATGAAATCTAAGTAAGTCGCTTCCGACATCTAAGACTTTCAAAATGGCTATAAAGGTCTGTGACGTCTTCTTGTCTGACTAAATTTTTTTTTTAAAGACAGAGAGAAAACAGAGAGTTTTTATATTAACTTACATTATAGATTTTCCGTGTTTTTCTATCAATTTTTAAATATTTTCTAAGAAAGCTGTATACATAATATAGCTTGCATATATAATATTTAATTTTTCATGCTCTAACTCTAAAATGAAAAGTTGAAGTACATAAAACACGAGTCAGTTTTCAAGATTCTGAACCAGTTTAAATTTTTTGAAGAATTTCAGATTACTCTTTCGTCTGGTGAATTTATCGACATCACATTCTGTGTACTTCTGTGATACGAGAAATAAAGCATTCTAGAATTATTAAAAACTTATGTTACTGGACCTAAAATAAAGATTTAACATAAATTCACTGAGTATTATATCCTGATAAAATGTAAAAAATTCATTATTTATTAAATTTCCAATTCATTAGATAAAAAGCGGATTTAAATCAAAATAACAAAAACCTTTTTGTATTTCAGAGTCTGGCTATCTATCTTTCCTTTTCAATTATAAATACCCGCACGAAGTTCACTTAAAATTCTTGCTGAAGTTTACGTACTAACAAATTGCTAACAATTCATTACCTTGTGAATTTTTAAATTTGATTTTGTCAAAGTATAGCAACTTCCATCTATTTCAGAACATAGCTTTTTTTCTTTTCCCCTTTTGTATACCCCAGTGCCACAAACCTAAAATATTTTCTGAACTTTATGAAATAATATAGTGGTAACAATTCATCAATTATTTTTTTACATCTTATTAAAATTTTAGTTTTTAAATAAAAGAGAAACCATTTTTGTATATTCTGTGTACCCTTACACAGTATTTACCTTGGTTTATGCTCTAATACATTGTTAACAATCAATTTCTTTTAAATTTATTATTTGGGAATTAGTTTTAAGGTAAAACAAAACTGGTATTCATATATTTCAAAGCCTATTTATATTATTTTTTTTAATCTTTGTATGATTTTTTCAATATACTTATTGTGACTTGTGTATAATTAATTGTTGTTACTAACTACTAATCAATAATGAATTAAATTTTTGAATTTCATACTAACGTATCAGTAAACCAAAAACCCGTTTGATGTTTCAAACTCTACCAATAGTTCTTTTACTTTACATTCTATATTATGTATTTCAGTCTGTATTATGTATTATAATTTTTTCCATTCTGTATACCAGTAATGTATTTACGTACAATATTTAACGATGTTTATACTCAGATACATTGTTAACAATAAATTTCTGGTTTTAAATTTCTTATATGGAAATCTGTTTTTAAGTAAAATAAAAGTAGTATCCATATATTTGAAAGCCTATTTATACCTTACATATATAAATATAAGGTATATATAATATATATAAATATATTACATATACCTTATCTAATATACCCTATTTATACTTTATATATTATTCCTTTGATTATCTTTTTACGATTCTAGTAAAATACTTATCGTGACTTGTGTATTAATAAATTGTTACTAACTACTAATCAATAATTAATTAAATTTTTAAATTTCATACTAACGAATCAATTTAAAGGCACACCAGAAACCCATTTGACGTTTCAAACTTTACCGATAGTTCTTTTGTTTTACATTCTATATATGTATTCCAGTCTGTATTATGTATTATAATTTTTTCCATTCTGTATACCAGTAATGTATTTACGTACAGTATTTACAGAGGTTTATGATTAAATACATTGTTAATAATCAATTTCTGGTTTTAAATTTCTTATAATATATATAAATATAATATATATAAATATATTACATATACCTTTTCTAATATACCCTATTTATACTTTATATATTATTCCTTTGATTAACTTTTACGATTCTAGTAAAATACTTATCGAGACTTGTGTATTAATAAATTGTTGTTACTAATTACTAATCAATAATTAATTAAATTTTTGAATTTCATACTACCGAATCAATTTAAATGTAAACCAGAAACCCGTTTGATGTGTCAAACTTTACCGATCGTTCTTTCATTTTACATTCTATATTATGTATTTCAGTCTGTTTTATGTGTTATAATTTTTTTTTTAAATTCTATATATCAGTAATGAATCTATTTACAATATTTACCGAGGTTTATGCTCAAATACATTGTTAACAATCAATATCTGGTTTTAAATTTCTTACTTGGAAATTTGTTTTTAAGTAAAATAAAAGTAGTATCCATATATTTGAAAGCCTATTTATACCTTACATATATAAATATAAGGTATATATAACATATATATATATAAATAAATTATATATACCTTTTATACATAATATACCCTATTTATACATTATATATTTTTTCTTTGATTATCTTTCTAAGATTCCAGTAAAATACTTATCATGACTTGTGTATTAATAAATTATTGTTACTAACTACTAATCAACAATTAATTATATTTTTGAATTTCATACTAACGAATCAATTTAAAGGTAAACCAAAAACCCGTTTGATGTTTCAAACTCTACCAATAGTTCTTTTACTTTACATTCTATATTATGTATTTCAGTCTGTATTATGTATTATAATTTTTTCCATTCTGTATACCAGTAATGTATTTACGTACAATATTTAACGATGTTTATGCTAAGATACATTGTTAACAATAAATTTCTGGTTTTAAATTTCTTACACGGAAATCTGTTTTTAAGTAAAATAAAAGTAGTATCCATATATTTGAAAGCCTATTTATACCTTACATATATAAATATAAGGTATATATAATATATATAAATATATTATATATACCTTATCTAATATACCCTATTTATACTTTATATATTATTCCTTTGATTATCTTTTTACGATTCTAGTAAAATACTTATCGTGACTTGTGTATTAATAAATTGTTGTTACTAACTACTAATCAATAATTAATTAAATTTTTTAATTTCATACTAACGAATCAATTTAAAGGTAAACCAGAAACATGATTGATGTTTCATACTTTACCGATAGTTCTTTTATTTTACATTCTATACTATGTATTCCAGTCTTATTATGTATTATAATTTTTTTCCATTCTGTATACCAGTAATGTATTTACGTACAGTATTTACCGAGGTTTATGCTCAAATACATTGTTAACAATCAATTTCTGGTTTTAAATTTCTTACTTGGAAATCTGTTTTTAAGTAAAACAAAATTAGTATCCATATATTTGAAAGCCTATTTATACCTTACATATATAAATATAAGGTATTGTTACGTTCCACGCTCACGCACTGAGCATGCGCGGAGTTTTTTTCCTCACAACGAGATCGAGTGTGCTATGTATAACATGGCAGGCCTTCTGTCAACCAAATCATTCCATATTTTTGTTCAATATATGTTAGGGTTGTTCGTGAATTTCGTTTTTGATTATTTTAATACAGTCCATTAAAAGCCCATACATTGTTGTGGTCCGTCGAGCCGGAGTTCAGTGCCTCATGTGTAAGGATTATCACCCGATGTATAAGTGTAAACAGTTCCTTAATTTATCAATTGAAGAGAGAATTATTATGGTCAGAAAGAAACATTTGTGTTTAAATTGCTTTGGGCCTCACAGGTATATATAATATATATAAATATATTATATATACCTTTTAGACATGATATACCTATTTGTACCTTATATATTTTTCCTTTGATTATCTTTCAACGATTCCAGTAAAATACTTATCATGATTTGCGCATTAATAAATTGTTATTAACTATTAATCAATGACTAATTTTGAATTTAGTACTAGTGAATTGAGCTGAAACGCGTTTCATGTTTCAAAACATATCGATGTTCTTTAATTTTCCATTTTGTATACTCGTGTACTGTTTGCGTCATATATATACAGTGGTTTTGTGTGAATAAATTTTTATATTTCCCAATAAAAAAATTGTAAGCAACATAGGAATATTTTAAATATATTTCAAAGCCTGTTTTTTTCACACTTTGTGAAACGACGTGCACGATATATTGAAATATTTTATGTGTTAACAAGCAGTGGCTCAGTCAAGTGGAGCACTGTGGGGGTTCAAGTCCCAGGAGTGAATATTTTTCTTTCTTAACTTTTTTTAATATACAGTTACCATGCTATTAAATAATAAAAAATTTTGAATTCATAAACTTAGTTTTTAATGTGAATAATTGATTGCATCATTGGCAGTAAGATATGAATGCATGATCTTTGTTTCAATTTTTGTTCATAAAAGTGAGTAGGAACTAATAAATAACATTTAGAAAGGACCAAAATCATGTTTTAATTAAGGCGTTGGTGATAACCTTATTCAGTGATTTACTATTAGTATACTATAGTGAACAACAGTTAGTTTTAGTGTTCTAATTGTTATGTATGTGTTTCCACTTTTACTGAACTCGTGAATCTTCTTTTCTTTTAGTCTTTAAAATTAAAAAAAAAATTAACTTAACTTAGTGTTACAAGTCCTCAATATGGTGTGAAAAAAATCAGATATTTCTCCATATCATGGTTTTACAGTATCTCTAACCTAAAGGGCCTGGCCCAGGCAGGTCAGAAATGTGGGTTCCTGTTCGACAGTCTTAGTGGGGGAAAAATCACTGTAGTGGTAAGTGTACCTCATTATACCGGTGGATTTTTAACGGCAAGATTCCCCAAAACTTTCAGACAGCTGTGAGCAAGTGTACCTGCAATTTTTTCAGAGAGCAACTCGAAAACATCAGTGAATTAGTTTTATTTTCAAGGTTTGGGTATTACAACCATTAAATCATTGATTTAAGTTGAAGAGTCCTCAACTAAAAGCACAGTTTTTGCACTCCCAGACTCTTTCAGGCAGAATACGCTACTGCTAAGAAGTCTTTAAAATTTTTAAAATTTAACTTAGTATTACAAGTCCTCATTATCGTGTGCAAAAATCAGGTTTCTCCATACCATGCTCTACAGTATCTACATGCATTTCAGTATCTCTAACCTAGAGGGCCTGGATCAGACAGGTTAGAAGTGAGAGATCCTGTGCGACAGTCCTGTACAACACTCTTAGTGGGAAAAATAATTGCTGCAATGGTAAGTGTAGTCTCGTTATATCAGGAGATTTTTAACGGCAAGATTCCAAAAACTTCCAGACAGCTGTGTGCAAGTGTACGTACAATCTTTTCCTAGAGCAGTTTGAAAACTTAAGTGAAGTATTAGTTTCTATTTTCTAGGTTTGTGTATTTCAACCTTTAAATCACTGATTTAAGTTGAAGAATCCTCAACTAAAAGCACAGTATGTGCTCTCTCAGACTCTTCCTGGCAGAATACGCTACTGCTAAGAAGTGTTTCAAATTATTCCATAATAAAAATTTCATATTTAAGTAAAATGGTAACATTTTCCTTGTATTTCATCACTGGATTGTCTTTTTTGTCAGTTCTGTTCAACTGTGCTCTAGACGTGTAAAATAGTTATCATTTTTTGCGTACTAGTATGCTCTATATATATTTACTTTTTTAATATACAGTTACCATGTTATTAAATAAGAAAAAAGTTTTGAATTCTTAAACTTATATTTTAATGTGAATAATTGATTGCATCATTGGCAGTAGGATATGAATCCATGATCGTTATTTCAGTTTTTGTTCATAAAAGTAAGTAGGAACCAATAAATCACATTTAGAAAGGAACAAAATCATGTCTTAATAAGGCGTCGGTGATAACCTTATTCAGTGATTTACTATTAGTATACTATAAGGAACAGCAGTTTAGACTTAGTGTTCTCATTGCTATGTATGTGTTCCCTCTTTCATTGAACTGATAAATCTTCTTTTCTCTTAGTATTTATAATTTCTAAAAATTAACTTAACTTAGTATTACAAGTCCTAATTATAGTGTGCAAAAATCAGATATTTCTCCATACCATGCTCTACAGTATCTCTAACCTAGAGACGGCAAGATTCCAAAAACTTCCAGACAGCTGTGTGCAAGTGTACCTACAATCTTTTCCTAGAGCAGCTCGAAAACTTAAGTGAAGTATTAGTTTCTATTTTTTCCATTTTGTATACTCGTGTACTGTTTGCGTCATATATATACAGTGGTTTTGTGTGAATAAATTTTTATATTTCCCAATAAAAAAATTGTAAGCAACACAGGAACATTTCCCATATATTTCAAATACCGTTTTTTCACATTTTGTAAACAGACATGCACAATACACGGAAATATTTCATGTGCTAACAAGCAGTGACTCAGTCAAGTGGAGCACTATGGGGGTTTAAGTCCCAGGAGTTAAGATTTTTCTTTTTTAACTTTTTTAATATACAGTTACCATGTTATTAAATAATAATAAAGTTTTGAATTCGTAAACTTATTTTTTAATGTGAATAATTGATTGCATCATTGACAGTAGGATATGAATGTATGATCTTTATTTCAGTTTTTGTTCACTAAAGTAAGTAGGAACTAATAAATAACATTTAGAAAGGACCAAAATCATGTTTTAATTAAGGCGTTGGTGATAACCTTATTCAGTGATTTACTATTAGTATACTATAAGGAACAGCAGTTTAGACTTAGTGTTCTCATTGTTATGTATGTGTTTCTCCTTTTATTGAACTCGTAAATCTTATTTTCTCTTAGTATTTAAAATTTTTAAAAATTAACTTAACTTAGTATTACAAGTCCTCATTATCGTGTGCAAAAATCAGATATTTCTCCATACCATGCTTTACAGTATCTCTAACCTAAAGGGCCTGGCCCAGGCAGGTCAGAAATGTGGGTTCCTGTTCGACAGTCTTAGTGGGGGAAAAATCACTGTAGTGGTAAGTGTACCTCATTATACCGGTGGATTTTTAACGGCAAGATTCCCCAAAACTTTCAGACAGCTGTGAGCAAGTGTACCTGCAATTTTTTCAGAGAGCAACTCGAAAACATCAGTGAATTAGTTTTATTTTCAAGGTTTGGGTATTACAACCATTAAATCATTGATTTAAGTTGAAGAGTCCTCAACTAAAAGCACAGTTTTTGCACTCCCAGACTCTTTCAGGCAGAATACGCTACTGCTAAGAAGTCTTTAAAATTTTTAAAATTTAACTTAGTATTACAAGTCCTCATTATCGTGTGCAAAAATCAGGTTTCTCCATACCATGCTCTACAGTATCTACATGCATTTCAGTATCTCTAACCTAGAGGGCCTGGATCAGACAGGTTAGAAGTGAGAGATCCTGTGCGACAGTCCTGTACAACACTCTTAGTGGGAAAAATAATTGCTGCAATGGTAAGTGTAGTCTCGTTATATCAGGAGATTTTTGACGGCAAGATTCCAAAAACTTCCAGACAGCTGTGTGCAATTTTACCTACAATCTTTTTCGAGAGCAACTCGAAAACTTAACTGAAGTATTAGTTTCTATTTTCTAGGTTTGTGTATTTCAACATATAAATCACTGATTTAAGTTGAAGAGTCCTCAACTAAAAGCACAGTTTGTGCTCTCCCAGACTCTTTCAGGCAGAATATGCTACTACTAAGAAGTGTTTCAAATTTCATAATAATAATTTTATTTTTAAATAAAATGGGAACATTTTCCTTGTACTTCATCACTTGCTTGTCTTTTTTGTCAGTCCTATTCAACTGTGCTCTAGAAGCATAAAATAGTTATCGTTTTTTTGCGTACTAGTATGCTCTCTGTATATTTATTTTTTTAATATACAGTTACCATGTTATTAAATAAGAAAAAAGTTTTGAATTCTTAGACTTATTTTTTAATGTGAATAATTGATTGCATCATTGATAGTAGGATATGAATGCATCATCGTTATTTCAGTTTTTGTTCATAAAAGTAAGTAGGAACCAATAAATCACATTTAGAAAGGAACAAAATCATGTCTTAATAAGGCGTCGGTGATAACCTTATTCAGAGATTTACTATTAGCATACTATAGTGAACAGCAGTTTAGTCTCAGTGTTCTCATTGTTATGCATGTGTTTCCTTTTTCACTGAACTCGTGAATCTTCTTTTCTCTTAGTCTTTAAAATTAAAAAAAAAATAATTTAACTTAGTAATACAAGTCCTCATTATCGTGTGCAAAAATCAAATATTTCTCCATACCATGCTCTACAGTATCTACATGCATTACAGTATCTCTAACCTAGAGGGCATGGCCCAGGCAGGTCAGAAGTGAGAGCTCCTGTGCGGCAGTCTTAGTGGGAAAAATAATTACTGCAGTAGTAAACGTAGTCTCATTATATGGGAAGATTTTTAACAGTAAGATTCCTAAAACTTTTAGATAGCTGTGTGCAAGTGAACCTTCAACCTTTTCTGAGAGCAACTCTAAAATTTAAGCGAAATATTAGTTTCTATTTTCTAGGTTTGTGTATTTCAACCTTTAAATCACTGATTTAAGTTGAAGAATCCTCAACTAAAAGCACAGTTTGTGCTCTCTCAGACTCTTCCGGGCAGAATGCGCTACTGCTAAGAAGTGTTTAAAATTTTTTAATAAAAATTTTATTTTTAAGTAAAATGGTAACATTTTCCTTGTATTTCATCAATGCCTTGTCTTTTTTTGTCAATTCTATTCAATTGTGCTCTGATCGCGTAAAATAGTTACTAGCATGTACTAGCGTACCAGCCTGTTCTGTATATATTTACGCCTCGCTTTTTCCTTTCCGTATTACCTGTGCATAGTTCGCATAAAATATTTTCAGAGGTTTCTGAGCTTAGAGATCGATTGAATAATAGTTTTTCGATCCATTTCTTCGAATTCGAAAATCATTCCTTCTCTCCCTTCCTTTCGAATTGTGTATTTTTTTACGGTCAGTACATTGTAGTAAAGGGGAATGTTCTGTTTCCGGAAACTGGTGCATAAGCACATCTGGCCACAAACAGACCAGAATAAATTTGTTTAGTCTACCAAAACTGCGTTTCTATATTCAACCTACGTTTTCCTCTGCGATTTTGTTTTAAATAAAACCTTGGAGATAGCAGACAGATATGAAACAAATGTTCGACATTTTCCAAGCTTCATTTAAGAGATGGTAACATTTTTTCCCTATTTCATTAAATTGTATTTCTTGTTAGTTACATTTTTATATTTAATCTCCGAAATATTATATATATTCGCCATTACTATCTGAAATTATATAAAATCTAATAGCTTTCAAAAGTACCATACATTACAATAAAGTACGTTCTTTAAAATTGTTAAAATATGCTCTAGTGGTAAAATATTAGAATTTGATTTCTATGTGTTCTCGATATATTCTTGATATCTTTCAATATTAACACAAAACGCACACGATCATATATTTGTTCAGGATGATTTTACTACCAATGCAATAAACTTATATGAGGTGTAGGAGCAGACAGCCCATTGGTGCACTGCTAAAGGGCAGTGTCGAATCAGACACTATCTATTTCGACAGTGTAGCAGTAAATAGCTGTATCAGTGAACCAACGTACTTCGATGAAGCTGTACTGTTCTTTGATGTTACTTTTTGGTGTCCACTAAAATGTTTACGAGAGGTCCAGTTCTCGTCCCTCCATTGCTTTATTTTTTTAATTTATACTACTCTAGTAGCTGCATAAAATAATATGAGTTATTTGTACAAGAAATTTTTAATGCTAATAATATTTATAATGTAATCAGTGTAAGTGACGGATGGTAGGTTTAGACATTTCTGGTAACATTGATCTAGACAGCCGTAAATTTATATGAGGTGTAGGAGCAGACAGCCCATTGATCCACAAATAAAGGGCAGTGTCGAATCAGATACTATCTATTTCGAAAGTGTAGCAGTGAACCAACGTACTTCGATGAAGCTGTACGGTTTCTTGATGTTACTCTTCGGTATCCACTAAAATGTTTACGAGAGGTCCAGTTCTCGTCCGTCCATTGCTTTATATTTCTATTTATACTACTCTAGTAGCTACATAGAATACTATGAGTTATTTGTACAAGAAATTTGTAATGGTAATAATATTTATAATGTAATCAGTGTAAGTGACGGATGGTAGATTTAGACATTTCTGGTAACCTTGATCTAGACAGCCGTAAACCTCTTATAGAGGTTGGCTATGACCTAGGCATCATCAAATCAGTCCATTGCTTCCACACTTGATCCTTGTACTTGAGGCAGAGTCACGAGGTTTTATTGTACGTGAGCTTCTATTGCACGATTGGAAAACTGTTCTTCACGAAAGCCGATGTTTCTCCCCAGTTTAAACTCCGTAAGTTATTGAAATATTATCCTCCTTTCGAAGACGAGGCATGGTTACATCTTACAGTTACCACCAACAGTTAGCAGATAACTATAGACTTTTCAACGTCCACCAGGATCTTCAGGATAACTGCCAACAGGATTCTGTGGGTCTAGATGGTCAATCCTGAGATTTTATTCAGTGAACATGTAATAGCAGGGATCTAGAGAAATTTACAACTAGAAATATGTGGAAGAATAGATAAAAAAGGATTCGTGAATTCATAGCATTGGATAACTCGAAGAGAGTTTAGGGATAGAGGCACGCAATATTTGGACGGAGAAGTCCGTTTACAATGGTTACTCAATCAGGAATGTAGTTTTGATAAATCTTACAGTTAAAAAGTCCTTTCAACAGCCAATGGGAGTTAAACTTGACGACCAATGAAAGTTTTTACAGCATTGTTGAAGGAATAGTTGTGGACAATAGACGAATTTTCAACGTTTCCTACAATCTACAGTACTATAGTCCTCCTAATACTACTGTTATATACTACTGTTTATACTGTTTATATTTTCAGCAGCAGTGCAGACAGCGCTGCTCAGCCCACGAAATCGGGGTGACTCTGAAATATTAGCCACTTCTATAACACACTATACTTTGCATTTGTTAAAAATTTCAGCTCAATTGTGTCATTTCATCTTGGTGTTGATTTTGTTACAAGCAGGAATTCATTTAAATTTTTGTTTATATCTATATAAATAAAATTGTGACTACGTCTTTTAAACTTTAAAAGTTAACCTAGGAAACTTTAAAAGTTAAGAGCATTCATTTTGATTATTGTTAAGGAACAGTTAGATTCTAAATATACACGAAAGATTTTTTTAAACTACGTATTATTGAATTAAAGTGACTATAAAAGGATTTCAGTAGGCCAAATCCTTTCACGTCTTATGAAATTGTTTCAAGTACATAACTCCTGCATTTGGTTTTCAATCCGTCTGTAGAAAACCCTTTAACCAATACCTTAAATAATTTAAAAAATAAAGTGAAATGGGTATAACTTTGGACACACTAAATAAATTTTATATTTACTGATACGAGCAGAATAATTTTATGTTCGTTTGCAGTATCAGAATAAATAGTTTTTACGAGAAATCAGGCGTATAACACGGGGGCATTTGACCATAAAAGACCGATACAGTTCATTATCCGCTCAAATTACAGTGTTGAATTGATTCTACCTTTTTTAGTATTAAAACAATTAATTACATATATCGTTATATCCCCGGAAAAACAATAAAAATAACATATCAGTCTACTTAATGTAATAGCAACAGTTTTTCACAGTTGTAAAAGAAAAATGACATAAATTTCACCTAACATATTACTACAATGTGCAGAATTTATTATAAAAACATTTTTTTAACTGATTATAGTTGAAATATGATTAATATGATTATATTTTTACCCACTGTAACTGTACTGACAAAATATTGTTTATTATTAATTAAGTATTTTGAGTAGCTTCATTATTATGTTTATTAATTATATAATTTTTAGGTATCATAATATTTTTGTTAGTTTTAATAAAGAGCCGAAAAAACGAATATTATTTAGGGAACAATAGTTTGATTAATGTTCTTTAGTGAAGAAGTAGCGTGAAGAAAGATCACAGACTTAACAGAATTGGATCACTTTTATTTTCTGGAGTAAATAATTGCTATATATTGTAACGTATCCGGTCAATGTTTCGGGAGACACAAGGAAGAATCAGATGTATCTTGATTATTATATTTATTTACACTTCTGCTATATACATCATTTTCCAACTATAAAAAAAAACAATCTGATCACAGGTAAGTGATTAGTACACAAAGGCCTGAGTAGAGACGGGTACCTAAACTAAATTCAGTCTCTGCCGAAATATGGGTGATTAGACGGAAGAAACAATTCGTAGCTCCCTCGATAATTCGCTGAAGGACAGGTAGAAGATCTGCACAGTTAGTTCTGAAGAACAGCAAACAATCCTGAAGAGGATTATATTAGAATACGAAAACCCAAAGCACAGGGTATCGCTTCAATCTCAGCAAGAGATTTATCAAAAGACGGGATTTCGCTAAATGAAATTCTCCAATGGAGAGGCGACCTTCGAGTTAGCCGATGCGGGCTACTCTTTAAAGAAAGATCCCAATATTACAAAAAAAAAAAAAAAAAAAAAAAAAAAAAAAAAAACTCTCCAGTAGAGAGACTG
>CM063504.1:116057718-116065218 GCA_032207245.1 Pardosa pseudoannulata | reverse complement strand
TCAGGTCTTGGCCCTGAGGCTGTTGCGCAGCGAAGTTTTAGTTTTTCCGACAGTAAAGTAGTCATTCTTCAGACGAGGGCAACATGAACACTCTTCATTCTCATGATTTAGTATGAAATGTTGATTTAATAGCCTCTGCATGCGTTCCTACACAAAAAATGCTTTTATTGATTTTTAAATATATAAAGTAAGAATCTACATTTTAACCACACGAAATGCTCGGCATATAAGCGTATGAACGAAAAAACAATACATTTTATTTTGATATTTCCTTAAAAATAAACCCCAAAACAAACCAGAACTGCATTCGAAGCAATATATTACTCATGAATTAGAAAATTATTGTAATATATTGTATACGTGCATCTACACACACAGAGACTTGTATATTTATAGGCGTGACGGTATACAAATATTACAGATTTAAATATGTGCGCACAAGTACAGAAACATCCAGAAGTAGCATTGGAAATACATACAACCGGTACATGGCAAATAAAATCCGTCAATTTTTTTATATCATTATGAAGCAAAACTTACATACTAACAAAGATGGCTGCCAATATCAAAATATATCGCAGAGCGACGAGGAGACGATCTGACAAGATAAAAATATAAATCGTACTCTGTATTCTCATGACCTACGTTATATAACTCTACTTTGCCTTAGTAATTTACCTTCCACCTGCATTACATAAATAAACGAAAACTAAGACTAAAAACAGTAAAACTACTCGGAATTCTCGCGTTATGTCTATACTTAAAATAACTGCTATTTTGTCAATTAAAAGAAAGAAGGTGAATTTAGAATCTGAGATTTTGTGACACTAATTATCTGGTATTAAATATACATATAAAATATGAATAATTAAATAAATATATATATATATATATATATATATATCAAAACTATTACACTTTAATTTCTTTTAAAAATAAGAAAAGTAAATACAACAGCAGTTTACATCGATGTAACCGGTGAGTTGATTTTCGCTGTGATATGTATGTATGTATATATGTACATATATATATATATATATATATATATATATATATATATATATATATATATATATATATATATATATATATATATATATTAGTTAGGTATCCGGAATAAAGTTCACGACATGACGTTTAAGTAGTGATGCGCCTTAGAAAAAGGAAAGACACAACAACTTTGAAAAAGAAAATAAACAGATCAAATGATAAATTGAATGAGAAAACTAGATAGACAAAATAAAGAAAAAAAGTTCTCTCTGTGGGGAGGGGGGAATACTAGTTGGCGCCTGTAATTGAATTAAACTCGCTAAGTCGCCAAGGAAAACTGTAATTTATATGATCTCGTATATCAATTATAGTATCTAGAGTTTCACGACATCTGGAATAAAAAATTCAAAACGAATAAAAAATTTACTTAAAGTTACATTTATATCATACGAGTACGGAAAATAAAGATACTATTTATGAATTTTCTTAAAGTTATCCCTTTTTGACTTATATATTATCTATATAAAAAATTAATATCAGTTCCCTTATGGGAAATTATTAATAAGTATAATAGTAAATATGAATTAATTTGATACTTATCATGCAAATTTGCCCTAGATTATTAATAAAAAAATATGAAGGGCAACATTTTTTAAATCAGTTTCAATAATCCATAACAACAGAGAATGCAATCTAAAAAGACGGTGGACTTGGAAATTAGCAAATTAATGTGTTCTTTTTTGACTTGAGTTAAGAATTTAGCTTGTAGATTTTTTAATGTTTCCTTGGAACATTTTTTAGTGGAGGTTAACAACACTCATTACACTTGTTTAGTAATGATATAAGATATTTTGTCGAGGTGAAAAAAAATTTACACTTGTTTAGTATTGATATAAGATTTAGTATTGTTTATGGTTTTTCCATTTGGATCAGCTCTTTAATGATGTTTCAAGTTCATTTTAGTATTTCAACTAGTACATCAACTGAAGACATGACAAATAGCTGTATCTATTATAAAACTCCACTTTATAGAATTGTGTTTACATAAGATAACGAATAAATCTTCTACTTCGAAATTTTTCTTTTTTGGAAAATACCTTTTATGATGTTTAATCACTCAGCAGGTTTGCCCTAACGCCGCTCGGGAAAATTATACTGTTTTCTTCTATCATATCTGTAAATAAACCTCTCATTTGCGAGATTGTTTCACCTTTTTCGAACTGTAATTCATAACGGATTTCTCTGGCAGAGACTTGGATTGCAAAATAAACTTACATTATTTAAGTCAAGTTTCAATCATTTTGATAAAACAGAAAGGGCTTTTTTTATAGTTAAAATTACAACTTACTACAAATAGAAAAAAAAAACAATTTAAAATTTTGTTAGTTTAATTTTTCCCCTCTGAAAATTCCATAATACGAGGGGTAATCTAAAATTATGATTATATGGTCGATAATTCTGGATTTCCGTCTGATATAGAGAAATTAATTGTATGAGATAACTCTAAGACATGAGCTCGGCATTTGTATCGAGTTTCAGCCAACTTCCAACTACAGTGCTAGTTAATACACATTAGTCTCATGAAGAAGTTCGCTTAGTTGCTTAGCTTCTGTGAATGAAACATGTAATTGCTGAAATTGATCGGAAAAGGTTAGAACTTTAAGGAGAAACTGTAATGTCCCATTAAAATGTCACAGAATGGTGTCTGAAGTTAGCGGTCGGCAGAGAAATGATAGCTGGAACTTCATTGACAAACTCTCTATATCCCGGATATCGCCCCAATCGCCTTTCGACTCTTTCCTTACTTGAAGAAATCCTTTAGAGACCAACGATTAGCTTCTTACGAGGAGGGAAAACAGTTCATGACAACGTGGCTGAACAGACCAATTATTAGCTTCTTATGAGGAGGGAAAACAGTTCATGACAACGTGGCTGAACAGACCAACAATTAGCTTCTTATGAGGAGAAAAAAACAGCTCATGAAACGTGGCTGAACAGATCAACGATTAACTTCTTATTAGGAGAGAAAACAGTTCATGACATCGTTGCTGAACACTCAAAGATAGGGTTTTTACCAGGAGAGAATATTCAAACCCATCCCATGAAACAGCAAGTATCTAGACTGATATGGATACTCTCTTGGGAAGTAACGTCATATCTGTACTATCAGTTGGCTGTATTGGTTGTATGAAATAAAATGTTCACTGCAGGCTTTTTAATTTTCATTTTGATCATCCCTCGTAATTTACACTTAAAATATTCACCAATATATACTCAGTAGAAATGTTTCGGGCGTTAATGTGTTAAGTTGGGGTCCAAGATAGGAGAGTTCGTTGAAGATGTAAATAGTGATTCTTATTACTAAATTGAAGGAATATATTCAGTATTCTATCTACCGAAACAATAAATTTTTTAGCACATAGCTTAGGATATATAATTAGTTTCTTTTTCCTTTCTGGTCTAATAAATAACATTACGAAATTTTTCCCTCGTCGTTGGCATGTTTCATGGTAAAGCCAGAACTGTCCTTTCAAAACTTGTGTGTACATTGATGTTGTACAGATTATAATCAAGGATTTACGTATAAGATCATTGATGTCATATTTGGTGACAAATGTTTTTTTGTTTTTGTTACTACGCAAAATATGCTCTTTGAAATTCGGAAAAAGTTAATATTTTCTTAAAAATCTAATTATTTTTTTAATAAATGAAAACAAAGAAAGCATAGAACTAAAAAACGAAGGTTTAATTATGTATCGGCAGTACCCACAAACATCATTAAACAAAAGTATTGTTTCTTAAAGATGTGATAGATAAAGAACAAAAATAACAAGGTATGCTATAACTCTAAGTAAAGATGTACTAGACAAAATAACAGTTAGTGAAACTAACCAATATATATATATATATATATATATATATATATATATATATATATATATATATATATATATATATATATATATATGTATATATACATATATATATATATATATATATATATACATATATATATATATATATATATATATATATATATATATATACATATATATATATATATATACATATATATATATACATATATATATACATACATATATATATATATATATACATATATATACATATATATATATACATATATATATATAAATATATATATATATACATATATATATACATATATATATATATATATATATATACATATAAATATATACATATATATATATATATATATATATATATATATATATATATATATATATATATATATATATACATATATATATACATATATACACACACACACACACACACATATATATATATATATATATATATATATATATATATATATATATATATGTGTGTGTGTGTGTGTGTGTGTATGTATGTATGTATGTTTTAGGAAATGTATATAACAATTTAGAGCAAGATTTCTAACGGATGAAACAGATTAAGAATGTTTATGGCTAGAATATTCATGACAATGTGGCTGCACAGACCAACGATTAGCTTCTTATGTGGAGGGAAAACAGTTCATGACAACGTGGCTGAACAGACCAACGATTAGCTTCTTATGAGGAGGGAAAACAGTTCATGACAACGTGGCTGAACAAACTAACGATTAACTTCTTATGAGGAGGGAAAACAGTTCATGACAAATCTTCATAAATACTTTTAAGAAAACTCTTCCGTCCTAATAAAATATTTCTAATAAATTAATTTTCGATTCATCATGATCTTCTTAAAATATTGATAATTAATTAAGAACAAACTTTTCCATTAAAAATTTCTTTCGGCAGTGGTTTATATTCAAATATTCTTGTGAAAATTATTCTTCTTAAATACATTTTGGTAAACTTTTCCGTTCCTCTAAGATATTTCTCTGGAAATCATCCTCAAGAAATACTGATCAGGATTTCCGTACTGGCAAAGAATTTTTTCTGCAATCGTTTTGTATTCTGACATCCTTTTAATAAATTCTTCATAAGTACTTACTAGCAAACTTTTCCATTCCAGTAAAATAATTCTCTTATAATCGCTATAACACCTGATATCTCCTTAATAAAATCTTCATAAATACGTACCGACAAACTTTTCCGTCCCGGTAAAATATTTCTCTTGCAATCGTTTTATCCTCTGACATCTTCTTAATAAACTCTTCGTTAATACTTATAGACAAACTTTTCCGTTCCGGTAAAACATTTCTCTCGCAATCGTTTTATCCTTTGACATTCTCTTCATAAATACGGACTGGCAAACCCTTTTGCTCTGGTAAAATACTTTTCTTGCAATCGCTTTATTCCATTCGGTTTATCTGTATTCGAGAAAAAAATTATTACAAAAGGAATATTATTTTTAATGTAAAAAAAGCTTATCTATTACAATTAGTTTGTAAAATATTCATTAAGACACATTGAAACACAAGTTTATTAAATAGTTTTTCTAGAATAGTTTTCTCCGAATATCATTTATTTTTCTGCTGCCAAATGATTACAATTTGTTGAATAAATTCTGTAAGGTAACTAAATGTTTGGAGATATGAAATAATTCATTACCGTGGGCATCTTCATACATGGCAAGTTCAAACATTGATATCTTAAAATGTTTGGCAATTCTGAATTAAAAATACTGATTGTCACTCTACTATGGCAGATATTCTCAATCTTTTTCAGTCGAATGTCATCAGCTGGTTCAGGTTCATCAGTAACTGGTCCATCAGTATTTTATCGTATTCATGCATGGTAAATCAATACAAGTTCAAAAATTGATATCTTAAAATGTTTGGCAATTCTAAATTAAAAATACGGACTATCATTCTACTATGGCAGATGTTCTCAATTTTTTTCTGTGGAATATCATCAGCTGGTTCAGGTTCATGAGTAACTGGTTCATTAGTATTTTATCATATTCATGCTTGGCAAGTCAATACAAGTTCAAAACTTGATATCTTAAAATGTTTGGCAATTCTGAATTAAAAATACTGATTATCACTCTACAATGGCAGATGATCTCAATATTTTTCAGTCGAATATCATCAGCTGGTTAAGCTTTCCCTATATCCCATCGACCCCGAATCCTTTTGCATCCTCATTCCTAATCTGTTTCATCTGTTCCAAATTCCAAAATCTTCTCCTAAACATCTTACTACTCATTACGATTATACTATGGTAACGGTTCTCATATCTTTCCAGTACGAGTATCATCAGTTTGCTCAGTTCTACTCCGGGAATTCTTCAGATACCCCCATCCCTAATCTGTTTCATCTGTACCAAATTCCAAAATCTTCTCCCAAAAATCTTACTACTCATTACGATTATACTATGGTAACAGTTCTCAAATCTTTTCAGTACGAGAATTATCAGTTTGCTTCCTTCTACTCCGCGAATTCTTCAGATATCCCGATTACTAATCTGTTTCATCAGTTACAAATTCCGGAATCTTCTCTCAAATATCTCACTATTATACTATAGCAATGGTTCTCAACCCTTTTCAGTATGCTCATCATCATTTGTTTTTGTTTCTTTAGGTGAATCCTCCAGCCATACCCATTCTTAATCTGTTTCATCCGTTACAAATTTTGCTCCAAATTGTTATATACATTTCCTAAAACATATATACATACATACAGACACACATCTATCTCTCTCTTTTTATATATATGTATGTATATATATATATATATGTATATGTATATGTATTTATATATTATATATATATGTATATATATATATATGTATATGTATATGTATTTATATATGTTATATATATATATATATATATATATATATATATATATATATGTATATATATATGTATATGTATATGTATATATATATATATATATATATATATATATATATGTATATATATATATATATATATATGTATTATATATATATATATATATATATATGTATATATATGTATATATATATATGTATGTATATATATATATATATATATATATTTATATATATGTATGTATTTATATATATGTATGTATATATATATGTATTTATATATATGTATGTATATATATGTATGTATATATATATGTATATATGTATGTATATATATATGTATATATATATATATATATGTATTTATATATGTATGTATATATATATGTATATGTATGTATGTATATATATATGTATTTATATATATGTATGTATATATATATGTATATATATATATGTATATATATATATGTATATATATATATATATATATATATATATATATATATATATATATATATATATATATATATATATATATATATATATATATATATATTATATATATATATATATATATGAATTGGTTAGTTTCACTAACTGTTACTTTCTCTAGTGCATCTTTACTTAGCGTTGTAGCGTTGTACTTTGCTATTTTTGTTCTTTATAGATTACATCTTTTAGAAACAGTACTTTTGTTTAATGATGTTTGTGGGTATTGTCGATACATAATTAAACCTTCGTTTTTTAGTTCTAT
>CM063504.1:116032718-116052718 GCA_032207245.1 Pardosa pseudoannulata | reverse complement strand
TAATTCCATTTACGACGAAATTCTACCATCTTTAATTAGATATAATTTAACGCTCGTGACGAATGAAGATTAATATTTCAGTTCGAATAAAACCCCCCGTTTCCACTCTGCCTTTTGTGTGAGGGTGATTAAACGAACGTTTTTCCCGAAAAGAAAAGTGAATAATCGAACGGAAATGAAGATTAAGGTCCAATCAGTCTATTCTGAAGAAGCATCCCTGCTGTCTCCATCTATTTTTGGGATGCTTTTATATAGATTAGGATGTCACCCTACTAATTACAGGCTAAGGCAATCGCATTTAAACGATATCCTTGAGTAAAATCTATTACTCGACAAAAGGCGACGATGATTGCTGCTCTGTGAAAAAGGGGGAAAAGATCGTGCAAAAAAATTTTTTTTTTTAGGTTGTCCCCAAATGCATATTACAAGCTTGGAAGAGTAATTTTCTAATCAAGCAAGATCTAATATTGAATACAGCTGAAACACTCTTCAGCAAATGGGTAGTCTTTCAAGTTAATTTCTAGTTTCAAGATATAATGTTATAAACAAAAATCTCAAGAAGAAGTTTCATAAAGTTCTAATTTCTCTAAAGTTTGTACTGTCTTAAAGTTCGTACCATTTTTTACCCATCTATTGTCATAGGTTTCATAGATGACATCTCCAAAGGTTGGTTGGCTTTGCAGCAGTCTGGTTTATATGTTTTGTTTCAAGAAGATTAGTGGCATCGGGACCTACTGCTTGAAACCATTAAAAAATGGCTACGAACGTTCATGCCAGCTGTGGGATTTAAAACCACGAAACTCTGGTACAGAAGAGCAACGCCTTATCGGACATCGTTTGACACTCATCTCGAATGGACTCAGCAACACTATACCATATCGATTCTAGTTTACTTACATGCTGAAAACCACTTCCAAAAGGGTTACAAA
Source organism: Pardosa pseudoannulata (assembly GCA_032207245.1). Classification (NCBI taxonomy): domain Eukaryota; kingdom Metazoa; phylum Arthropoda; class Arachnida; order Araneae; family Lycosidae; genus Pardosa; species Pardosa pseudoannulata. Next base: position 116,051,789 of record CM063504.1, on the reverse strand, counting down.
CGTTCATGCCATGTGTTGGATTCAAACGCATGAACTCTGGTACAAAAGAGCAACGCCTTATCGGTCATCGTTTGGTACACATCTCGAATGGAGTCAGAAACACTATACGATATCGATTCTAGTTTACTTACATGCTACAAACCACTCCAAAAAATGGCTACAAAAGTTCATGCCAGCTGTGGGATTCAAAACCAAGAACTCTGGTACAGAAGAGCGACTTCTTATCGGTCATCGTTTGAGACACATCTCGAATGGACTCAGCAACACTATACCATATCGATTCTAGTTTACTTACATGGCAAAAAACACTCCAAAAATGGCTACAAACGTTCGTGCCACCTGTGGGATTCAAAACCACGAACTCTGGTACAAAAGAGCGACTTCTTATCGGTCATCGTTTGAGACACATCTCGAATGGACTCAGCAACACTATACCATATCGATTCTAGTTTACTTACATGAGTTATATTTTTACGATTTTTATACCTTTAATATGAACATAAAACTTATTCATTTGGAAGTGTTCGATATCTAGCCCTAAGAAAAAAAAAAAGCATCAGAGGGTTTTTTGTGATACCTTACCTGAATAAATCATAATATAAACTAATCAAGATCAAAACACAAGACAGAGTTTGATTTTGCTTTAGAGAGTACATTTTGGCCATTGGTAATTTTATTTTGTAATATTTACAACATGAGAATTTTAAAACATTTCTTTATTTCTTATAGTTTTTTTAAATGAATGTGATGTTCATCATTATTTGCACTACATTTTCCTCTTGGTTAATTATATCATTACTTTTACAGTATAATCCATTACCACAGGAATGAAGACGATATTAACAACCAAGATTTATTTTTGACAGCAAATTAATAGCTTGGAAGCCTTAAAATAGCTTTAAAATAATAGAGTACGCTTAAAGTTACAAAAATTTTAAAAACTTAATTTTCTAAATTACAAAATTATTACAATGTTTACTGTAATGCGTAAATAAAAAAAATTGAAAGTAAATCATGTTCAATTTAACGTTTTAACCTATATATCTTTAGTACTACTGTACAATTCATTACGGCTAGCATGAAGATAATAGTAAAAGGTTTTAAAAATTAAAATGTTAATTAAATTGCTATTCAAAAAAACTTTACTTTTCTGAATATACTTTAAATTGATTACTCAATATACTTAATATTTTTAAAGTAAAAAAAAAAAAAAATTGAAAGGGAATCTTGTCTCATTTAACGGTTTAACCTACATATAATTAGTGGTACTGTACAAGTCATTGTCACTGACATAAATATAATAGTTACAAACATTTTAAAAATATAAATTATAATTAAATTACTATTCAGAAAGACTTTACTTCTCGGAATATACTTTAAATTGACTTCTAAATTACAAAATAATTGCAATATTTACTGTAATGCTTAAATAGAAAAAAATTGAAAGGAAAACATGTCCCATTGAACGTTTTAATCTATATATCTTTACTACTACTGTACAATCCATTGTGGCAGGCAAAAAGTCAATATGTAGTTACAAAAATTTAAAAAAATTTAATTTTAATTAAATTGCTATTTATATAGACTTTAAATTGACTTCTAAAATATAAAGTTATTACAATGCTTACTGTAATGCTTCAAATAAAAAAATTGAAAAGGAATCATATCCCATCTAACTCTTTAACCTATATATCTTTAGTACTACTGTACAATTCATTGTCACTTGCATGAAGATAATAGTTACAAAGATTTTAAAAATTCAAATTTTAATTAAATCGCTATTCAAAAGGACTTTACTTTTCTGAATATACTTTAAATTGACTTCTAAAACACAAAATAGTTGCAATGTTTACTGCAATGCTTACATAACAAAAAATTGAAAGATAATCATGTCCCTTTAAACGTTTTAACTATTCATAAACTAAGGATATTTAAAATAGCCACTGTATTGAATAAGCCATTACATCTAATTTAGGCATGGATACATTAAAATAGAACTCTAATATAAACGCACAGTTCCTGCAACATGTTTCGAATTACAACTGGGTCGCCGACTGACTATCGAGGCATTTGATAACGACTGTTCAATTATTGCTACTATAAATTGGAAGCATTCAGGATGATACCGCTCAGCGCCATAAAACGTGGATTTCTCGCTATAGTTTGGGAATTCCATTAAGATATAATCAGTCCTTGTTCTTGGACTTCATTTCAAAGAATAGTTGGAGTAATTGCATTACCAATGTAAATGTCTGGAGAAAATTGAGGAACTTCTATGAAATTAATTACAAGAGGATTTATAGAGTTGCAAAAGCACAATATTTCGTTTGTTCTAACGTTAGATATTTTTGGTAATAGCGATTCGTTTCATTTTGAAGAATCTTTACTTAATAAAACCAACATAAAGTCGCTGTTACCAACACAACTAGCTGATGTAAATTTATATTTAACAGTAATTAAAGTTAATATAACTTCTTTATAAAAATAGTAAAACAAAGTATTTATCTATAAACTAGTATAATCTAGTATAATTTAGTATAATCATATATATAATCTGGTAAAATCTAAAATCTGTGTGATTCCCTTATAACAATACTAAAACAAATTATTTATCCATTGCAAACCATCATAACGGAAGTAAGACAAAGATATTTAAATCTATTATAATGTTCCTGATATGGCTTCCTTATAGGCAATGTTTCGTTTAGTTTGTACAATCATGTATTTTAGTAAATTATATTCATGCATATTTACACGTGTGTGTGCTTGTAAGTATGCGTGAATATAATTTTGTGTGTAAAACGCCGTGTGTGTAACGCCTCCAAATGTGTGTACTGAAGCAATTCCCATGTTGTAGAAGATATTCCTTAACTCTGGATCACGACATGTTATATATATATATATATATATATATATATATATATATATATATATATATATATACATACATACATATATATACATATATATATACATATATTTATATACACACATATATATATACATATATACATACATACACGCATATATATATATATATATATATATATATATATATGTGTGTGTGTGTGTGTGTGTGTGTGTGTCTGGTATATACACAAGAAGATTTTTAAACGAACAAAGCAATCTTTCTAATGTCAGGATTAATTATAAAATAATTACTCATAAAGTTCCCACGACATTTTTAAAAATGGACAGCCTCTCTGTGCTAAAACAAAATAAACATAACTTTCTCCATAGTTGGGGGCATTTTTCTGTGCATTGTTCGCAGCGAATGTGCATCGTCTCCCGAAGCTACAATTCCATTCCACGTCTGGAAACAATAAAACACGCCGCACAAAAGACTTTTGTTTCTGTGGAATTCCATTTCCCACCAATTGCTAATCGCCTTTAATTAGAAATCTTTTAACATTCGGCAGGGAAAAGAAGATTAATATTTTAGTCCAATAAAACCTCGACTGGGTGCGAACAAAAGAGGGACGTCGAACAATCGGGGGGTGAATAATCGAAAGGAATGGAAGAGACTTAAGTCTGACTTCAATCATTCCATTCGAAAGAAGAATAGTTGCGAGATTCATTTATTTATAGGGAGAGCTTTTAGGGAGATTAACACGTCTCTCTCTTCAACTCCTGCTAGGAGAGTTTTTTAATGGTGCCATTTGTTTTTTAGGGTTTGGATGGGGAAAAAATCTATGAACTCGAGAAGGAAAAATTTGCGAACGGTATAAAAACAGCTGAAGAAGAAACTAAGGGAGAAATATGATGAGTGAATTTTTCTAAATGTCTATGTATATATATATATATATATATATATATATATATATATATATATATATATATATATATATATATATATATATATATATATATATATATATATATATATATATTATTCTATCCCTAAAATTGCAATCTTTAGCAAAAAAAACTTTGTTTCTTCTTTAATTATGGTAATTTTGGCGACTTCGGAAACACAAAACTAATTTCTGCTTAGCTCAACTGTTCTGATATATGCAACTTATGTATTCTGTAACTTATGTAACTTTGTTTTACTTCTAGCGTCATCATGTGATTAATTTTAACAGTCTGATTGGTTGGTTCACTTACGCCCTCATAGCTCTATATACTCTAGTGTGAAACGTTCCGGTGTTAGAGTTTTAAAGATGGATTGTCTGATTTATTTTCTAATTTTTTTGTGTATGGATTAATGACTTGCATCCAGCATGGTAAATTTGTAGTTGGTAAAAACACTTCTTATATATATATATATATATAAATATATATATATATATATATATATATATATATATATATATATAATATTCTAAGAGTAGAACCCTACATGTTTGTTACATTTCTTCCATGATAATTTCAGTTACTTTGCCAAACTCTGCATATATTTATCAATATTTGTAGATTCCGTTAAGTTAATAGGTTAATATTTGAACTCACACACAAACGCACAAATATATATATATATATATATATATAAAAATACTACTGTATCCAAATTTCTTCAAAGCTTATTTTACATAATTTACGCGATATGTATATTCCGTCGGTTTACGTAGTACACATCTCGTTTCAAGGTTTTACCATGCTCTAATCAATTTGCACACGAAAAAAAATGGGTGTTGCCATTCGAAAATTTCGAAATTTTGTCACTGTAGCCGTAACTGTGAGAGGTTTATTGTTTTAAATCATCACAATCTGGACCCCATACATTCAAATAACTATAGCTAAACTTTCATTTCCATTGGTTGATCGGTTCGGACACTAGGGACTCATATATAGTAGAAATTTCATTAAGACCATCCGATATATGCTGAACTAAAACACTTTCTCATGAGAAGATATCCACGGCATTTTCCTCTCCTCAACCGGCCATTTTCCATATAAAACAGATGCATGTTAGTTTTTACTCTATATAAGACGAGTTCAATAGTTCTCTATCATTAGTATAGAAATAATGGATTTTTACTAAGAATTTCGTCTGGGAATGAGTTCTAAGTGAGAGTCTTTCTCTCTACGAGGACTGCATTTGAGTAACATCACCAAACAAGTCCTGGCAATTAAAATTATGGCCTATTTCCCCCATTTATTTGGTAAAAAATATTGTTACTGATTATACCTCCCACACACCTTTGTATATATGTAATAGTAAAATCCCTTATTTACATATTTTAATACTAATTTAATAACTTCTATTTATAAATTACGTTGGGGTTTGCGCGGTAACTCCTCCTCCATTTTTCCCTCCAGACACGCTATAGACTTAATTTAGTATCTGTACTTCTGCAATTTCTTCTTAATTAGCAATATGTACTTCTTTAGCCTATATTAAACCTGTTCTCTTTAAACATGGGTATTTTTTTAACACGTAAAAATTGTTCTTAGGGATTACTCGTAGTCCTTTTGCCTGAGAAATCCCTACTTAAAACGGTGTGTGTGCACGATGTTCAAAAAGTTCTGGCATGTTGTATGGATTTCATGTGTCTCACCAGAAATAAAATGTGTTGTGCTTTTGGATGAATCTCGAACATATTTCATATATATATAGCTGTATGTCAAACAATTAATTAGAACTCAAGCAACCAGACAAAAATAATTACACAGAAAATAAAAAAGCATTATATTCCAAAGCTGGAACATACTGATAAAAGGAATAGAAGGTGATGTAACTAAATAACCGGGAGTTGCAAGCCTTTCCCCTTCTCTATGGTTAAGCACTTGCCACACAAGTTTGTTGTGTGCATATTCCAGTTGCTCTGTTATATTATCGCGAAATCTACTGGTAGTAGAACGCATTGAGCATAATCTGGTTTATATATATAAAGCAGAGTATGCTTTACGTATACACACACATATATATATATATATATATATATGTATTCCAATAATTGTAAAACTGCTGGACACATCATAGTCCCTATTATTTTTACTTGCCCGGGCTACTGGTCAAGGGGAAGCCTAATCAGCTAGCAGTAATAAAAATGCAGATATCGAAGATAACTGCACGTCTAACTAAAACTTTATTTCAGAGCTGCTAAAACAGACATCTTTGCTAGTCAACGACAGACAAGAGAAAGACTCAAAAATCGCTCTGTTCGAACAGAGGTGCATTCAAGAGCGAAGACAGAAAGAATTGTCCCACTTACTCAACGAATTTAAACGGTTAAGATGAAGAAAAACGTAGAACCATTTGCCAGTGACAGCTGGAAAACATGTTGAATAGACAGAAAATTTACATCTATAGGATACAAAGCTTTGGGAAATGTATCGAAAGAATTTTAAGTCGAGAACGTTCCTTTTGTTAAGACATTTAGAAGCCGAGAAAAAGATTTTAAGGAATTAGAATGGAAGAGAGGAGGTTTTTAAGGAAATATTAAAGTTAAATAATTTTGATATATTACACACACACACACACACACACACACATATATATATATATATATATATATATATATATATATATATATATAATCTATATATGCGTATGTGAGCATACATGCGTCTGTGTGGGTTTGTATTCCTACATAATAATCATGTGCTATAACAATGAAGCATAGTAAAATAGTCTGTCCAATTAAACCGTAAGTTAAATAGTTATTTGTATAACTTTGTACGACTTTAATCCTCCGGGTACCTCATTTTGATATAATATGCACTAGAATTATACAAATCACAATAATGTATTAAAATTTATTAATATATGTACTGATACTGGAGTTTTATTCTGCCAATATTCCATTCTATACAATACAAATAAGGTGTAAGATAAATTTTGTATCATAAAAGTATCAAGGGGGAGATTAAATTAAAATAAATTGATGTCTATCAAAGATAATATGATATAATATACCAATATAGATCTACTAATAATGATATATAATGTATGTAGTTTGTATTACAAAGTTACATCACACTTAATAGAATGTTATATGAGTATTCCACATTATCTTCAATACAAAATTCTAATGGGGAATGATGTAAGTTTTATATACATGTAATATGCCGTTAGATATTATGTAAGATCATATTTACTATCTTTTTATTCTGCAAATGGTTATATATTAAACACATTTAAATCTCACGATGTTCAAAAAAAGATAAAATGTAATTTGGAAATATGGGACATTTTTATGTATTTAGCGATAAAAAATAAAAATGTTAAAATGTTTAAAAAAAGACACAATGTTTAAAAAAAGATAAAATGTAATTTGGAAATACGGGACATTTTTATATATTTAGTGATATTAACTTACTTCAAACTGAAATCTAAGTTTTTGGTTATTTCATAATGTACAGTATGAGAGAAAAATTCGAAATTTTTCTCTTAAAAAATCAAATTTGCTTTGTTATATAGGAGTCTACTATGATATTTGTAATATGTATTTCACACATAAAATTTAGAATAATAAATTTAAACTATTGTATCGTTGTTGTAGCCAAAACTCCAGGGTTTGACGAAGTCAGACAAAATCCATAAGATCGGTGATCTGTAGAAAGTCGATCAGGAGAAGGGAATACAATCTTTCTTGAAAGAGTCAAGCAATTCAAAAGGTTCTCGGTACAGAACTGGTGATTTTGGAAGTTTGAGCAGGTAGCAAAAAAACTTTCATGCTTCCTGCTGCCGAGAGAGTGTTGATTTGGCCACTGGCAAATCGTATGATCTCAGTCCGACTTTCTCTGTCACACTCAAGGGGTAGGGCAAATCCGAGTTTATTACCAAATACCATTGTTGAGTCGGAGGCAACGTCTGCTCCATCAGGTTTTGTGACTGTTTCAGGAACATAATTGCAAAATTATCTTTACTGATGACAGCAGAATTTCTAACGAAGCAGGCAGATGCACCTAAATGGAGAATACAATGAAAATATTAAACCTTAATCGACAGAACCCGGATTTCGGGTCAATTTTCAGAAGTTGATTAATACAAGGGCAGCTGTTTTCCACCTTTCATAGATCATAAATAGAAGACAAAAGTATAAAACAAAACAAATTTCTTATGCACAAACATGGTTACTATTCGCTATAATCGCAGTGAAGATTGATGCATTTGTCTTGTTGGTAGACCTCGGTAGAAGAAGAGGGAAACAGATGACTATAAAATTCTTTTGCTAGATTATCAACAAATTGTTTGGTGTAAAGATAGACATAAGATTAAACCCATTCGAAATGGATATAGCTAAATTAGTTTGTATTGGGTAGAGATATTGATTTTATCACCTACGAGGATCCTCTTAAATAATAAGTCGCAACAAGCTATGACAATTGGATAAAATCCAGATTGCATTTTAGCTCTTCTTGGTATCAAGTCCTCTTTTTCAAGTCCTACATCAACTGCTATGTGGGCCGTTTTTCTTTTCAAATCTGATGAACTATAAATAAAAGACAGGCGTAGAAAACAAAATAAATAAATTTATTAACCAAAGTTAAGCACAAACATCGTTACTTTCCGACATCCCCGTTGTTAAGATTCAAGCATTTGTTACATCGATAGGGCAGGTTTCCAATTCCATCTTTGAAGAAAGGTACTGCCAGAGATGAACTCAAACACAACAAACAAACCGAAGAACTTCTAATAGTACCTCACCATCAGGAGGGTTATGACTAAGGATGTTTAGGACCTAAAATATGTGTTGCTTGATTAGTTAATAAAATCGGGGAATACGATTGACACTGCGCTTTATGTTCCGAATTTACGACGACTGCGAAGGGCTATTGAAAACCAAAAAAGGATTGGTGACTTTTGCAGTTTATGACCCTCCTGCTTCCACAGTGTTGTTGTAATTCAGCCACCAGCTTGAGACAATTGAAATAGGGCTTGTTTGATAGCCAAGTCATTTTTCTCTTTTCCCTAAATTGAAGAATTGGCTAACAGGTCGAAGTAATATCAAGTCCAGTTTGACTAATCTGGCAGCAACGCTCTTCCAAGAGGTCTACCAACAAGACAAATGCTTGAATATTCACGGCGATTATAGCGAAAAGTGATCATGTTTGTGCATAACTTTTGGTAAGAAATTTGTTTTATTTTCTACTTTTATCTTTTATTTATGATCCATGAGAGGTGGATAACGGAAAATGGTGGCCCTTGTATTAACTTCTAAAAATCCGGGAGCATAACAGAAATCCGGGTTTTGTCGATTAAGAGTCAATATTTTCTTGGTATTCTCTATTTAGTTGCTTCTGCCTGCTTCGTTAGAAATTCTGCTGTCATCAGTAAAGATAATTTAGGAGTTATCAGTTATATTTTTGGGCCCCAAGTTATTGCCCCTCGTGCTCTGCCGATAACAGAGTTCTGGTTATAGATGAGACAGCTGTAATAGGTCCAACTTATATTTATAAATAAATATCTATTTTAGTTCTGTTTACTTTGTTATACTTAAATTCATAATATAGATAACAACTTTCAAAAATTTTCTACAAACTACCTTATTATACAATTTTTTTTCTTTTTTTGTGGGGTAAAAGTTCTCAAGTTTATTAAATCTACAATATTTATTATTTTTAGAAATTTTCTGTACTTTAGAGTGGAAAGTTTCAGAATATTTTGATCCGCTTCCTTTTCTTTTCCGACGGCATTATGTTCCGTCGAACTTGCAGGAGTTTTACTGCAAGTTTGTTATGAAAAAAAAATATATAGAAAAAAAATCAAACTTGCTGCAAGTATGCATGCTGTTTGGGTAGGATGTAGAATAAAACTTTGTTTCAAATATATAAGATAAATGTATATTTGAAATATATAATTATAAATATAATTATAAATATATAATTAAAAATATACAATTATAAATATATAATTTTAATTATAATTTTCGGCTTTATGTTCCGTCGAACTTGCAGGAGTTTTACTGAAAGTTTGTAATGACAAGATATTACATAGAAAAAATCAAACTTGCTGCAACTATGCATGCTGTTTGGGTTGGATGTAGAAAAAAACTTTGTTTCAAATATATAAGTTTGGTTTGGTTTGGAGTGCTACGGTCTACTCTTTTGCAACACGAGGGCTAATGAAACCGGGACCTACAGCTTAAAGCCGATTCCTAACGGCTACGAACATCCATGCCACAGGGGGATTCGAACCCACGAACTCCGGTACCGAAGGCCAGCACCCTAGCCAATCGGCCATCTTTCCGCTCAAATATATAAGATAATTATATATTTGAAATATACAATTATAAATATAATTATAAATGTATAATTAAAAATATATAATTAAAAATATATAATTATAAATATATAATTTTGATATATAAGATAAATATCTATTTTAGTTCTATTTGCTTTGTTATACGTAAATTCCTATTATAGATAACAACTTAAAAAAGTTTCTGCAAACTACCTTATTATGCAATTTTCTTTTTTTTTCTTTTTTTGTGGAGTTTTCAAGTTTATTAAATCTACAATATTTACTATTTTTAGAAATTTTCTGTACTTTAGAGTGGAAACGTTTCAGCATATTTTGATCTGTTTCCTTTCCTCTTCCGATACCTCAACTAGATCGGAAGTTATAGCTAGTTGAATTATTTGCATCATCAGATTTAAAGGAGCAAATACAGTTTTATTCATCATTGGAAGTTACAGTGAAATTTTTCCCCATATTAATTTTTTTAGTACCTGTTTTAACCTTCCAGCTCGTGCATTCAACAATTTTACATTACCGCAAGAGAGTAGTATTTTTTACGACAGCTGTTATTTTACCATCTTTTGTACAAAAAACTACAGAAAGGGCTGAATATTGATAATAAATTTGTTAAGAAATAAATAAATTAACTTTATTGCTGCAAAATACAAATTATGTCGCAATCCAATAAAAGTAAACTATTTTTTAATTCTTATATTGTCACGAAGATTCGAATGAACACACCGTTTAACTCAACAGAAGAATTTATTAAAGCTAAGTAGGAACTCGCAACTTCACAAGATTGGGAAGTTGCCTACAACTAGTGGGTATCAGCTTTTATACCCGAACAGAATATTCGAGAAATAACTACTTTACATATTAAAGAAAGATCTAGAATAATCAAGAACGTAAGGAAACAATAAACAATATTTTTAAATTAAAAATCCGTACTTTGGATAAACTGGCATGTCAAGCATTGAACCCACAATCTACAGGTCTGGATCGCGTGCTTTGACCATTCGGCCACTGAGATAGTTGACTAAGTTTCTTTATGCGGCAATATTAATTGAGGTAGAAAGGCATAGATTTATTACTTTACAGAGAAATTAAAATTTATTATTTAACTATTGAATTTTAAATTAAAGCTAATTTAGAATTCATTAAAGGCAAGTATAAGTAAGTAAAAAAAGAATGTATATTCACTCTGAAAAAAAAAAGCTGTAGGTTTAGAATTACTTATGTCTGCAAGGAAATTCACTTCTAAGAAACAAGTCCATAAAATAACAGATTGTTTACATATATTTTTTAAAACTAACTTTAATTTTAATGTTTTTATTTGTTTCTGAAATATAGAAATAAGAGAAAATAGTAAAATAGAAATCTCCACTCAAATCCAAATGTCTCCTTTCTTTTCCTTCATCAGATAACTCTTGAAAAATGCGGGAAAATTCGGTGTATTGCATTTAGTGTTTTGCCATGAAAACCGATATCAAACTTATAGACTAGACATTAAACAAATTAAAATAATACACTCCAATTATTACTTAAAAATTGCAAAACAATCAAGAAAAATTTTTTCTGAATTTTTATCAACGTCCACGAGAGTGTCGTAAATTTTACTAACAAACTACCATATAGCACAAATGCCTGGTTAAAAATAGAAATTATGCTTGGAATTTTCGCTTGCGCATTTCATGAAATGGGGAAGGGTTGAAAGGAGGAAAAGAAATGACGTTTAGACGTCTCAGCAACATCTGGGTCAAAATCAATGTGAGAATCTCAGTCAAAATCTCTGTGAGAATGTCTCCTTTTTGTTCTAGAATTTCTTAAATTGGCCGCTAGGGCAGAGTAAAAATTTAATTGGTGAGATTGAGGGCGTGAATTCTTACCCGGTGTCAAAGTAGATTAGAGGTTAAAAAGGGGAAAGCAAAGGGACGATGGTTTTTTTTTCAATTGACATAATATTTGAAAACCCCTGAGTATTTTTTTCGGTCTTAATGAGGGTTTTCGGCTATAAATGTTCATCGGCATCTTTAAACTCTCACATTACCGGAAATTTCGTGACACTATATTCCTTAAGAGACTGTCTTCGGGTTTTTATCGCCGAACGGTGGACGATTGGTTATGGTGCTGGCCTTCGATACCGGAGTTCATGGGTTCGAATTCCACTATGGCAGGAATGTTCGTAGCCGTTCGGAAACGACTTTAATCTGTAGGTCCCGGTCTCATTAGCAATCGTGTTGCAAAAAGTAGACCGTAGCACACCAAACCAAACCAATCGAGGTTTTATACAAAATCCTACATTAGTCTCCGTATTGAGTTTACTTTTACTTACACACACACACACACACACACACACACATATATATATATATATATATATATATATGTGTGTGTGTAACATATTCTGGTTACTTTTATCATATTCAGTAGTTCGTCGCAAATCACAATAATCATAAAATAGTCATAGCTAACATATTTCTTATTTCCATATCGAAATACTTACAGCCTTCTTAGGTCTTAAGCCACACTAGACATTTCATGATCTAATGAAATAATGTCTCTCGCCCTGTCACGTGACCATCAACACCAGAAACAAAACGACCCCACTCTCATAATTTAGAAACCCGTCCATCTTTAATTTTTACTGTTATATATATATATATATATATATATATATATATATATATATATATATATATGTCTATATATGTATGTATATATATAATGGTACGGCATTTGGCACACGCAATATATAGTAGAAAAACTGAAGTGTGATGAATTAAGATGATTTAAAACCGATTTATTAATTTTGTAAAATTAATTTAATGTTGCAATCATGGCGAGAGTCAACTTTTATTATCCAATTATAAAAATAAAGCCATTTCAATTTTAGAGGACGAACCAAGTGATTTAACATCCTTGGGCGATCCAATTTATAGACATGTATGGTGCGCGTGAATGATTCCGAAGTAGAATTCTAGGTTTCTTCGCAATAATCTGTCCTCGAATCTAATACATTTCACCGAATCAGGAAGAAAAATTAAGTTAAAAGACTGAATAAAGTTTAATAATTTATCACACTCTTTTCTATCATTACATATAAGTGTGTGTGCGTAAGTAATTTATAAATTATTGCAAGTCACATTCTATGAGGAAACCATATTAGAAGAATCCCTTCAGAAGGACATCCAGATCAAAGAAAAATCCATAAACAAGATATGACTATGCTTTTCGGTTTTTTTTTTCTTGTTATGTTGCTCCTTTGTCTCTTTGCAAAATAATTGGAAATTATTAGCAGACATATTTAATAATAAGTGCAAGTATAGCTTCATGATGATAAGAAGGATATAAACACCACTGATTATCGTTGACATTGAGAGTCTTCAATGTTATTTCTTTATGTTTAAGCATTGTGATATATATATATATATATATAAATATATATATATATATATATATATATATATAAATATATATATATATATATGTATATATATATACATATATATACATATACATATATATACATATATATATATATATATATATATATATATATATATATATATATACATATATACATATATATATATATGTATATATATATATACATATATATACATATACAATATGTGCATATATATAATATATATCTATACACATACATATATATAATACATATATATACATATATATATATATATATATACATATATATATACATACATATATATATACATACATACATATATATACATATATATACATATACATGTATATATATATATATGTATATATATATGTATATGTATATATATATATATATATATATATATATATATATATATATATACATAGAGATATATACATACATATGTATATATATATACACACACATATATATATATATATACATATATATATATATATATATATATATATATATATATATATATATATATATATATATATATATATATATATATATATATATACGTGTGTGTGTAATGAAAAGTAAACTAGATCGAGAAACTAATGTAGGCATTTTATATAAAATCCCTAAGACAGCCCGAGAAAATTCTGAAGGAGTTTCAAATCTTAAGTCAAGGGCAAAAATTCTCTTGTCCTTTTGCTTTTCCCTTTTTAGCCCCTAACCTAAATTGATCACTGGGACTACAGTTTACTCCCTCAGAGAAGGGTTCTCACCAATTATAACTCTAGATCGCCCTAGCAGACAATTTAGTAAATTTCCAAACAAAAAAGGAGAAGCATGCTATCGGAGGAAGATTTTCCCTCAGATTTTGACTGAGATGTTGACCCAGATGTTAAAGGCCTTTTATTTATAACTTCATGCTAGCTGACCCCTCAGTATGTTAAGTTCTTACAATGAAGTTAGAACTCATTCTCCAATGTTTAAAGTTCTCTAACTGAAACGGTGTCATTTTTATGAGCCATGACTGCAACCACCCATCATGAAGTCCGTCTTACTACATATATATATATATTATATATATTATATATATTATATATATATATGTATACATATACATATATATATATGTATACATATACATATATATATATATATATATATATATATATATATATATATATATATATATATATATATATATATATATATATATATATATATAAATATAAATTTTGCACAGATTTATACTTTAGTATGCTTCAAAAAAGTAGGTAACAAATCAAGCAAAAAGAAATAACTATGAATTTTATTTAATTGCGTTGAAAAATGTGTAACCTGAAACTGTTATTGTAGGTAAATTTATAGAGGGGGGATTTAAATTTGCTTTATGTTTATTAATTAGAAATTTTTTTACTTTTTTTAAAAGTTTTTCTTTCCTAACCTTTTTAGACATACAGAAGTCATAGATTTCTATCTTTCTAACAGACGAGTATTCGTGATGAATGCTTCACCTTGAGACAATAAAATATTCGTGAAAGACCTTTTATTCGTTGTGGAATTCCATTTTCCGCTAACTCCTAATTGCTTTTAATTAGAAATCTTTTCACAGTAAAGCGAAAAGAAAGTTAATATTTTAGCCCAGTGAAACCCCGTCTTAAGTGGAAGCGAAAGAACAAAAGGGACCTTGACAATTAGGGGGTGAATAATCTATCGGGAAGACCGTGTAAGTCCAACTTCCCTTGAAAGAAGAATTATTGTAGAGTTTCATTTATATATCACGGGGGAAGGGATTTTTTAAGTGGATTAAGGTGACTTTCTATTGACTTCTGTCAGCCCTTTTTTAAAAAATTAATAGGGAAGATAATTAAAGAAGACGATTAAATTACTAAACATAGGTGTGAAAAAATAATTAGGTTTTCTGTCTTTGAAACCTAACCATGGAGAGATAATAAAATTCTAGCCTGCTGAGTTTAGACAGTAAATAATTATGTAAGCTTGTTAAATGACATTACACTATCTAAGAATTTTTATTAGTCTCTTAATGTCTAGAATGTAGAATAAACTTTGTTTTAAATATGCAAATAAAAAAGAATCAGTGTCCAGATTCATAAATGTGGACATTTAAGTAATACAGGTTGTAACGGCGTGATTTAGTGGTGTATCGTCAAAGAACTTTGCTTTGAAAGGTGGACTTGTGTGGATACAAAAGAATTGTTTTCTACGGCACCATGAAGTCTACACGGCCGTGCACTATAGTAAAGGAATGAAATGCCAGACGACACGGCACCTTCTCTGACAGCTAAAAAAGATGATCGCGGAATGACAAAGGGTTTACCGCTTCTCAGATGTTGCCTCTAAGCGACCCTAGCTTTTCGGCCGATGATGGTTTAACCCAGACCAATGCAGTTGGTCGAAGATGAGGTCATCGCTAGGTGACCCAATAATAAAATTGTGGGTGAGGCCGTCTCTTGGAGGCCCCTCCCCTGGAAAGAGACGAGGACGATATTTTTTTTTGGAAAGAAGTTAGTTAGCTAACAACCAGCTAATTCAGAGGTCGCCTTGACCAGTCTCTCTACCGGAGAGTTTTTTTTGCTATAATCCCACCTTGGGATCTTTTCTTGAAGGAGTAGCCCGCATCGGCTAACTCGGAGGTCGCCTCGACCAGTTTCTCCATCGGAGAGTTTTCATTAGCGAAATCCCGTCTTGGGGTAAATCTCTTGTGAGATTGAAGTGATACCCTGTGTTTGGGTTGTCGTAATCTAATATAATCCTCTTCAGGATTGTTGCTGTTCTTCAGAGCTAACTGTGCTAGATCTTCTACGTGTGTTTCAGTGAATTAGTGGGAAAGCTACGAATTGTGTCTTCTGTCTACGCACCCATATTTCGGCAGAGTCTGAATTTAGTTTAGGTACCCGTCTCTACTCAGGCCTACGTGTACTAATCACTTCCTGTGATCAGACTGGTTTTTTTTATTTGTGAAATGATGTATATAGCAGAAGTGTAAATAAATATATTAATCCAGGTACATCGGGTTCTTCCTTGTGTCTCCTGAAACAGGGACCGGATACGTTAAAGGTGTATAAAGTGGTTTTGATTTACAAATTGTATTCTTGAATGACATTACCTCTGGTAGATGTATTTAAAATATAAGTCTTACGTACCACAGACTGTTGGAGCCATTGCAAATATTCTATGTTTACACAAGCAGTTGTATTAAAGTTTTGTGTTTTGAATAAACCATTCGGGTTTAAGAGCGAAACTCTCAGGCTGCAAACTGTCAGATGTTATATTAAGGTTCCGTTTTTCAATCAATTGAAATAATTTATCAGTCATTTGTGATTTTCCAATAAGTGAAATGCTATCACAGACATTATCACCCGCGCTTTTTACGGGCATAGTAACGCGACCCAATATTGCATAATTCATTTAACCTCTTGAAGATCAACACGAAAATGCTATACGAGTCGGCCGTTGTGAAAACAGTTGCATTTTACACCCTCTAGTAATTAAATATAGCATTTCAAAATTCAAATAAAACGTTCAGATCTCCTATTATGCATACGTGACTCTGGTCTCTCAATATCAACCTAGACCATCAGCGTGGAGGCGACGCTGGACTGATAAGAGTGAAATCGCTGCGTTGCGTATACAAGACGTTGATCTCGAAGGGGTTAAGAAACTATATATACGTGTGGTTTTATTTGGAGTGCTACGGTCTCCTTTTTTGTATCAAGATATCGGATGTTAACGATACCGGAACCTACCGCTTAAAGCCGATTCCGAATGACTTCGAACATCCTGCCATAGTGGAACTCAAACCCACGAACTCTGTTACGGAAGATCAGCGCTCTAACCATTCGGTTATCTCTTGGACAACTGTACACACATTTACGAGCAAGCATGTTTATTTATGTACTACAAAGTTGCCGAGCGATAATCGAATAAATAGGTACTTTCGATGATAGCTGTCGAAGGTTCGAATCCGACTTCTTTGCATCCCGGCCAGTCGGTATCAGTAGTAAATACATTAATTTTCGAAATTGAAAGAAATTTTAGAAGTAATTTTTTTATAATATTATGTATGAAATGTAGTAAAATATTATAAATGTATTTCATCGTTGGAAATTTTGCGATTTTTTTTTTACGATTTTGGTGCTGAAATAGTGGCACTAAATATAATGTAGATTTAATAAAGCGTCTAATTTCCAAACGCTCTTGACTCTAAAATATTTGACCTAACGAAAACCATTTTAAGTATGACCTGAATTTCCATGCAATCTTACATCAAAATTGGCCCCGTTATTTCGAAGTGCTTAACATATACACTTATAGACACACATAAGCAGGATTTTTATGCATAGATAGTATTCATGACGTAATAGAAAAACGCCGAATCAATGTTGCGTAACATAGAATATGAGTCTAAAAGCTGCAAAATAAAAGAATATTTTTTTCACAATGCAGCAAGCGATACAGACATTATCCTATCACCATACAAGGCTGCGAAGCTTTTACCCATTTAGCACCAACTGGGAAGCACGTGTAACTTAAAGTATGCTACGGACCGTGGTAATACTACCCCAATGAAAGAATATTACATAGATTAATTTCAGAGTTACGATAGCTCAGTCAGCAAAGCGTCGATCTCATAAGTGGAAGGTTGTGGGATCGAGGCTCGAGACGGTCAAAGATCTATAGTGTCTATTAATGGCGGCTATAATAGGTTCGTGGAGGCAATATCCTTCCAGTGTAACCGGTACCTTTGAATATGGCAATCCAGCCTGGGGGTGTTATTGTCCTTGCTTTTAAATTATGAGTACCCACTTTGTTTGTGTTACCTTTGGAGGCAATATTTGCCATCTATGTGATGAGAATAAAATAAAATATTAAAAAAATATGGTGCTCCCGCATAATTTATAAAAAATTCTGAAATTTTTTTACAAAAAAAGTTAATTTTCAGAGTGGGTGATATACGCTTTTTTTCTGAAAATGGGAGAATGCCAAAACATATTGGGATCCTGTGCACTAAAAAAAGAATAATATTTAGAAAAATTATAATCAACATATCGCATAATACTGGTAATCTACGCAACTAAACACTCCGCAGAACTACAGAGACACAAGTTCTCCCCTACCTCTTTCAGCGAGATTGCAACCTCCCGAACTTCTATTGCGAAGTGAGTTCTATCGATTGTGACGTTCGATCAGTGGCGTCTCGGCCTTTTGTTCCTCTCCCGACAATGAAATAAGGTGGGTTGTTTTGCGGCATTAATCTTCTTTTGCAGAGCACTAAAAGTTTTCTAATTGAGAGCGATTAGGGAGGAAATGGAAAATGGAATTTTCCCGAACAAAAGCCATCTCAGACGGTTCCGGAAAAGGAACTCTTTCGACTAATGACCAGCCACAAAAATCATAACGGATCACCGTGATAGCATGCCGTTTATTTTCATGTAGTGCACATACATACACACACCACACACACACACACACATACACACACACATATATA
>CM063504.1:116022718-116030218 GCA_032207245.1 Pardosa pseudoannulata | reverse complement strand
ACATTCATGGCGAATATGCAAATAACGACATAAAGGTTGTAAAGATATCTTTATCCTGGCAGAATGGGCAGCTGGGTTAGAGAAGAGAATAAAAAAGAACCACACGTAGCATTTGGCTAGATGGTCTGATAAAGTCACAGGACATCAGTGACGGATGTATTTATTTTCGTACTCAATCGAATATCTCCTAACTCCATTTTAAGGACGGGATAAATTTGTGAAATCATTTAACACGAATTCTAGACTCTAAAAAAAATCTAGAAAATTCTCGAAGATAAATCTAAAAATAAATTTGTCTCCCACAGGGTGCATCTCCTTCATGTTTAGAGTTTCCTAAAATGGCCTCCAGGGCTGTATAAAGTTTTAATTGGTTAGACCCCTTGCCTGATGGCGTGTACTATAACTACAGAGTAAGGATTGAAAAAGGGAAAGCAGAAAAACAGCTGATCAGCTGCTGATCTTAGATTTGAAATCCCCTGAAAGTTTTCTGGAGCCGTATTGAGAGATTTTGGCTTCTAAATTTACTTCGGTATCTCATGTAGGAAGCTTCCAGGCGTTTCTTTACACTATAATTTTTAAAGGGTCTCATGCGGTGCTTTATACAAAATATTTACATTCGATTGCATATTTAGTTTTCTTTTTCCTTACACACGCATGCACGCACATATGTGTGTGCGTGTGCGTGCGTGCGAGCGAAAGAGGGCACTCGCATAAATATTAATTCATAAGTAATAGTTGTTGAAAACACACAATTAGACGTGAACAAAATCCTCAGATGATCATTAAGAAATCCTCATTTAAAAATGGCTTCTAGCCCTTTTCAGTATATGACACTGAGCAATAAAGTACGGTCCAATAAGACAAAGGTCAAAATCCTTGTTGTATTTCTTTCCCACGCTATATATCTTTATAAACTACGAAGGCTGACAAGGCAGTTTTACTTTTAGAATGCAATAAATATGTAAAACCGCAAGCCACATGGTTAATAAGAATACTTTGCTCACTTACGCTATCTCTAAGCTTAAAATAGCCTTATATTATCGATTAAAAGAAAAGAACTGAATTTAAAATGTGATAATTGCTTATGCTACTATTCCGGCAGTACATATATTTATAAAATAAAACGAATAACCAAATTATAATCCTCTAGCGGAAGATTTTTATAAAAAATATTTTAAGCCTCCTATCTTAACGTTGAATGATTTTACACATTTATTTAAGCGGCATTAAAAATTTCCTCCATCTACTTTAGTGAGATGATCCCTCGTTTAAAACAAAATATCGATCCTGAAATTCAGAAAATTGGAGACTAAAGGGAGTAATCGATTAAAATAATGCAGTCTCTCAGGAAACTTAGACAAGGAGAGCAGACGAGTTTTAAGTGTCATCCAATGTTTTTGATGCTGAATGATTTTTACTAACATTCAATTCCTATTTGTTACAGCTGGATTAAAAGAGTTGTTTCACTGAATGTTTCAGAAAGACGACATACCTTTACTCAGCAAAGCAAAGAAAAAAAAATCGATGTCTGACTGTAAAAAGACTGGATCGACAAGAAATGTCAATTGGAACAGTAAATCAATCGAATTTGCAAATTTAGACGAAATCTTTTTTTTCTTTTGAAGAGTTTCTTTACTGTTTTTGATTATCAGACAAAAAACCTTTGAAAAGACAAATTCGTCGAAAAATAGAAAATTTGTGTCTCTACGATCAATAAATCACATTATCAAGCAAGAATTGTTTTGTTTTGGAGAAGTACGGTCTACGTCTTGCAACACGGGGTCTGATGACCGGGGCCTACAGTTTAGAGCCGACTCCGAACGCCTGCGAGCATCCATTCCACAGTGGGATTTGAACCCACTAACTTCGTACCGAACATCAACACTCTAAACGTTACACCATCGTTCAGCTAGCAAGGATTGAGAAAGTCTATCTATATTAAATTTTGTATTAAATCCGTCCTCCCAAAACAGTAGCGTAGGAAGGGGGAGGACAATAACTCCCATAAAGAATGCTATACTCATGTTGTATGCTACGTATACATAAATAACACTAAACATACCAACACTTAATACTTATTTCTACCATAGCCGGTCAAATGACCGCATTTTTTGTTTCCTGATTGAATGTATGAAATATGGACATTGGAAAGGAAATAAACAAATAAACTTTATTATATTAAACAAAATTGTATATTGTCAATTTTTATGTATTACAAACACAAAGAATTAGTATTTTTAGTTCATTACTCATGTTTTTACTTATACATTAACGGTCATTTGATCAGTTGTGGTATGTATAGTGTTAAACCTCTCTACTTTAAAGCTGTCTACAGTCAAAACTATGGTTCAGAAAGCTATGGAGTGTTGTGTAGGACATAATAAAAGGATGAAATTTTCTTTAAGCAATCAAAACAAGTTCAAAATTTTACCACGAGATCTCGTTTTCGATGAATTACACATTTAGTCAATATTTATTCTAGTTAAAAAAATTATTACTACATGGCATTGTCATGAATTGAGAATTCTTATTTATTTTTGGACCAACAAAAACTCACGCCAGTCGAACATAAGACTTCACAATTTATTTTTTTAAACACCTTAATTAATTCCTAATTTATAACTTCCCACTGGCTCATCATAGAGCGGATCAATGACTTTCATCAAAACTGAAAGAGACATTCAAAGCGAGAAGTAGAAATTGTAGTTCTTTTGACATCCTACGCGAGAAGAAAAAGTTGTAGTTCTTTACATGACCAACAAAACATCCATTATTTCATGTATCAGGGAAATGCTAAGAACAAGTTGTGAAATGCTGACCTTCAGATGAAGTATAATTCTTGGTTTATCAAAATTGACTGCTTGTTTCACATGATCCGAAATCCAAAAGTCGCAGGAGTTAAGGTCTAAAGATCGTTATGGCCACTGTGATGAGGCGATTTAGATCAGTTATATAATTGATTCATTCTCAGAAGAAGTAAAATGCTCGGGATCTAAATCTGACCTCATCACGTCTTTGTAAAATGACAGATTACCATAAAATTATATTCTGCGGATATTGTTGTCTTGTACCGTGGTCTCGGACGGGGTTCTGATCCCAGTCCCAGATTAGAATCCCGTCTCCGTACTTGACATTAAATAAGAATGTACCTTTGTGTAGTTATTTATGAGTCCCTAAGGGACAGTGCCCAATTAGAAGGGATAAGGTTTTCCACGTTGGCGGTCTCAAGGCGGGGTTTAAACAGACCAATTAGATTCTGACAACTATCCCGATTGGATGATAAGAAAGAAGAGGGGACAAGGATGAAATTAATAAAATAAGAAAGATCGAAAAAAAGAAGTGAAGTTGTTCGATAGTCGAGACGAGGAGAAAGTCCGACAGAAGAGGTTTGGGAGTCGAATAGACTAGACAAGTCCGACGGAAGGTGTTCGGATGTCCGAGGGAAGGTGTTCAATAGTCGAGACGAAGAGAGGAGTCCGACAGAAGGTGTTCAGTAGTCCAGACGAAGAGAAGAGTCCGACAGAAGGTGTTCAGTAGTCCAGACGAAGACAGGAGTCCGACGGAACGAGTTCGAGAGTCCAGCCAAGTCCGACAGGAATTGTTCCTGCATCAAATAGCACGATCCATAGATACCAATCAACCAGCAGTGTTCCGGGTACACCATTTAAACTCCACAAAGGTACCACATTTTACATACATTTTGAAATTGAGATTAGGTCCTCTCTCTTATATTTACATAATTACTTAAGTATTAAAAAATTATTGTCAGAACTAATTTAGAAGATGTTGATAAAGCATATTTTATGAAAATTAGCATCAGTTTTGTGTGTACATAGATGTATATATGTTTTAATAAATTTATTTTTTTATATTAAGCTAGCTTCGGATGCTGTTGATTTAGCTTTTAGTTTAGTTTAATTTCTTATGTCTGTAGTTTCTCAGAACCTGCGGTTAAATATAGTACTAAAATACTTTTACACAACGCAATCAAAATAAAATCCCACTATACATTTGATCACAGGTTAATACTCAAATAAAAACGAGTACTACACGACAGTCACACATTATAAATGTGGTGATGATCACACATTCATCTATAAAGTGATTTTTAAGAACGTTCCTAGTAGAAAGGCTAATATGTGGAGGAGCTCCATCTTGAATTTTGATTTTGGGGTATTTGTAACATCTTGTCTTTTTAAACCAAGAACTATATTTGCTCTTAAAAATATCCTGGCTCGAAGAGTTACTTTGGAGACTAAATAGCATACATGTTCCGTATTTTGGGTATCATTTGGCATTCAGGATCATGGCAGAAACTAAGTTCTTTGGTGCCAATACAAAAAAACTGTCTTGTGACCCGCCACAAAATAAATTTGGAAAATGATTTTTCCTCTTATATAATATATTCAGAATGAACTCATAACTTACAAATTATGAAACTAACACCTTTATACTTAATGACAAAAAAGGTAATTATAACATCACTTTCTTAGAGTGAGCTTCGGCGAATAAGTCGATGACTTGATTGTAGTTCAACCTGTTTGTGGTTTCTTTTTTGAAGGCATATTCCTTTTTATGTTTCAGCCCCAAAGAGGAGCGTAGGTACTATTTTATCTATTTTTGATTACTGAAGAAATATTCAAGTGAAAAAACTGTTCTGTAGAGCCCGGCATAGAAAGCAGTAACTAAATTTGGATATATATTATCTTGTTGTAGCTGACGAATTCCTGCTAAAACTTCTTTATAGACTGAGTTTCAAGATTATTGAAATCTATTCTGATATACATAAATATAAATATTCTCACCAACTCTTTTAATAAATTTAACCTCTTGTCTTCTAACCCTACATTTAACTAGTATTATGTAAATTAATTTTCATCTTTTTGTTATTTCTAAGCAGAGTTCGACTGTTCTCGCTCGGATCCTATTTCCATCATACAGCCCTTTTAGAAAGCCTTTTAAAAACAGAATGGGGCCCCTTCGTCAGATGCACCCTTGGCTAATGCCACCTTCGCTACGCTCTACTTTCGGCCCTTTTCAGGATATCATATAGAGTCTAGAGGATGTCCAACATTACCGGTGATCTATTTCGAAGCATTAGATTGCTTTGCATAAAGACATTCTTGAAGACGTTATTTTGTGACATCAAAATGTGAGATAGTACTAGACTTAAGCACGTGAATTTTTCATTTTATGGTCTTAGATCTCTATTATGATCAGTACCCAAATAGCTAACATCAGTGGACATACATTTGACGTCCAAAGGACATCTTAGATACCTACCGAATGTATGACGAAGTTTTCGTGATGTCATGGTAGATTTGATTCTGTTTCAGTCATTTACTCTCGCCACTCACTGCTGTTTGAGTTCGACCACATAGTCGTCGTTTTATATACTTCTGTACATAACAACACCTTGTATTATGTGTAAATATCACTATGAAAATTATTATGGTAGGTTCCATTGTCATCGTTATGATTTGTTCTTTTTCATTCTAAGACAGAGGCAAATCTTAGCAGGCGTTAAAATAAGTTTAGTTTGGTTTGGAGCATTTTACAGTCTACTTTTATGCTATACGAGGACTAATGAAACCGAAAGATACTGCTTGAAGAGATTGATGCAACTAACATCCATGTCAGCAGTGGGATTCAAATATTATTTGAATGATTTTAACTGTTTTTTTTAAACAATAGTTTAGTATTGTACAATTATTTCTAATATTCTATGTAAATTTTTCGCAGTTACATCTTTTCTGAAATTTATCTTTTACTTACCTTGTACGATAAAAGTCAGTTAGAAGTAGTGTTTCAAATGCGTTCTGAACTTAAAAGAATCACTACAGACTTTTGAACAGAAATAGAGGATACTTTCTCTATTATCGTTCTTTCCTTTTTGTTTTTTATCCAATGCTTATGATATGAACTAAGATGGGAGTCTCAAGCTCCTCTACTTTAGGTGGCTCTTAGATGTCACGGAAACTTAAAGATTATGAACACAGCTTTGGGAAATAAAACTCATTTTTAATGCACTTATTGATATTTCAAAACACTTTTCTAAAAAGAAGAGTGGAATTCCATACGGGTGGGAATTTTACGAAATAAAACGCTTTTTCAATACACTTATTGAAATTTCAAAACACTTTTCTAAAAGGAAGAGGGGAATTCTATGCTGGTGGGAATTTCACAAAAGAAAACGCTTTTTGAATACCCTTATTGAAATTTCAAAACACTTTTCTAAAAAGAAGAGGGGAATTCTATATGGCTGAGAATTTCACGAAATAAAACGGTTTTTGAATACACTTATTGGAATTTTAAAACACTTTTCTAAAATGAAGACGGGAATTCCATACGGGTGGCAATTTCACGAGGTGCAGTCATCTCTTCCTGGTTCGTCAGTTCGTCGGTGAAGTCACGTCGTCACTTGCTTTTGATTTGATACTAGCCTGTGCCGCAATGTCTGGGCCAGTGGCGTGCGGTCCATATGTGCAGGGTGTGCACTGCACCCCCTGAAAAAATTATGAGGGACAATAATTTTCTGCTGCCATGTCTACCTATCTTTATATGGTATATAATAAATATTATTTATAACATATTCAAATATTATGTTGATTTGTTTGCTTGAACATAGGAAGTTCTGATGTGTACGTACAGCGCACTAAATTGAAAATCAAGCTTTATATGTATGGGCTACTGGAGAAGAACCACATACTATGGCACTGAGTCAAGTGCAACTATTTTTCCTGCACTTGGCATTCAGAATCATCCGAAGGTACGGGTTATTAAGCGTTATATTAGAGCGGGGACTTAGGTGCTTTTCTAAAATGAAGCGATTTTGATTTTTTAACTGATTAACTGGCCATACGATTTTGCAGACAGTTAATGTGTAAATTTATATATCGTAAGATTTTGTTTTCATGGAAATATAAAAGAAGTATTTCATCAATATAAAGTGAAATGTTTTAGCGTGGTAAATTAATTTCGGGGATGTATTCTATTTATTGAAATAATTAGCTGAAAAACAATGTTGTTTTGTTTTAAAGAAACGAATTTTAACAGAACAGTCCAAATTTTACCATTCATTGTGTCTTACTGACAGTATATAAGTTATATTAAGTAACATCATATCCCTGGTTTGTTTTTAAAAATTGTCAAGATGTTTTTCGCAGAATATATGATTTCCAAATGTTAAAAATTTGTTCTTGGCGCTTATGTCCTAAATAGGACCTTGCGCCGTAAAACTCCAACCAACCAACCAAATGCTAAAAACAATTAATAAATATAATTTAATCCACTGACCGAATAAGAAACAGGTCGCTCTATTGTGCCAGTGTGCAGCGAAATCCTCTGCACGTGGAATAGACTTTCGGTTTGTCGGCATCGAAGCGGCGGGAGCCATGTGGTGCTACATTTGCTGAACATATCGTGGAAACCCGAAGCGTTGCTTTTTCGACGCCGATATGACACCATACAACAAAAGACATGATTTTTACTTCAGTGTTA
>CM063504.1:115995218-116017718 GCA_032207245.1 Pardosa pseudoannulata | reverse complement strand
CAACGGATTTCGAGCTTATTCTATCGACGATCACTTTCAGAATTTTAAAGCTGTGTTTTTGAGGCTTTCACAAAAGTTGCTCTATACCTTTAGCTAATATATTATGCACTTTACATTTTGATTGCATTCGCGCATGCGCAGTGAAACATTATTTAGTAAACCTTCTCATCTTTCATCCAATATTAATTATATTTTAATTTCAATTTCAGGGTATTGTGTACAATGTCGTTTGACATGCGTCCTGAAAATAGCATTATTTGATATTGAGAACTCTGCAAAATTATAACCAAAACTCTTGGAGAAATTGGGGATTGTTTTTATAAAAACCTTAATTTATCCACGATTTATGCTTGTTATCCTCATAACAATGAACGCAGATTATTATAAGAAGGCATCATAATCATGCGCTAAAGTTTCAACGTGTTTCATACATTACTTTTTACAGGGTTATCCAAAAACATATTCATTTTTTTTTTCAATTTGTTGACGGTCCCTTACGGGGTTTCGGGAAAAATTCTTAGCTGAAATATATTACGTCCAGCTTACACGCCTGAGGTTTCAGGTAATTCCTCGTGTATTTTTCTAGATATTCAACAAAATGTCTAAAATCGGAAGTGACCAGTCGTCATTGGCAATATAGTGTATATAAAATGTGTATACATTAAGCCTTATGGGGGGTTATAGCTCCCACATTCACCCCTTTGGCAGGCCATCGGTATTGCTCGAAACTAAACCGAAATCAAATTCACTTTTACGTTGTTCGAGGAATTCACAGAATTCACACCCAAAGCCACGGCATTTTGTAGTAAAACTGTTTTATTTTCATCTTCACTGGAACAACAACCGTTTAAAATTTATGTACTGTTATTGAAGTAAAAGATCACATTTTTGAGAGTTTTTTTTCTCGTTTTGGGGAAAACACTTTCAAATATTTTCGTCGTAATTAAAATTACCAAAGGCATTTGTAAGAAAATATTTTGTAAAATATCTGTAAAATTTTTTCAAGCATACAACTTGAATAGTTTCTAAGATATTTCTATTTAAATTTCTCAAAAAGAGTGAGAGATAAACAAGTTATCAATAGAAAGGTGTAGCATAAATGTTTACGTAATTATCTTACAAACACGAGTTTTATATTATTGGATTTTAAAATTTTTTAGCAGTATTTTTTATATTTTTACTCAGTTTTTTTTCTAGCGGTGATATTATTTTAGTAGCTAGAAAGTAAAAATGGAGCTTCTTTGAGAGCTTAATGTCTTGAAACCCCTAAACCAGAAGTTTTCAATCTTTATTCTACCAAGTAATAAAGATTGAAAACCGGTAACAAGATTTTGTTCACCTCCTCTCCAGTTTTTATTTTTAATCGATATAATGACAGATATGTTTTAACTAATAAATATTTTACAACCAAAACTAAAAGTTATAATTAATGAAAAGATAACAAAGTTTAGCTATATCTTGTATGTACATATATACAGGGTGTCCCAAAACGACCACATAAACTCTGCACAGCTAGATTCCTCATTGAGAGTACATAAAAAATGCCTAAAAAAGCGTTCCTCTACGATTCATAGTTTACGAGAAAAATATGAAAAACAAAGCATGATGTTACTTCCGGTACAAGAAAAAAAAACACTTTATTGAACATGTCAACAGCAGTATGTGAACTGGCATACTTCCTAACAGTTCGTCAGGCATTTCCATTACATCGGCCGTACACCAGGTACATGTCGCAATAGTCACGAACGAATTACATGGCTACCATACGCAGACTACCGGTAACTACAAGATACAGCCTTTTAAATACCAGTTCAATGGCGGCTTAACGTCATTTCATGACGAACGTATGCATTACGTGATATGCGCGGCGAACGTTTTAAACATTATCGTCTGTAAAAATATGCAAATTCCGTTGTTGATATCAATAAAATATTTTTTTCTTCCACCTGCATTGACGTCATACTTTGCTTTTCGTATTTTGCTCGTAAACTATGGATCTTACAGGAACGCTTCTTTGGGCAGTGTTTAGGTACTGTCAACTAGAAATCTAGCTGTGCAGAGTTTATCAGTCGTTTTGGAACACCCTGTATACAATTCTATTAATAGTATTTAATGATTAAAAAAGAGATGATTTTAAGGATGGGGGATTTTGAATACAATAAAAAGTGTAAACTAGGGACTAATAGAGGAGCTTTTGATATAGAAAAGCTTATTATCGATAAGCAAAACATTTTAATATTGGATGAAAAATAAAAAAGCGACATTTGGGCGCTTCCTCTGTCACTAGCCTTTGCCTCTCAAAGAAGAACGGGCATCCCATGTTGCAAACCTCTGCCCTAAGCAAAACTTACTCGTACTTTGTACTGCAGAAAGTAATTGCAGATTAATAATAAAAGCACCTTTTTTCGCTTCCTCTGTCACTAGCCTTTGCCTCTCAAAAGAGAGCGGGCATCCCATGTTGCTAACATCAACCCTAAGCAAAACTTAGTTGTACTTTGTACTGCAGAAAGTAACTGAAGATTAATAATAAAAGCGATATTTTGTCGCTTCTTCTTCACAGGCTTTGCCTCTCAAAGGAGAACGGGTATCCCATGTTGCAAACCTCTTCCCTAAGCAAAACTGCAGAAAGTAATTGCAGATTAATAATATGAAAAGCGAAATTTTGGCGCTTCCTCAGTCACTAGCGTTTGCCTCTCAAAGGAGAACGGGCATCCTATGTTGCTAACCTCAGCCCTAAGCAAAACTTAGTTGTACTTTGTACTGCAGAAAGTAATTGCAGATTAATAATAAAAGCGGCATTTTGACGTTTCCTCTGTCAATAGCCTTTATCTGTCAAAGGAGAACGGGCATCCCATGTTGCAAACCTCTGCAATAAGCAAAACTTACTAGTACTTTGTACTCCAGAAAGTAATTGCAGATTAATAATAAAAGAGATCCCATCTAATATAGCTTATTTAATGCTTCATTCTCTTTATTTAAACTCAGGAATATCAAAAGGATGAATTAAAGAACTAATAAAAAAAAACCTCTCTCTCGAAAACAATATTTTTTTGTAAAGCAACCTTTTTTAGCTAATATCCAGGAGTAACTTCAGACAGTGCTCGGTATAAATTGGAACTCTGTTTCTTTTCCAATTGCATTTTGTTATTATTTTTTTAAAACTCTCTTTTCTTTTCCAACTGTTTCTTACGCTTTACGCTTCGCCAGCCAAGAGCGCAAGCGAATGACTGATTGTAAAAAAAGTAACCGCACGATTTATCATTCCTCGGCTCCTGTTAAACACCATTAAAACTGCGCTGGAAATACAGGTTTATAAGGGCAAGAATTCGGGAGAATGATGCATTTCAAAAACCGAGACAATCTATTCGACCTAAGAGATTTTTTTTAATACATTGATAGTTCTGCATATAGAGTGATACACGAGAGTTTTTTAACCTGTGAAGACCGCATTTGAAACATGATTGAGGTCCACACGTTTATAATTGGCTGATTTTTGTTAAATTATTCAAACAGAACAGAGGTATCAGTATGAAATGATATGATTTATTTAAAACAGCGGTTTAGTCAGTTCGGTTGCCTAAAATACTTGGAAACTACAATGTTATAAAATATATTGTGAGGCTCATCTGTGTTTGTACATTTAAAATGTAAAAATAAACATGGAATTTTGAATAGAAAATAGAAAATTAGTTTTATGCAAGTTTAAGTTAATAATTAAAGCTCTTATAATACTAATTATTTTACAAGTGCATAAAAGAGTGAAATAATAAATAAGTGAAATGCCTCAAAGCCGAAAGATGGCCGATTGGTTAGGGGGATGGCCTTCGGTACCAGCGTTTGTGGGTCGAATCACACTGTAGCATGGATGTTCGTAGCCATTCGGAATCGGTTTTAAACTGTAGGTCCTAGTATCATTAGCCCTCTTGTTGCAAAAAAGTAAACCGTAGCACTACAAATCAAATATTCCCCCAAACAATTGAACTTTGAAGATGATCGCTCAGCAGTTTATTTGATATTAATATTGACAAATGGCAAAAAGAAAAAAAATAGCCTAAAGACAAACTGAAATTAATAATTTAATCAAAATAAAACTTAAAAAAGGATAATTTAGCTGGAGTATTGTGGATGGTCACTTGCATTAAAGAATGAATGGATGTCCTAAATTAGTTCCATGAATGGCAATCTCGGGAGATGAAAGAATGTTGTATCTTCATGTCAAATTCTGTATTGATTTTTAATGAATTTTATAAGACAAATATCGCTTTGGAGCTATGAGATACTTTACTTTTTGGGAAAAAAAAAACATTTTAAGAAGACGAAAAATTAGACTCGAGAGCTGCTAATTAGTGGGCTGACAAATTTGTGGCTTGGTTTTGTTTGGAGTACTACGGTCTACTGTTATGCTACACAATGATTAATGGGATCGGGACCTACTACTTAAAGCTGATTCCGAACGGTTATTAACATCCATGCCAACAGCGGGATTCGAACTCGCAAACTCTGGTATCGAAAAATAACTCCCTACCATTTGGTCCTCGTTCGGCGGAAATCAATGTGATAGACGTATATAACGTAATTTATCTTTCAATGAATCACAGTATTATATAAAAAATAATTGCAGCATTATATTACATGATTTATACTGCCAACTAAGCGATTGTGACGCCTTACTTCACAGAGATTCTACTTGATTGTGATCATTCTCAAAGGGAAAGTGGAAAGTTTTTCCCCGATTCTGATAGCTCTTTTCCTCCATCTAGCACAGGATCCCAATTGGGTTCATAGGAGCCCTCAGCTATTCATTTTAGAGGAGAGAGTGTGTGTAGCTAACGTTTGGTTGTTTACTAAATATTTAATTAAATATTTAATATACAGTAAAATAATTGTGACGCAATTTCATTTTTGGAAATTTAAAACAAATAGCAATAAATAAATTAGTACCTCTTCCCTTTTTTTTTAGTGTTCACGTGAAGCGAAAGGAAGATTTGTTTGCTTATTATTAACACTTAACGCTTTATTCTAATCTCAAATAAACATTTCAAAGTTTTTATATGTTTATTAAAATATCGGTGGTAGTCCCCAGCAGAATGCTTTTTGTACAGCGGTACTCGTGGCCTGAACGAGATTTCACTGTAAATGCGTGTGGCAGTTAAATTGTTAAAACTTTAGTAGTAACTGAAAAAGTTATGGAATTTGAAAGAAAGTAGCATTTTGTCACTTTGTAGACATATGCACTTGAGTGATAGTGGGGCATTTGGCGTCGTTACTGAGTCTGTAGGTAAAATGATGGGGAAATGACTGATCTAATGACCTCCTATCAAAAGTACATTCAGACTCTCATATATATCCTTCATAAAATGTTATTAAATAGGGAGATGTTTTAGGACATCTGTCACAACTAATTCCGAACGTTAACCTCTAGTCATCCTTGAAAACTTTAGTTTGGGAAGAATGCGAAAAATTGCTTTCGTTTCTGAAAAAGGTGAAAGTTTATTTTGAATAGTTAGATCTTCAAGGTATAAACAAAACTTTATTATGGTAGCAAAATATATTTTTTTACCCCATTGGTTATTGATAGTTCCACGGCTTCTAATTGATGTTAAAATTATGGAATTTTATGGAAAATATAAAAATATTAAATCAATGTATACGCATTCATTGCAACTGTTTCATAAGCTTTTGCATCATTGTAATTTAGCGCATTGACTGATGTGTTTATACAGCTCTCCAGTAAAACAGAGCTACACTTTTTAGTACTTTTTTGTCCTGTAGGATAATCAAGGAATCAAATTATTTCATCATAATAATTAGTTATATGTTCGATTTTAGAGGTCAATAATGAATACCATTCTTTTGTAACTTATTGTTATACAGAATCAGCATGCATATTGAAAGTTAATGATTAGTAAGCTAAATCCCACGTGGCTGTGATAAAACAAAATAGATGTTAGATGAAGATTCAGATGGATGAATTTTATAGCTTACATCCCAAAAAACACTGGCTTGTCATGGAGTAGAACTCTTTATTTTCTGGAGTGCATGAATTACTGAAAAGTCATTGCCGAGATCATTTGGGTTCCAGAAATTCCTTTTTCTCCAATGGCTGCCCTCATCTCTCCACAATACCCGCTCTAAAACAGGAAGAAACTCCGGAAAATTGCGTTTATATTTATTTGGCGAATTTATCTCGCAAGAAAAGCAATTTCAGAATAATGTCCTTTCGAAGAACTATGGACCTCCGCTTACAATGCTTAACCGCACAGAATTCTATTGTTTTACATCTCCTTTCATTTTCTACATTCATCACTCTTTTTTTCCTTCATTTTTTTTTCATTTCACACGCATTTCATAAATGGGGAAACAGAGATGATCGATTGTAAAAACTGAATCATTCATCTTTTTCGGAAGCTCGTGTTAAATAGTACTTAACAGGGGGGAAAAGTTTTTTTGGGAACAAAAGGCTTTCCTTATAACATCAAAGGATACTTAAAACATTGATGGATTGATCAATGTATCTGATCTGTAAGACTGTCAAACATGCGGAATATCTAATTTTTCTGCGAATTCGATGGGGGTCGACCTTTTGGATTGAAGAGGAAGGGTTGAGAATAGGTCCAGCTGAGATCTCACAGGATTCTTTATTGTTATGTATCAAACAAACGGCATTGGCTACTTTTACGCATTAGCCCCTTAATGCGCTGTTTTTTTTAAAAAGCCGGCCAAAAAAAATCAGTTTTTTTAATGTAAAAAACATAATTTAGAACGTTGTCTTGCCAAGAAAATTACAAAAATACAAACACAATCAAAATTTTTATTGGAATTTTGGATTTTGATAATATTGCAAAAAATAGTCGAATATAGCTTACAATCCCATGTAAATGATAAATATCAATAAAACGATTTTTTTTTTTGCTTTCACATTGTTATTTTTAATTCTCGATTGCATTCGAGTGTGAAAAATTGTATTAACATAAAGTACAACGACTCTCGAGTGTGCATATCTTGAGTGCGTTATCTCGAGAGTGCAGAGTTTGGCCAGTTTAACGCATTCGAGTTAACTCGAGCGTGCACGTTAACCCCTTCCGGTACGATTTAATAATGAAAAACTGTGAAGTAACCATTTATTTTTTATTTAAAAAACTTGTTTTATTTTACAATTCTTACATATTCTTAATTAAAATACACTTTTTACATAGTGTTAAGTATCAGAAACGGTAAAATTAAGATAATAGTCTTCAAGCTAGTGGTACTTTTCAAAACAAAGTGCAAAGGAATTCTGAATTGTTCACATCGCCAGGGAGTCTCACTTCTAATTTGATTCTTGTAACACACATGGTATTTCTTAGTAGGTTTTCTTTTATTCTGACTCATCAATTTGGCAGTGACTTGTACCAAGAAACTTTAAATAAACAATATGTAATAGTGACCTGGGATTTCCACAAGTAACAAAAGTGTTGCTAAATTCAGTACACTAGAAATTTTAAACTAAATTAATTATCATATTTATCAGTAATTTTAGTCGCATGACGAGTGTAGCTCGTCATTGTGCGGTATGGAATGAAAAACCAATGACGAGCTAGACTCGTCATTTTACAGGAAGGGGTTAAGGGGTTAAACAGAAAACTCTGGATTGTGAATGTTGGCGACAAAAGTGAATAAATCCTAATTTGCGCCTAGTGTGTGATATTTAATAACAATGTGTGTTTTGGTTTCAGTGTATCGGAAACGATACGTCCTCCTTTTCCTAACAATTTTTCTACTTTTCTTATACTATAGTGTCTTGGTAAGCATAATATAGTTTCAAAATACAGTGCACTCCACTTAATGTGATAGTGGTTAATATTATCAATCGATTATTGTTATCGAAATAACTTGGTCCCGATTTTCTCTATTCATTTGTATGCTAAAATTATCGCTTTAAAAATGCATTAGGTTCACCTTAAACTTTTATTAGGTACATGTTTTTTCCCTTAAATTTTACTCCACATCAAGATCTGACATTACAGCATAAACACAGCCTGTTTTTTATGTGTTTCAGAATTTGCTATTGCCATAACAAGCTTTTTTATTAAATAAATTATTCACTCAGGTATCAACAATTCAGCTAAATTAAGTTTTTGGTGCAAGAAAGATAGAGCCAAGTAACGCTAACAATATACTTTAAATTTATGTAATTTTTTTTATAAATATAAATCCTAAAATAATCAAATCTCGTCCGGGTAACACCTTAATCCTAAATTTAAGCATATATTTATTAGAAGGCTTCATTCATTAATATCCTTGCCTGGTTTCTGTGGAGAATTTCTTAATCACTTACATCGTTAGACTAGACACGCTTTAAAAAAAAATCTACTCTCGTTTTTAACAAATAACGACCACACGTAAAAACCATTAGGAGTTTTAAACTTTAATTATGTCAGGTATTTTTTTTTCTTATCACTCTGGTAGCTGATCCCTTGGCGCAGTATTTTTCTCTTTTCTTTAAAAAATATTTTTGGTGAATTTTATCTTAGAAGATTGACATCGATTTGAATCTGGGTTCCTTGAATTTAAAGAGGAAAAAAAGAATGGAACATTGTTGCAATGCTAAGACTTGCAAGTAAATTTTTCTACTACAGTGGACTCAGCTTAATGTGATCGCGGTTAATGTTATCAATCGCTTATTGTTATCGAAATCACTTGATGCCGATTTTCTCTATTCATTTGTATGTTAAAATTATCGCTTTATGTGATCGTTACATCGGTTAATGTTAAAAATTTTTGAACCTCATTTTAACTGGCAAAGGAATATTCACAATATATTCCGAAGGAACCCATTCTTTTTTTTTCCTTTTACTGTTGCTTGAATTTCGGAGAATTCTCCCTCATTCTATTTTAGGGAAATGTCAAATGAACAAAGGAGTGGAATTTTACACGTTCTTGTAATTTTTCAGAAATACGCACATCCTGGTGGTGGTAAATGGTCAGAAAAGCAGATGGCAACTCATTCTTATAGGAACTGAGAAGGAGAGTATTCATACTTTATGCCTTGATTTTGCTAAAAAAATTACCAGAAATCTCAAGAAATGGTAGA
Organism: Pardosa pseudoannulata; assembly: GCA_032207245.1. Classification (NCBI taxonomy): domain Eukaryota; kingdom Metazoa; phylum Arthropoda; class Arachnida; order Araneae; family Lycosidae; genus Pardosa; species Pardosa pseudoannulata. The sequence goes on along the minus strand of CM063504.1, from coordinate 116,008,645 downwards.
AATCCTTCGGATACGACCTCTGAAGAGTTCGAGTCATGGATGAAAGTATATCAAAACATTCCAGCAGCTTCCACATTAACAGAATCTGAAGTGTATCAAATTGCCATAGGAAAACAGACGAATGATGAAACTGATGAGTCAGATGAAAAATCTCTTGATACTGAGCCACCCCCTACAAGTGCTGAAATGAGAAATGCATTGAAAGTGTTGGAACGTGGAGTACAACACCGCTCCGATGACTTTATAAAACATTATGATTACGAACAATTTATCAATGAGCTTTAAAAAAAAATTGTAGACAGCCAACAATTGATAATTTTTTTTTAGCGAAGTATACAATTCTTATGTTTTAAAGGATAATATACAGTACGTAAGTATAAGGTCAGTTTTTTATTTTTATTTTGAAATTTAGTACGTGTGAATTAAAGGGGGGTAAACCCGGTACCTTTACTGACAGAAAGAAATATGATCATTGGAACGACAAAGGATTCGCCGCTACGTGGATCTAGCCGCTAAGAATTCCAGGAACCCCTGGGTTTGCGGCCGATGATTGTTTAACCCGGACCAATCCAGTTGTTTGAAGGTGAGGTCATCGCTAGGTGATATAATAATGAAATTGTAGGTGAGGCCCCTCACTTAGACGCCCCTCCCCTAGAAAGAGACGAGAGAAGATTTGTTTTTTAGCAACCAGCTAATTCAGAGGTGACCTTGACCAGTCTCTCTACCGGAGAGTTTTATTTAGCGAAGTCCCGTCTTGGTATATATATCTCTTGCAGAGATTGAAACGATACCCTGTGCATTGGGTTTCCTTTTCGAATATAATCCTCTTCAGGCTTGTTGGCACATTTTCCTTCGGAACTCTAACTGTGCTTTGATATTCTACCATTACTTCAGTGAACTTTCGCGAGAGCTACCGAATTGTTTCTTCCGTCGAATCACCCATATTTCGCAGAGACTGATTTTAGTTTAGGTATCCGTCTCTACTCAGGCCTACGTGTACTAATCACTTACCTGTGATCGAATATTGTTTTTTTGTGTAGTTGTGAAATGATGTATATAGCAGCAGTGTAAATAAATCTATTAATCAAGATACACCTGATTCTCTCTAGTGTCCCCTAAAACAATGACCGGATACGTTACAATACTGATAGATTTAACTGCAATATCATTTCTCAATTCATAACGTGGGATATTAAGTGATATCAGTTGATATTCTTTTTTTTTTAGTTTTGATTACCAATAAAAATCCTTGCAATACATAATCAGTAACCAAGTAATGGCTGTTTATATCGGCAAAGAATAAAGCTAAGCAGCTGATTTTTAGTGAGGTACTTTAAGTGTCGGAAAAGAAGGAAATCAATAAATTAAATATTTTTACAGCTGAAGAATTTGGACTAAGTTTCTGTTAAACAAAATTTTGTGCTGATTATATAGCAATTATCAATTGTTTAAAGCACAATTTCTTATAAAGTCTTATGAGATGCCTATTCATTGTTTAATACTTTAAATCTTGAACAGTAAATGTTTTCGTATGAAATTGGTGGATATTGATAGTGCGGTAGCACAGGATTTGAATCTGATAATGTGTAAACAGATAATTTCTGTAGTACAAATCCCTTTTGAGGCAAAAAATCTAAACAAATGAGGCGACAAAGCGAAAAACAAAATTTACTCTGGTAGTGAAAAATTGCATTTCGAATTTAAAAATATTAGGAATCTGGTCGTTTATATATAAAAAATAAATAAAGGTTATAATTTTTGTTTAAGTTATTACCAGGTATTTCTTCATTTCGTGACGGGTTATTCAGGTAGATTTTATTTGTTTTCCATGTAGAAGGAAGGGGAAAATATGTGATTGTTATTAATAAAATTATAAAAAAAAATATGAATCCCATAAAAAAGTAGCTTTTTTTATGCAGGAAAAAGGTTATCCTTCAAACGAATAAGGAGATAAAGGAGGTTTTAAGAGTTTCCAGGTACCAGAGCTTTCGCTCTAAAACGCTAGTAGATATAATTTATGTCATACGTGAATGAGCTCCAAAAAACACAGTTGTACTTGATTTACACTCCCATCTCAGTAGGGCTAGCAAAAAAAAAAGAGGATGATATTTTTTCAAAAAACAACACTCATACCCCAACTACCTGTTCTATACCTTCTCTTCTTTATTCGACCAAAGTTTCCTCTGTGAAATTTCTCTCTGTCACTTAGTCTGTAACGTCACAGGATCCTCGGGTAGTGTGTGGGTGTCGAAATGGTTATGACACGACGTACCGCTTAGATCAATAACAATGTTTATTCTTGATTAAATAGAAGTTATGTACAAATTTTCCGAATGGAAATCACAGGGCTCGGGTTAGCTGGTGCGGACCTAAAAATCCCATATTCGAGGCGAACTTAAAAAATAAACAATCTGAGGTCAGGTGATGACAGATACCGTTGTACAGGGGTACAACTGGGATTCCTTGAACCCCACACAAAACTGGATAAAAGCTCCCCCCCCCAAAAAAAAAAAAAAAAACAGCAACTCTCGCTGCCTTCTGCTGGTCTCCTCGTAGGGAATCTCTCCGGCGAAAAACTGTTGGCGGCTGACGTCATCTTTCGACACTTCACATTGGCTTTTCCTTCCCGCGTCGCCGTCCTGCTATCCTCTAATTGGTCCCTTGTTTGGCACTTCACAATCTGACATTTCGGCGTCGCGTTCGACCTTCCAATCACCTCGGACATCTTAAGGCGTGGTCGAAGTGAAAACCCTACGTAGCAAAAACCCAGACAGAAAGTCACCTCAACCTGGGCCTTAACAAAACCTCTTTGTGAAGTCAATGGGTGCAGCGACGTCACAACTCAATCGTCTCTCCCTGGTTAGTCAGTCAGTCGGGAAAACGAGTCCCTTGCTTGCTTGAAATATGCGGCTAGTCGATGACGAAAAGTCCTACCCCACCCCCAGTCTACCCTTTTCAAGCATTAAAGAAGACCTAAAATGGGCAGTACCGGAGCATATATCCTTTGCCCAGTAGTATCATCTTCCTATCCTGAAGGGGACTCTCCTGTGCTACCAGGCCAACTGTCTATTGTGCGTCTGATGAACGCGAAGTAACAAAACTCAACGACAGCGCTCTTTCTTTTCTACCATCATTCAATAGAAAAAAAATAGGCTGTATACCCCTCCCCAAATGAAATTTAAATTCCAAATTATACAATAACATTGATAGTTTAACAATTTTCTTTCTTTCTTTATTTTTTTGGTATTCTAATTTTAATGATATGATGGAAATTTAATGAAAAATTCCCAAGTGCAAGTTCTTTAATCATTTTATTTCAAGATACGTAAATTCTCAAGATACTGTAAAAATAAATGTGTTCTTTAAGAGAGAATTATTTCTTAAAATTTCGAAACGGAAAGAATCCGCAGCCATATTTTGCCAGAACAGGAACAGATATCAGCTAACACAATAAACATATTCTCTCTATTGTGATTGTAATTTTAATATTTCATTCACACAATAGTCAATAGCCACACAGGAAACTGTTTAAAATAGTCTAAAAAAGAAGATAACTAATAAAAATTTTCCATTGCACATGTACGCATGTGCACACATAAATTCAAAGATATATATACATAACATTCTCTAACAGAATTTAATATTTTTACTTAAAGTTTCGAACCACAAGAGACAAAAAAATTCCGAGTGATATTCTCTCAAAATAGGAAGAGACATAAATTATAGTATTAAATATAATCTCTCCATTGAGGTCGAAATTTTAATATTTCATTCACAAAAATGCCTGTGGCAACACTATTCTAGAGTCTATTTGCAAACCTATACATAGTTATTTCTTTCGGCTTTTACATAAGTTTATTTCAGAATGCATTTCATATGAAAGGATAAACAATTTGTTTGTGTGAAGTTTCTTCTATATTTGCATCCATCACAAAAAGGATAACAAAATATTTTTTTCATTTTCTATAAAGGTTTGAATGTTTTGTATTTTGAGTCTTTTAAAGGAAAACGAATTTAGTATGCCTCAAAACATATCTTATAAACACTGTTGAACAAAGTTTTAGTAATTTTTCTTTACATTTAAACTGCAGGTAGAATTTAGATCTTAAATATGATTTCTTAAAAATAAAACAACGATATCAGTGTTGTATAATGTTCTAGCTTAGGAAATTTGTATAGGTTGCGTATAGAGTTTGCAACGTAGGGAAACAGCTAAATATACCATTCTTTATATATAAACTGCAGGTAGATTTAATATCTTACATATGATTTCTTAAAAATAAAATAACGATATCAGTGTTGTATAATGTTCTAGCTTAGGAAATTTGTATAGGTTGCGTATAGCGTGTAATGTAGGGAAACAGCTAAATGTACCGTTTGTTATATTTAAACTGCAGGTAGAATTAAGATCTTAGATATGATTTCTTAAAAATAAAACAACGATATCAGTGTGGTAGAATTTTCTAGCTTAGGAAATTTCTATAGGTTTCGTATAGAGATTGTAATGTAGGGAAACAGCTAAATATACCGTTCTTTACATTTAAACTGCAGGCAGAATTAAGATCTTAGATATGATTTCTTAAAAATAAAACAACGATATCAGTGTGGTAGAATTTTCTAGCGTAAAAAATTTCTATAGGTTTCGTATAGAGATTGTAATGTAGGGAAACAGCTAAATATACCGTTCTTTACATTTAAACTGCGGGTAGAATTAAGATCTTAGATATGATTTCTTAAAAATAAAATAACGATATCAGTGTTTCATAATGTTCTAGCTTAGGAAATTTTTATAGGTTGCGTGTAGAGTTTGCAACGTAGGGAAACAGCTAAATGTACCATTCTTTACATTTGAAAACTGTAGGTAGAATTAAGATTTTAGATATGATTTCTTAAAAATAAAACAACGATATCAGTTTTGTATAATGTTCTAGCTTAGGAAATTTCTATAGGTTGCGTATAGAGTTTGTAACGTAGGGAAACAGCTAAATATACCGTTCTTTACATTTAAACTGCGAGTAAGATTAAGATCTTAGATATGATTTCTTAAAAATAAAATAACGATATCAGTGTTGCATAATGTTCTAGCTTAGAAAATTTCTATAGGTTGCGTATAGAGTTTGTAACGTAGGGAAACAGCTAAATATACCGTTCTTTACATTTAAACTGCGGGTAGGATTAAGATCTTAGATATGATTTCTTAAAAATAAAACAACGATATCAGTTTTGTATAATGTTCTAGCTTAGGAAATTTCTATAGGTTGCGTATAGAGTTTGCAATGTAGGGAAACAGCTAAATATACCATTCTTTACATTTGAAAACTGTAGGTAGAATTAAGATTTTAGATATGATTTCTTAAAAATAAAACAACGATATCAGTATTGCATAATGTTCTAGCTTAGAAAATTTCTATAGGTTGCGTATAGAGTTTGTAATGTAGGGAAACAGCTAAATATACTGTTCTTTACATTTAAACTGCTGGTAGAATTAAGATCTTAGATATGATTTCTTAAAAATAAAACAATGATAATAAAAACAGCGATTTTAATAATTAAATAATCAAAAATGGTAGACAATTAAGGTTTAAAAAAATACACACACACACACATATATATATATATATATATAGTTGTTTGCTATATGTGAGTGTTTTTATTCAAACTTAAGGTTACCATCCTCTAACTAATTTCAGATGTTTACGTAATTACAATTAAATAAATGTTAATTATATAATTTTATTCATATTTTATTTAGTATAATTCTAATAAAGAAGGGGGAGAGTGTTCACCTTACAGGGATTTAATTATCGGGCCTCAATAGATGTAGGTTCACCACTGCTGATCCCAATAATCCTCTATATAATAATAACCTAAGTTATCTGTCCGTCTGTCCACAATTTGTGAAGTGGTTGGACCTGGAATGGATAGAGGCATCCATATTGGATTTGTGATGAGTTAGGGTTAGCAAAATTCAAAGCGATAAAGTTTATCTTCTCCTAAACTATCGATATGATTCTAAAATAAATTGGCATAAATATGCTTCATACAAGAGCGAAAGATACTGTCATCTTTAAAACGTTCAAAATCCATCCTTTCCCCCGTTTTCGAGCATTTTATGCCATTATTTCAAACCTTATTTTTCCCGGTTAAGAACAGGCGATTAAATTTATCACATTATAAGTAGATGGAAATAACATTTTTTTCTATCATTATGACGTCATTCCTTTAACCATCACATTTAATCATTTCTTATTTTACATTATTTAAATATCGTCTGCATTGTTTTCATACGTTTTATCACTGAACTTAGATATTACGTAAATAATTTTCTTTTATATTTGGCTTAAATAATAGATTAGGTACATATGTGATATTTTTAAATTTAATCATCGATTACTTTTTGTTGCAATGAAAATTTTATCACTGGTATGAACACCAAATTCTATCTACCTCTAGGGTGTAGGGGAAATGATAGTTTAATTCCTTTACTTCCATTAATTACTGTGGCAAAAAAAATTTCGGAGAAAATAACGATAATTTCGACGTAGCTAAGAAAACTTTGAATTATCTTTCTAAATGAATTCAACGTGATTCTAAACTGCATTTTCAGTATCGGGAGTCTTTAGAGGAGTATGAAGATAAACAAATTTTTGAACGTGTGTGAGATAATTCTCAGCCAATAAACAAACCATTTTTATACCTACATTATAGGGTACTTTACAATTCTGGAAAATTAAAAACTTTGCTTATCCCGACATATGACGGGATATATGCTAGTGAGCTAAAGGTAATTTGGAATTAAGTACCACGAAAACACGTGTTTCTTAATCAACAATTAGCTGTAATTACCCATGGTATAAAAAGAGCAGGTAAATATTTTACAATAAAAAGTGCTGTATTTTTGAGTTATTTTGTTTTACACTTATGCACAAAGAAGAAGCATATCCCTTACAATAGACAAATTTAACTTTTATTTGGGAGACTTTTCTGTCACTGGATTATTGTTTAATTTATAACTGTTTAGTGCTAATCAATAAAAAATAGTCGTAAGGAAACTATGGCAGTAAAACAAACATTATTAACTCTTCTGGGATTAGTAACAAAAACACATAAATAAAAATCAAAAGAACGTTATAATTTTTTCTAAAAATCCCAGAAAAATTAAAAACTTTCACTCGTTTATGAAATAGTCTTATAAAAATTGGAAAATTTATTGGATTATTTAAAATAATTATGGAAAGATTATAAAACTTTTTTACAAGGCATTCTAAAAGTAATTACAAAAAATATTACAAACACAAACTAAATTTACCGTATCTAATTTTTAAGTTTTTATATTTATGTGTTACTTAATTTTTCCATTTTAATAATTAGAATTTATAAGAAATTGACTTTTTGTCAAAAGAAAAATAGCGAATGCAAATAGACATTCTGAAAAAGAAATAACGAACATAAGGGAACTTTATTGTCATTGACTTCTGGGCAATTAGGGAATTTATTATAATCTAACTAAATTATTAATTAAAGAATTATTAAGCGCGTAATTGTTTAAAATAAAACATTATTTTACTTTATGAAATAAAAGTGTTCTGGAAACACGTTTTCAAATTTTTTTTTTTTTTTGGTTTTAGAGATAAAAATGAAATTAGAATTAACACATTGTATGCGGAACAAGTACTAGTACGTTTTCTGACGATTGACGTACTAGTACGGGTTAGTGTAACAACATGGTTTGTTTGAGGGTACAAAAATAGCAGTATATACAGGAAAACGAAGCCGAATGTTCTTGTCTATTGCATAGATTCTGGAAAAATTTAGACAAATAAAAACTGGATTTTACACCAGTCGATGCGGAAACACAGAACGTGAAAAAAATTAAAACTATATATTACTATTTCTACTTGATTTTTCATATTTACGATACTATTATAAATTTATCCACTAAAAAATATATTTTTTGTTTACAAAAATTTTATGGTTGTTATTTATATATTTGTTTATATATTTCAATATAACATATGAAAAGTTGGTTAAAAATTAAATAATTTTCGATCTATTGAGTTTTAACTGAATAACTAAATTTACTTTCAAAACGCCCGCTCCCGGTACAATTCCGCTGCGTAATATACCCGCACACAATGTGTTAAAAATAAACTAATATAAATTCACTATTTAATTTCCAAAGTAAGATTTTTCAATTATACAAGCTTTCGTATTACACGTTTCAGTCTTCAAGCACGTATGAAAAATCATCCGTTTAAAAAGTGTATTTCCTAATGAGTCGAGTTTATTTTTAAAAATAACTGTTTGAAAATGAATACGGTAAAGGTGATAAAAAAACAATAAGAGAGACCAGTTGTAATCTAGCTAAATTATCAATTAAAGATTTATTTAGCTCGTAATTGTTTAAAATAAAACACTCTTTTACTTTATGAAATACAAGTAAAAAACACGTTTTCGGATTATTTTTCTTTTTTGTTTTAGAGACAAAAAATGAAAATAGGGTTAAAAATAAACTAATATAAATTCATTATTTAATTTTAAAAGTAAGATTTTTCAATTATACAAGTTTTCGTATTACACTTTTTCAGTCTTCAAGCAGAGTATGAAAAATCATCCATTTAAAAAGTGTATTTCCGTCTAATGAGTTTATTTTTAAAAATAATTGTTTGAAAATGAATACGGTAAAGGTGATAAAACAGCAATAAGAGAGACTGGTTGTAATCTAGCTAAATTATTAATTAAAGAATTATTAAGCTCGTAATTGTTTAAAATAAAACACTGTTTTACTTTATGAAATACAAGCAAAAATCACGTTTTCAGATTATTTTCCTGTTTTGATTTAGAGACAAAAATGAAAATAGTTAAAAATAAACTAATATGAATTCATTATTTAATTTCAAAAGTAAGATTTTTCAATTATACAAGTTTTCGTATTACACTTTTTCAGTCTTCAAGAACGTATGTAAAATCATCCATTTAAAAAGTGTATTTCCGTCTAATGAGTTCATTTTTAAAAATAATTGTTTGAAAATGAATACGGTAAAGGTGATAAAACAGCAATAAGAGAGACTGGTTGTAATCTAGCTAAATTATTAATTAAATGATTATTAAGCTCTTAATTGTTTAAATTAAATCACTATTTTACTTTATGAAATGCCAGTGAAAAACACGTTTTCGGATTTTTTTTCTTTTTTGTTTTAGAGACAAATAAAAATAGAGCTAAAAATAAACTAATATAAATTCAATATTTAATTTTAAAAGTAAGATTTTTCAATTATACAAGTTTTCGTGTTACACTTTTTCAGTCTTCAAGCAGAGTATGAAAAATCATCCATTTAAAAAGTGTATTTCCGTCTAATGATTTTTTTTTAAATAATCATTTGAAAGTGAATACGATAAAGGTGATAAAACTGCAATAAGAGAGACTGATTGTTATTTTGCACGTTTTTCAGTAACGGAAGCATGGTAGAGTAATTATTCAACGGACAACGGAAACAAATATCTGGCTTTTGATACTGCACAGTACTTCCTCTCTTATTCTTCAAAATTGCTGGATTTTATTCGTGTTGGCCGGAAATTAAAATTACCGGATTTTCAAAATAACACTACCGGAAACGGGCAAACTCCTCAAGCATGGTATGGGGGAGATGTCTTTGACGGTTGTGCAGGATTCACAGAGATATTTTATATGAAATTTAGCCATATTTTCATATAAGCAACTTTTCCTTTTAGTTCCCTTGGGCAAGAATTCCTAACATTCTACCACAATGAGACAGAAAGAGCAAGTTGGAATGATTTGATGCTTACGCGACCCACCTGGATGCAGTTTTTCTTTAATGCGGTCCAACTGCGAACAATAGATACAGTTCTGTAAGCTAAATTCGAACACCATCCCACCCTCTATTATTCAGAACATCCGTACCGGGGATTATACACCCACTTAGTAGTTTAGTCATGCCGTGACAGGTTGCTTCTGAACCGATCCCGGTTTCAAACAATACAGACCCTCCCCATAGATTGTGGTTCCTCTAAGAAAAAGGGAATTTCACCTTCACCTCAAAGCACTACGGAAAAGGTTTTTTAAAAAAAGGGAGGGAGAGAGAGAACTGCTCTATTTTAAGTGACACTTTGACAGGGTCAAAAGGAGTTCGCAGGAAATGTCACTGTTTGCGGTATAAGCTTAAACTTCCCCCCACGCGAAGTTTCAGATTCTTCGAGTCAAATTCTAACCCTCACGTCAGAACTAGTCATTTTAGGGAAAAAACGTAGCCTGTAAAACTGGCTTTAGCTTTAAAAAAAATTCTAGAAATCCTTAGGTATATCTTCAAAGTGGGTCACGATCTGACTTCATGTAGTATGATCTAAAAACGTTGCTGTTTTGGGAAGAATAGTTAAAAGATCATCAGTTATTTTAAGCGCTTTTATATTTGTCGTAGAAGTGCTTCATAATCATATAAATTGTAATTACCACCAGAAAAAAATATTTACTAATAAATAGATTTATATTAATTTGAAGTTTAATAACTTTAAAAAAAATGGTTTATAAGATATAGTGAAAGGATGGAATCTATTTATCATAAACTTTTTGCCATCTGTACTTTTCATAATAGCCAAATATTATTTTTACAGTTACTTTTACAAATACAGAATTATACGAAACATTAAGTTAAACACATTGTGTGCTGGATCATTTCGCAGCAGAATTTACCGGGAGTTGGCATTTTTTGCGTAAATTTAGTTATTCAGTTAAATCTCAATAGATCAAGAATTATTTAATCTTTTTACCAATTTTTCCTATTTTATATTGAAATATATAAACAAATATATAAATAGACAAATAAAAAAATACATATATAAATACAAATATATATATTTATATATACATATGATATATAAATATTATCATTTTAGAAAGGATAAATAAGCAGTTAATTTTAAATCTAAATTGAATTTTTAATCAACCTTCCCTTTCTGTGGTTCCGCATCGACTGATGTAAAAACTAGTTTTTATTTGTCTAAATTTTTCCAGAATCTATGAAGTAGACAAGAACATTCGGCTTCGTTTTCCTGTATATACCGTTATTTTTGTACCCACAAACAAACCATGTTGTTACACTAACCCGTACTAGTACGTGACCAGAACTCAAGTATCAATCATCAGAAAACGTATTAGTACATGTAACGCATACATTGTGTGAACTCTATTTTCATTTTTGTCTGTAGTTATTTTAGGGGAAAAACCTAGTCTGTAAAACTGGCTTTAGCTTTAAAAAAATTCTAGAAATCCTTAGGTATATCTGCAAAGTGGGTCACGATCTGACTTCATTTAGTATGATCTAAAAACGTTGCTCTTTTGGGAAGAAGAGTTAATAGATCATCAGTTATTTAAAGCCTTTTTATATTTGTCGTAGAAGTGCTTCATAAATCATATAAGTCATGATTACCACCAGAACAAATATTTACTAATAAATAGATTTATATTAATTTGAAGTTTAATTACCTTTAAAAAATGGTTTATAAGATTTAGTAAAAGGGTGAAATCTGTTTATCATTAACTTTCTTTCATGTGGGTTTTTCATAATAGCCAAATATTATTTTTACAGTTACTTTTACAAATACAGGGTTATACGAAACGTTAGCTAGAGTTAAACAACTTAATCCAAAATTTCTTAACACATAGTTTGCAGGTACATTTCATAGCGGAATTGTACCTGGAGCAGGCGTTTTGTGCGTAAATTTAGTTATTCAGTTAAATCTCAATAGATCGAGAATTATTTAATTTTTTTTACCAAATTTTCGTATTTTATTTTGAAATATATAACAAACATATAAATAAACAAACAAATACATATATAAATAAAAATATATATATATAATATATAAATATACATACATACATATATATATGTGTGTGTATATATATATATATAATATCATTTTCGCAAGGATATATAAAAAGTTAATTATAAATCTAAATTCATTTTTTAATCAACCTTCTTGTTCTGTGTTTCTGCATCAACTGATGTAAAAACTAGTTTTTGTCTAAATTTTTCCAGAATCCATGTAGTAGACAAGAACATTCGGCTTCCTTTTCCTGCATATACCATTATGTTTGTACCCACAAACAAACCATGTTGTTACACTTAACAGTACTAGTAAGTGACCCGCGCTTAAATATCAATAGTCAGAAAACGTACTAGTATGCGCCCCCGTGTTCAAGTATCAATCGTCTGAAAACTTACTAGTACGTGTCCCGAGCTCAAGGATCAATCGTCAGAAAACGTACTAGTACGTGTCCCGCATACAATGTGTTAAGTATGCTTTCAATAATAGGAATACGAACTATGTCCGAATAGGTAGAGTGCTGTTTTTCTGTACAGGAATTCGTGGGTTCAAATTGCAGTCCTGACATGGTTTTTTGTAGTCGTTCGGAATCGGCTCTAAGCAGTATGCCTTGGTCTCATTAGCGTCGTGTAGCAAAAGAGTACACCGTAGCACTCTAACCAACCAACGAATAGTATCAAAATAAGCATTTTGCAAGTTTTTACACGTATAATTACGGTTATAAGATACAACAGTTGAGAATTTAAAAAATTGAAGATGTGTTGCACATTCTTTCTGTATTAGCTAAGAATATGAAGTGTTCCCATTCAGAAAGATGCAAGTCCATATTTTCCTTTAGAAAATAAAATCGTTTACCAGGGTTAATATTTCCTATTTATATATATGTTACGGTGAAAAACCGAAATCTGGTAAATGTCGATATTCACTGGTGAATGTCAACATTCACGTAGTCGTTTGGTGTATATCCAATATATTTGCTAGATACCCTTATTTCTGACTTACACCAGTAAATGTTGACATTCACCATGCACTAATGGTGAATGTTGAACATGTAGGATATTCATATTTACTTATCCGTAATTCAGTCAAATCTATAGTACTAGCAGATGTAACTGTTGAAATTAAAACAAACCGAACACTCTGAGAACAGAAAATCATATCAATAGTTAACTTAATTATCTGATTGACGTTATACTACCTTATTTGCTGCAACAATTTAAACTGTTATAGCAATTTGAATTGCACAAGAGTCCCTTACATTTACAATGGCATTTAGTAATGAAACATTTCTTTTGCAATGACAGCATTTATAGACATTCCATCCACTTCTCGAATTAGCTGCCACGGCTTCTCTCAGCGACATTTCTTGAAGAAATCTCATCTATGGAGAGTAACTTCTTTTTTACAAAATATAAACTGATTACGGGTATAAAGCTGTTTGAGGGTACCAGTTTTGTTTACTAATTAATAAATGTCGGAATCTCCTATTTCAATAACAACAGCCAATACATTTCGGGCATCTGTACGACCACGGTCGACATCAGGGACTTGTATTCGCACGCTGTCATCAATTTGAGCAGGAG
>CM063504.1:115982718-115990218 GCA_032207245.1 Pardosa pseudoannulata | reverse complement strand
TACTCCGGCAAATTAATTACAGGGTGGTTAAATTCTTCTTCAATTTCATGTCTGAAATTTTATGCATGTCACGTATGTAATATATCATAATCTATTGTCTCCAAAGTTCTTCAAAATTTTCACAATCCCCCTTTTATTTTTCCAAATCTTAACTTTTGTAGCCATCCAAATTCTCAACGGTATGAATAATCGAGATCTCTATTTTTTTCCCATTTGGCTGAATGCTAGAGCTCCTCTTCGGTATCAGAGTTCCCGGATTTGAATTCCGCTGAGGGCATGAATGCTCTTAGCCATTCAGAATTAACTTTAAGCATTAGGTCTAGTTATCGTTAGTCCTCGTGTTGCTGAAAGTAGAACGTAGCTTTCCAAACCAAACTAAACCTTTCCCAGCTTTTTTGTTAATAATTGCTACAGATAGACCTTCATTTTCCTTATGTAATCTATCTGTCCAATGTGATAGGAAAAAATTAAAGATCTTTAAAATTTCGGTAACGTTTCTTGTAATTTTGCCATTAATGTTTTAACACTCTTCGAAAGAAATGCTGATATAATTCTCTTTCTCATGATAAGCCAACCACGTGGTATTCCTCCCCTCGTGGTCGGCTCTCATAAATTAAACAGATGCATGTTCGTCTCTTGTGTGTATAATACCGTCAGTTTTTTATTATTAACATGAAAATAAATGATTTTTACTACGCATTTTACTTAGTCTTGAATTCAGAAAGTGAGCCTTTGACGCCGTGATGATTGCATCTGAGTTACATTGTCATACAAGCTCTGGATACTAATAAAAATATGGTCTATTTCTCCCATGTAATCGGTGAAAAATCTCTTCTATTTATCTATATATACATACCTCATACACACATATATCCATATATTACATGTATGTAATGGTTTTTCAACACAATCAATTGATTTTAAATTTGGATTACATTCTTTGATATTTGTTTATGTATTCTATGCCTAAAACTAACCTTTCTGTGTCATGTAGAGTATCTTACTTTCTTCTATATTTTTTATTAACTTGTTGGCAAGCACCATTCACCAAGCTAATTTTAGTTCAAGTCAACACTAATTATATAATCCTTCTATATAACTCATTCCCACCTATAATAATCACCTCTCTTTGGCTAGTCTTTTTGTCCCCACAAAAGGATCGTAATTGTGACGTTTGAAGACTGAAAATGGTCTGACAAATACACCTATAACTTTTTCTTTAAATTTCACATTTTTTTTTCTTCACCGGTAATTGACGAAAGAAGCTTCAACATGATACCGTGACACACAAACATCCCATATATGCATTGTAACAATAAGTTACATTCGGTGCTTCAATGCTTATTTTACCTCTTCCCGTCAGCCATCGCCAAAGGCAAACAGACCAGGACCGGTCTGAACTAAAAAGAAACTTCGGATTTCTCCCAACCAATAGAAGGGCCCGCTGGTTTTCGGAATTCTGACCCCTCCTTTAGGGAGTGGGTCACTGTTTTTTTCATCGGGGCAGTCAGATCTTTTTAGAGGAAAAAGTTTGCTACTAGAGGAGAGAAGAGGGTGAATGCTGCTGGTATCCGCTGCTTGCGGGATAGACATTTTTAGAGCGACACGAGAAAGAGGAAAATCAACGCCATATTGTTTTTTTAGGACCGACTCCGACTCGAGAACATTATATACGGATTATATATTAACATATCTTATAGTTAAAATGCTCATGTATTAGTAGCACTAATTGTAACAATAAGTTACATTCGGTTCAGCTTTTTTTACATCTTCCCTTGAGCCATCGTCAAAGACACACAGAATAGGACCGGTTTGAACTAGGAGAAACTTCTGACTTCTCCGAACCAATAGAAGGGCCCGTTGGTTTGGCGGGATTCTAACCCTTCCGTTCTTAAAGGGAATCCCTGTTATTTCTCCGGGGGCAGTCTAATTTTTTGAGAGGACAAGGTTGTTGCCAGAGGAGAGAAGAGGGTGAACGCTGCTGGTATCCGCTGCTTGAGGGATAGACATTTTTTGGAGCTACAAGAGAAAAGGGAAAAGCGTCGCCATATTTTCGAGACCGATGTCGAATCCAGAGGAGTCTTCGATATCTACAAATGATAAGTTGATTCCAGTTGTATTCCTTGGGCATTTAATTGTATAAAATTATTTAATCAAACATATTTGTCCATGTGTTTTTAATGAATTTAAATTTCTTCTTTCTCAAAGACTAGGCCAACATAACATTATTTTTACATGCATATGAATATGTGTATTTGTATTTATAGAAAATAAAGTATTCATGAATATGTCTCACAAATACGCCCTCTTTATGTGTTCTGAATCAGATATTACAGTGTCGTATTTCCTCCCAGAAGAGCGATCTACGATGTTTCTCAAACTCCTCACAAAATTGTTGAGGTACCCCCCTCTAAACCTTTCCAAAGGAAGTTGGTAAACTAATTCACTGTAGGTTTTTTTCTCCTTCTTTTCCACTTGCGATCAATACAGAAGACTTCAACTTTTTTTTTCCTTCTCTTCTTACCATCCCCTTCTTCCCACTTTCAAAGTGGGAGAAGCAATTAGCATGGTAACAACTTCCGACAGCAAATCTCAATAAGGGATGTCGTATCATTCCTCCGGTTTTGTTGGGTTTCATTTTGGGCCTTTTTTTTTCTCTCCCTTTCCTCTTTTCTCTTTCTTTCTCCTTGCAAGAACAAGCGACAAGCACAATGTCAAGGGAAGGCTACATTTTTAGCCTTTTTTTTAAGGGTAAAAATGTTGTGACGTCTAACAGCAGAATTTATTTTATTTATATTTTTATTTTTGTTGTTGTCTCGTCTTTGGTTTTCTTTTGGCATTTTTTAAAGGTGATTTAGACCTGCCTCTTAATTGTTTATCTTCCATGTTTTGGAAACGAAGAAAAATATTCCGTGTAAGTGTTAAAACAGGAAGGAAATCGAAGTTAATGAACTAATATTTGAACCGAGTCGTGTGTGACACATTGATTACAATGTTTTTATTTAGAAGTTTAATCCCCTACATGATAATAGCCTGTTATCTTTTATATTTGGTTTAAATAATAGATTACGTACATATATGACAATTTTTAATTAACCCTCTAAGCGGTTCGCACGTACAATTCTGCCAAACCGATGATGTCTACAAAGCGGTTGTCAAGTACAAGTGTCAAGTGTCGACCTCCAAAAACGCTCCGAAAATGGATGTAGTGTGCATTTCTGCCAGTGGCTTCCCACATGGAGTTTGGCGTAGGAGAGTCAGGTCGATTGTTTAGGAACTGCATCCTCTTTGACTAACATTTATTGAGGATGCACCTCTACCCCTGAGGCACAAAGACGCTGATAGCTTTTCATAGCTTGGTAAATCTCTATTTCGAAGTATTTCGTTTGCGGTAACATATGTATCTCTATTTGCACCACTTAAATATCTTGGATGACTTTCGTAAAACATATAAACAAGTCTCTCAAAGAATATTTTTATCTGTACTTTTAGAATATATTATTTCTTATGGGATGATCTTCGAGACTTGACGAGTTTTGTGTATTAAAAATTAAAAACTATAATATCTATTTATATATCTATTTATAACTGGAAGTAAATGAACAATAACGAGGGTGGGTTTCCTGTATTCCATTCTAGTCGACTAAGGGTGAAGTAAAGAATCATAGAACGCTTTAGCCACTAGCAGTAAACCTTTAGCGTATTTTTGGAGACTTTCTTTTCCTCGATGTGTTTGTTCCACTCTTAGGGTTAATCATCGATTATTGTTTGTTGCAAGATAATTCTCAGCTAAAAAACAAACAATTTTTTTTTACCTGCCTCAAAGGGTATTTTACAATTCTGGAAAATTAAAACTTTCACGGATCCCGTCATAAGATGGCCTATATGCTAGTCAGAATAAAATTGTCTTTGTTTGAGTTGGTAAAATAAATGATAAATCTAAAGTTTTGCACAAAACTATATTAATTAAAGCACACATTCATAAATTTCAAGGCGGAGAACACCAGACTAACCTCTCAACATCCCTCTGTCAAGTGATCCATTTCCATACATGAGCAGTCTCATCCTAACGGACTTAGGAAGATCGCGCTCATAGACGAGGGAGCGAGCAAAAGAGTTGATGCTGCAAAGACGTACGCCTCGAAGTCTCGAGACGCGAGACCACCTCTCAATTTATTCTATGCTATTAACTTTTAATTAACCTGTGTAAATACTTGTAAATATTAGTATCTTCAATTAAATCATTTTAAAAAGGACCGCTTAGTTCAATTCCTGAAGCTCGTTGAGTGTGCTGACTCAACATAAACACGGAACAAATGTACACAAATACAGTTTTTAATCCGATAAAAAAAATATCACTGTAGACACAGACGCATTCAATATCGAGCAAACTCTTATTTTCTTCTTACATCTCCATTAAAAAGTGACTATTTAAGGTGATTGCCATCAATTCTCCAAACGAGATCGACAACGAGATAATCTTTCAATTCTAATGCGCCATTGTAGACGTAGTCCGTTCTCACGATACAAGCTTTTAAAACCTCCAATTGCTGACACTAAAATTTTCTCTTGGAGATGCACTACATGTGCAAACCACAATTCAAGTATTCCGGTTTTCTGCTATAAACAAAATGCTTATGTTGTAAAAATATTTTGAAAACACTAAGCGAATTTTCCTGCATTATACTACACAAACACAATTATATAATTCCCTGGAGTTCAAAACTAGGAGAATTTCATATTTCGTCTAATTCCAAGAATAGAACTGAACAATGTACTTGCTTTAATCAAAATAAATTCTTGTGTGTTTGAAAAAAATACTTAAGTGAATAGTTATTTGGTTTATTCCAGGTACTAAAAAATTAAAATCCTACTGCTGAAAGCAATTCATTAACATATACATTCGAAACGAACATAAAATAAAATTCCTGTTTACTAGAGAACAGTCTATATATTTGTATAATTTCGCAATACTGAACCTCTGTAATAACTATGAACGGAGAAACTAAAGAAAAATTCTTTAGTGTACATAATGATAATACTAATTAAAGAAGTCTATTTTTTCATGAATTATAGGTATATGAGATAATTTAGGAGTTGAGATAAAAATGTGTGTATGCATGCGTTGTATTTGCATATTTAAGTGTTAATTTAGTTAAAGAACTTACTTTAAAAAATGGTCCAAGCCCCTATATATGCGGAAGACAATATGCACAAAAATAAATTAATTTCTAGTATTATGGATCAGTAGAAGCATTTTATGAATAATTATAAATCTTCGTATATTTAATTAAACATTTGTTATACTGTAATATACTATTTGCAACTGTTGTCTTATTTTAAAGAAAATTTTAGTACTCTTTAGTGATAAAATAATATAAAGATATTTTATTTCATTTTAGAATGATTTTAGGAGGGGTTGAGTAAAAAATTACATTTTATATTTTAATTAGTTTTTAGTGACTTTTACAAAATGGGGTGGGGAGCTGTTTTCACTTTATATTGTGTTGTGCAATGAATAGTTGGGTAATTCTTTAGTATTTGATTTTTTGTTTAAAATGTTTTTGGGTTTCGGCTTTTTGTTTTTGTTTTACTTGATCTTGTTAATTTTGTTTTTTTTCTATTTCTGGTTTTTGTGGGTCTGATCTTAGGTCTGTTAGTTAGATGATCTCGTTGCAGGATCCAGGGTCGAGTCGGCAAAAAATTACACCGGGTTTATTAAATTCGGTTGAAAAACGTAAAATAAGTTCTTGGTCACAGTGTCATCTAATTCACCAAATGATATCTCTAGAGGTGGAAGGCTAAGCCTGGCGGTCTTCTGATTGATCAGTGCTTCTAAATTGTGAGGACTCACTTTAATAGTTTGTGTTGTCTTAAGGAGTAATGTTGGTAGCCTATATGGTGCTCCTATTATAAAACCGTCAACAATTTCCATGGAGTAGTAACAGGTAATTGTGCCTGCTCTAAAAGAAATATTGGGGGCCAAAAAAAGTTAGATGATGGTTACTGCAGTATTAAGTAAAAAAAGGGTATTTTTACAGTCAGTAAAATTCGTGCTGTGGAACTAACTCCGGAAGAGGTTTACCAAGTACTCCAATCACGATTACAGAGCTAATATGTAGTCATGAATACATAAAGTACCCAAGCCAGTGTAATTGATATAGCTTTAAAATCCTAATAAAAGGTTCAGTTGAACTCTGTCTTTAACCCATATTGTACCACACCAACTAAATATTTCTGTAAGTTATTAAAACTTCATTCGTATCATTAATATGGTGTAACTAAGCATATAAAACCAATATTTTGAAAAAATATTTTTAATTTAAGTAATTGGCTATTTTATAAATAGGACAACGGTCCAATGCACTACTAAAATTTAACAAATATCACTTACATTACATTAGGCTGATTTATAGGTGAAATTTAAAGAAACAGTCAAAACAAAGTCCAACATTACATTTTAAGCACACTGTTGTTGGTTTTTTTTTGCAGTTCTTGAACCGGCATCTTTGGTAAGGGATAATAGAATATTTTGAAATCTCCAGATTTATTGAATAGAATAGACATCTATTTACCCCTTGTTGTCCAGGTGTGTAAACAGGTCTTTGAACTGGTTTTCATTGAAAGATAAGAAAAGAATGTGTGCTATGAATGCAATATTGATATTGAAATAGCCGGGATTGGACTGTCGTCCTAATTTTAGGACACCTTTCTTATACTTACAAAATACACATGTAAAATATATTTTTGAACAAAAACTTTCAGCTACATTATTAGCTCTGTTTTTAAACTAAAAGTAACCTCCACAATGTTTGAAAAAAAAATAATAAATAGAAAATTAAAGATTAAAAAATGACAAACTTTAAGGGTTTGCTGAAAAAAAATTTTACCCTACAATGTAATTTGATTTTTCATTTTTTTTGTTACTATGCTAAAGTGTGTCCATTTTAAAGGTGTTAAAATAAAATCCACTCAGAAAATATTTATAACTTTATTATTAAGTGGAATTTTATTTGCTGTCCTATTTATAGGACAGCGGTCCAAAATGGGTTAATAAAAAATTATGCGGGAGAGCTATTGAGTTTACTTTTCAGCAAATATAATCTTCAGCAATCTTCATCATAACCTTATTATTCCGAAAATAAAGAAATATATTGAAATCTTTCGAAATTGTTCCTATGATCATCTCATCCCCGCCTCTAACTAACTGCTTATTATCCCTCTAGACTTTAATCTGAAAATTTAAACTTCGCCCTTCTCAAAGTACCCGTCTTTTAATTCACTCTCTTGTAAAACCCTTCAAAGAAGGTGGGAGAGTAAGTAAAGTAAAAATAAGTAAAACAAACATGGGACTTGAAAAGAGGCAGCAATTAAGCCCTTTTATAGAAAACTTTTGGAAATCTCGAAGCAAGGGAGTCTACCACGAAAAAAGAAAAAAAAAAGAATTAAAGAAGACTGGGCGGCAAGGGGAAAGGCTGTTTAAAAATTACTAAACAGCCA
>CM063504.1:115945218-115975218 GCA_032207245.1 Pardosa pseudoannulata | reverse complement strand
TGGATGTTTATGTAATTGAATTTTAACGGATTTTTATTGGGATAAAAAGAGGTGAACTCGAGTTTAATTTCGTTTCTGATGGAATGAAAGCTTATAACTTTTCTAAAGAGAAATTAACTAAAGTCAATACAAAAAGGCGTAAAAAACTGTCTGTATTTATCACCATGTCTGGAACTGATGACAAAAAAAATTATTAATTTTTTTAATACTGGGATGAAAGGAAAACCACTTTACTGTGTGAAATTATAAGTAAATAGCATATAACCCGTCATATGACGGGATCAGTATAATTTTTAATATTCCAGAATTGTAAAGTACCCTATGAGGCAGATATAAAATATGGTTTGTTTTTTGGCTGAGAATTATCTTTCAACAAAACATAATCGATGATTAAATTTACAATTATCACATATGTATCTAATCTATTATTTAAGCCATATAAAAGAAATTAAAAAGGTCTTATGAAAGAAAATTATTAAGTAAAATCTAAGTTTAGTGATAAAATGTCTGAAAATAATGCAGACAATATTTAAATAATTTAAAAACAAAAATAATCAAGAGCTGGTCTTAAGAAAGTCGCGATTAATCTCTGTTTAAACGGAGAATCGCGGCCCACCATTGGTTGGCGCCATGGGTTAACCGTCGTAAATCATTAAACGACTTTGGTGAGATCGGCCGTAAATGAGATGTTTAAAGGAATGACATCATAATGCTAAAAAAAGTTATTTTTACCTATTTATTAAGAGATAAATGGATAAATTTAATCCCCTGCTCGTAAACGGGAAAAATAGGGTTTGAAATAATGTCATTAAATCCTCGAAAAGGGATATGGGGTGGATTTCGAAAGTTTTAAAGACGACAGTATTTTTCACTGTGATTTGAAGCTTATTTATTGCAATTTGTTTTAGAATCGGATCAATCGTTTGGGAGAAGATCAACTTTACTCGCTTTGAATTTTGCTAACCCTAACTCATCAAGAATCTAATATGTATGACTCTATCCATTCCAGATTCAACCGCTTCAGAAATTCGAGGATAGACGGACAGATAACTTAGGCTATTATTATATAGGGGTTACTTTTATTGGAAAAAATATTGGTATAGATAATATTGTTTTTTCTATTTTTTATATAACAATATCTGCTGAAGATTATATAACAATAAAAAATTAAGTAAATATATGAGATTGAATTTTTTAAATTTCCACGGTATCGTTTATTGAACTAATTTCTTTTCTGATTTCTTTGATTTCTTGTATGCCAAAACATAATGGCCCTTACTCTGGATGTTGCGGTTCCGTTTGAACCTTCGTTGTGACGTCACTTTGACTTCAGCTTGAGGACATTAAGCGAGCAAACGATCAAGTTGACATCAAAGTGAAGTGATAACGAACGTTCGAGCCGACTCACAACGTCCAGAGTAAGCCCCAATATGCATTACGGCTATGATCAGTCATTTGTTTTTCTCCATTTTGGAGGCAACCAAAAATGAGTGACATAATTATGTATTTTAATTTTAGAATATATCGAGATATTTAAACTAAGCACATATAAAACATATGAATAAGTAAAAAAAATCTATAAAGATCTAAAATGTCCTCTAAATGTACTCTAAAACACGTTTCATGCTTCCGAAACAGAGTAACATTAACTGCCAAACATGCTAACATTTAACCCTAGTACATAGAGTAGGAAATCCCGATAACCACCAGGTCCTCTCGGGTTCTTGTATACAGCACTAAAACAACGTTCTACTTTTTTTTCCTAAAATCTTGTACTGTGGTTTCGAACCAATATATAATGTGTTCTGACCAACATTTTGTCCAGCCAGTCATTTCAGCCCCTTTAGACACAGAAGAAAATCAAATTTATATCCCATTCACTAATGAGGAAAAGATGCAAGTTTCAAAGCTGTTTGAATTGAATTTATTTCAATTCTCAGGAGTGCAGAATAACATAGATTTACAGTACTGACTGATATGCATTCAGTAGAAATGATTCTGCTGTTAAATGGATAATAACAAAATTTAATTCTCCAATTTTAGATTCCTCCATGTTTCAAAGAAAGGCAAACGTTTGACTATATTTGTTGTCGTGAAGTTTCTTGTTCCTTTACAGTAGTTAGTTTTAGGCTTCTAAAAATATAGAACTGTGTGGAAACTTCTAATGCGCTGAAGAAATAAAATCCTTAACCATTTTTTAAGTATTTCACTCTGGTAATATTTCCTATATCTAATACCGTAAACTGCTTAAACGAGTGTCCACTTTTAATGTAGTGGAATGTCTACGTGACTACACATCTTAAGGCAAATTAACTCGAGAAAATATAAAAGGGAAGCATAAAAAATCCTTCACAACCAACTTTCCATTTTATTCCGAAAAACAGCTTAAACAAATATTATTCCGAGAAACCAGACACCGTTAATAGAAGGGAACAAAACCACATAAAACTTGCCGGTTAATCCGGCAGAAAAAAAAAACTGTTTTCGACAATTTTTCACCCCAGTGGAGGTGTTATTGTAACGTGAATAACGAGGTTGTATCAGGAAAAAGTCCGCAGTACTTCGAAATATCGAACCAAAGTGCGATAAGGGAGTTAAGTAAGTTAAATTTTCTCTTACAACATGATTGCCATGCTGGATAGCATTAACTTAATTTTTTTTAACCAAGTTAATGTTTTTCAAGCTTCTAATGAATTAAAAGCATTCATCAAGAATTTTAGTTTACCGTATATCAAACTTTTTGTGATTCTTATTTACAAAATATAAATATTTAGTGCGGTTACTTTTTTCAGAAATAATAATTTTTAGACAATTTAATTACTACATTTATTATCGGGGCAAATGTATCTTTTTCTAAAATTCAACTACCTACCTCTAAAGCACAGATTAGTTAGAATGGAACTAGATTATTCATTGAGAGAAGTTTCTGGCAAACAATATTTAAATTTGTCAAGTTAAAGGCCCTTACTGGACATTACGGTTCGTTTCAAACCTTCGTTGTGACGTCATTTTGACGTCAGCTTGCGGACATTATATGAGCAAATAATCAAGCTGACGTCAAAGTGACGTCACAAAGGAATGTTCGTCCCGACTCGCAGCGTCAAGCCCCTAAGAGGTGGGACAACTACCTGAGCTAATGTGCGTAATTTAAAAATTAAATGTGCGTATAATGTGCGTATAATGTGTTTAATGTGCGTATTTATGGAGCATGTCTGATTTGATACACAGCATTCTTTATCCCCCTCCCTATACTCTACAGCCGTGATTCTTAATATGGATGCTGTGGCATACTGGGATGCCTCGAATGTATGCCAGGAGTGTCATGGTAATATAGAAAATCTATTAAAAATTGTGGTATTAATAAATAAGATATGACGATACTTCAAATTTAAGTTGTCATCTCGTTACTGCACTACTGTCCAAACATCAAGAATTATCCTTTTATTTATCTCTAGGTGGGAAATTCTCTACTTTCAAAGATTTCAAAGGTAGTGATCAGATTATATGCTTGGGGTACCGGGGTAAAAAGCGCTTGAGAACTGCTGCTTTAAAGAATTGAATTCCCATCTATAAAATTGCTTTAAAAGTATAAGTACTTTACAAAAGACTTATTGTGTTAGTTCTTGATCATTAAGCAATCACATTATTTCGAGTGTTTCCCTCATTTATATGCTTTTTTAAATGGCAATGAAATCTTGCAAAGTAAAACTGGCCGATTCACTCCAATAAAATTAGTGATTTCAGCGAAATCGACGTTTAATTTTCTACCTCTTTACCTATTGCAATTACCCAATTTAAATTTTATTTCGCAGAAATTTCTTCTCTGCTACCAAATATCGGACGATAAATATCGGACGACACAACTATGAGAGACGGTCGTTTTACAAACTCCACTATAGAAATAAATGTACGACATAACTAAGCTTTTATGTTGTTGTTGTTCTTCAATTACTCAGAAACGATTGATCAAGACCAAAGAAAACATCAAATTCTACGACGTTGTCTATGTTATTAAACGGCTAAGGATTTGTGTTTGTCCGCTAAAAATGTTTATGTACCTCCATGAATCGGTACCAAATTTTGATACAATGCAGTAGAGGACCTATTAGAACTTGTCAGATTCCATTTTGAGAATCTGTTTTTAAGATATTGAGAGTAAAAACCTTCTTATTATGTCATGCATACATTTTCATGGTTGAGTTCAATAAATGACTGTTCCAATATTGTTGGCATCATTATCTCTGATATTTGGTTCTAGAAGATCCGTTGGCCGATATTTCTGTGAAAAAAAAATTTAAATTTGACAGGCACATGGGTGTGGCGAGGAATGCTAAAAATTAAGCTCCGATCTTTAGTTTGTTGAACTCTAATAAATGATTGTTTTTATTGGAGTGAATCGACATCTTTTTAGAGCAAATAGATTAAAGGGTCATGTGTTATGAGACTGCATTGTCGTCTAAAAGAATATATGAGAAAACATTACCAGTTTTACAAAATAAAGTTAATGTTTAAAGGCTGGTCTAATCAAAATAGTTTATAGATGAACCGTGATTAATCTCTGTTTAAACGGAGAATTGCATTCCACCATTGGCTGGCACCATGGATTAATCGCGGTTCGCTGTTAAACGACTTTGATGAGATTGGCCGTTAACACCAGTCATGTATTCAAATGCAATATATTCAAACGTTTGAATTAGTTTTATGATGGGGATTATTAGTTAGACAGCTGGGAGAGGGTATTACTAGATAAATTATAGTGTTTATGAAATCATTGCTCTATTTTTAAATTATACATATGAACTCAGATAACGCCATATCCCTTACGACTAGTGAATTTTAATTACATTTAGGTTTAATTTCTGGCAACGGGTGTTCTTTCTAG
Source organism: Pardosa pseudoannulata (assembly GCA_032207245.1). Classification (NCBI taxonomy): domain Eukaryota; kingdom Metazoa; phylum Arthropoda; class Arachnida; order Araneae; family Lycosidae; genus Pardosa; species Pardosa pseudoannulata. The sequence goes on along the minus strand of CM063504.1, from coordinate 115,970,336 downwards.
CCCTAAATGGGAAAAGAAAGGGAAATAGGCCCTGACTCTTGACATTGCGGTTTTGTTCGAACCTTCGTTGTGACGTCACTTTGACATCAGCTTACGGACATTACGCGAGCAAACGATCAAGCTGACATCAAAGTAACGTTACAACGAACGTTTGAACAACTCGTAACTTCCAGAGTAAGCCCCTAAATCTTGTATTCGTTCATAAGTGTATAGCACACATTTAAATGTTAAAAATTTAACAAATTTAAAATTATTTTTTTCCCTTTATCTGTAGTATCTCTTTTCTAAGCAAGAAGATTAACTGGCAATCTAAGCAATATGTCAGGAAACGAGTAATAAAGTTTCTGAAAGTAAAAACTATCAAGAAATTTAAGAAATTGAATATTTTAGGGCAGGCCTCACCAAAGACGTTTAATGTCTAACCGCGATTAAGCCATGGCGCCAGCCAATGGTGGGACGGAATTCTCCGTTTAAACAGAGATTAATCGTGGTTAGCCGTTAAACAACTTTGATGAGACGGGCCCTTAGAATAGCTGAACATTATTGCATATTCTTGGAATCAGTGGCTGGACAATGGAAGATAACTGGCTTTTAGTATTAAACTCCTCGAGTTCGAATCCTGCTTTGACAAGTATGATCCTATAGCCTTTTGGAATCTTTCTTAAGCAACAGGTTCTGTTCTAATAATTCGTTGTTTTGATCGTAGTGCACTAAACCGAGAAAACAGCTAACTATGATATCATTAAGAAATCAGTGAAAAAAATGGATATATTTTCTGAAGATTTAATAGAAGGCAATCAACTACAGAAGGATAAAATTGAATTAAATTAAAAACTCACAGTGTTTTCTAAACTACAAAATAGCGCTGTTCTTAAAGGGTAAAAACAAATACTCAAGTTTTGATTAAAATCTTTTTCATGAAAAATGTTCCTCTTTTTCCCTTATTTATGAAGTTTTAATCTTTTAGTCCCTCGGGAAAATTGCTTAAACGGGTTCCACTGTATATTTATGCATGCATTTATATTCAATTTATATATATAAAAAAATACGTTACACGGAAGTAAATCAAATTTTTAGTCTTGTGAACTTCAGTTAACACAAGTTCATTTTATACCGATATTATTTTGCATTACCTGACTCGCTCCTTGATATTCATGTTACTTCCTTTATTACAAAAGTGTAACAACAGAGTGTGAACAAAAGTAACAGCCTTCATATAAATTTTTTTTTGTCACTCTTGAACTGGGAAAATTAATATCTGAAATATATTAAGCGTTTATTCGAATACAAGAATCGAACTTTTATTTGCTATTTACGAGCGGTACGTGCAAAACAAACTTCCCCTCGTTTTTAAAGTAACCTGTTCAAAATCTCTTTTCTTTCCAATTTTGCATTCACGTGTAACTCAAATAGCTTCGGAATGAATTTTTTTTCTTTCTTTCCTTCTCGGGGAATGGATTGATCAGTGAGAAGGTGAACGACTCCAGAACGAGTTTTCTGTAGATAAAATGAAATCCAGAGTCTAAACAGGCAGGAATTGGAAATAAAAATAATTCTGAATTTTTTCTCCCTAAGATTATAGGGAAGAAATAAACAGGAGGGTTTTTTTTTATACTTTTTTCTCCCTTCTTTTGAGGCACTGATAAAAAGTTTGAGTTTTAAGCTCTTGTTGATATTCGCATTGATTCTCGAATATAATACATGTTCACTGCTTTTAGAAACACGAACATATATTGAATCTATCATTCAAAGAAAACATTTTACAAATAAATTACCACTGATGTAAGATGTATCACTGATGTTGTTAATTGCCCATTTGTTTCCAAGGAAAGAACAACTTATAGAGGTACTTCAATAAACTGGCTCTAAAGAAGCTCTAAATAAGCTACAATTAATGATATATATGTGGTAACTGTGTATTAACTTATTTTTCTTCCCTGTACAAAATAGAGAAACTATTGAAATCAAGATAAATTTCAATGCTCAAATTTAATCAAAAATATTTATTTCAGCCATGAATGACTTAATTTTGAACATTTTAAGTATTACACCTGTATGCTCGTATGGGAAAACTTTAAGTGTGAAACTGTAAAATTCATTTTGATCATCCCTGCTGGCTCGTACTGTTTCGACAAATTGACTACACGAATATCTTGGTCATGTTTCATATTTTCTGTTTTTGGTCTTTGATTCCTTTTCACTTCAACGCACACCATCTACTTATGTTTTCTAAACATTGCATTCCACGTTTAATTTATTCGACCAAGATTGAAAGATAGAAGTTTTTCAAAACAAATGCAAGGCCTGCATTCACAAATATAGGACTACACTGATGCTTCTCCTTTGCGAACTGTGGCTGGTCATACGAAAATCGGTAATCAGTAAACAAGTTTAGTAAGTCCAGGAACACGTGGTTCTAATCTCATTCAAATGAAGAATGTTTCTTAACTCATCACTCTGACCATCCACTCATCATCCACTCTTACCCATCCCGAAGAGGAATGGGTCATATAGGATGCATCCACTTTCCGAGGATACACAGTGTTAGAACCACTTGAGCCGGGGTATCTCAGTCGGCAAATTCAACGATCTCGTAAGGGGAGGCTTGCGGGTTCTGAACCCTAGCAGGCCTAAGATCAGCCGAGTTTGTTAACAGTAACTGAGGAACGTAAAATATGTTCGTGGTCTCAATATCCTCCAAGTTCTCAATCAATACCTCTGGGAGTGGAAGATCAAGCCTATGGCCTTTTGTTTGGTCCCTGCTTCAAAATTACTATGACCAACTTGAGCGAAGTCTTTCTTTCACCTTAATGGTGCTCATTAAAATGAAAGGCGTACCTCTTGGCTTTGATAAGAGAACCTGCAGGCTCAATCATGCTTGGTTTGTTCATGTGGCATGAGAAACAGCAACAACAACCGAAACTCAGAGGCGTTAAGGCACAGGTCAGAGGTTAGATCCTCGGACTTGGCAAGGCTGACGAAGACTCAACTCATATGTGAGTAGACAAACTGGAAAATAAGAACTGCTTCTAAGTTAAGATGATCCCCTTGAGTGAAAATTCGGGCCTTCTCTTAATATGAATAGCATATGGCTCAATCGTGATTGGTTTAATCAAATAGCATCAGAAACAAAAGAACCTTCTGAAACTGAACTGGACAGTGGAAGTCAAAGGTTTCACATCATAAACCTTCGGAACATCAGGTTAGTGGGACTGGAAAGTGATCACCTACGGCACGACAGAAGACACCTCTTAATGTGTTCCACCACCCTTCTTTACTTTTCCTCCCCATATGCTTTCCTCTCCAGAATTTGCACAAGAAAAAACAATCATAGTCGAACGTTTTGTTGTAAGTGGAATTTAAATACTAGCGCAACAATAGTTCTTCATAGTAGTTTAAATTCATCTGTGAACGAATCTACGAGTCGGTTTGCAAGTATTTAAAGCTAATTTCTTTCATTTAAATTCATTCCTATCCCCAAATCAACTCCAAAGTTTTGTTTCTAATTTTTAACGCACACACACAAAAAAAATATTGCTGAATAGATTGTAAAAAAGATAAAGGTATTTTATAAAACTTATTTATGCCACGAGAAAACACTAAGCACGACATCTTCACACGACATTTTTTTCACTAAATTTTATTCTTCAGTGGGTTTCAGTTATTTTACCAATGCATACTCGTGCATTGAAATTTTGATCTAACTTGAGGGAAAAAAATTGGCTGAATGATTAGTCGTAACACAATACATTAGTAAGTCAAGCTACCATTATGTTATAAGAGTTTTATTCTTTAGCCTCGTTTAGAAAATACGCAGCGAATCGCATTAGAACTAAGGACAATAAATGCTATTACACAGATACAGCGCCAATAAATGGATGCTGGTCGATATTAACTAGCCAAAGAGACCTGTGATTCATTAAACGTGATAATAGTACGTCAGAAAAGAAAAGATTCAATAGCCGTGAATCATTCCCCATTTCACGTAATTCGTGAATCATTTGGTTCCGTTTTGTATAAACAGGCACGCATATGTTCATTCACTTTTATTCGTATTCCATTTCAGGGTACAACGTAGTAAAGAGAACGTTTGTCAAATTATTCAATTCTTTTCACTCTTTATTTTGTTGTATTCTGACAAATAATCGTTGCAGTTATTACAGCAGTATGAGTAAGAAAAATCAGTGAGAATATGAGAGGCTTGTCGTAAAGCAGGTGTTTCACAAAAGTTGCTGTAGCAAAACACGTGGTAAAATATCACAGCGATTATTAGGTAAGGAATAATTTTGCCAAGAATTGTTACCTGATTTACTAGAAATTTGTGCAAATTCACGCAACCAATATTTCACCTTAAAAGTTTTGCAAAAAAATGATTATGCATGTAAAATTTTCTTTAATAATATTTATCGGGAATTTTCTTTATTTATTCAGGAATTTTAACTTTCAGTATACTGATGGCCAAATGGCAACAATAATTTTGCCAAGAATTGTTACCTGATTTACTAGAAATTTGTGCAAATTCACGCAACCAATATTTCACCTTAAAAGTTTTGCAAAAAAATGATTATGCATGTAAAATTTTCTTTAATAATATTTATCGGGAATTTTCTTTATTTATTCAGGAATTTTAACTTTCAGTATACTGATAGCCAAATGGCTACAAACAAAGTTAACAAAGTTTTAATTTGGTATATTTTTAAAATGTTTGATTCATTTTCGTTCATTTTTGAAAACTTTATGCATATTTAGAAAAATATAGATAACTGTGATAATGTATCCAAAATAGATATGAAATTTAAACTGAAAAATTGTAGTCTGTTAACGAGAATCATCGGGAACTTTAATTTGTGAAATTTCCTTCCTTGCAATGATATTGCTAAATCAAACTCCTTAATAATATGATGTAATTTAACATTATACCATAGTCCTGTAGCATGAGAATAAAACCTTTTGTAACATCTTAAACGCAGTGGAAACGTGCTTGCTGTTAGAGAATTAGTTATTGCATTTGTTTTATGCATATTAATTTTTATACTCTGTGTTGGTTTGATATATTTATATTCTCTTAAGTCACTATATTTATATATATTTATTTTTAATTTGTCCAAGTATACTTATATTGTAGTGTTGCCATCATTTCATTATAAATTGACCATAACTTGTATCTTAAAGGTAAAATGTATATGTTATATATATATATATTATATATATATAGCAATATTTATGATATATATATGTATAACAATAATATATATGTATATATATATATATACATATATATTATATATATATATATATATATATATATGTATATATTATATATTATATATATATATATTATATATATATATATGTATATATATTATATATATTATGTATATATATATATATGTATATATATATTATATATATTCTGTATATATATATATATATATATATATATACATATATATATACATATATATATATATATACATATATATATATATATATATATATACATATATATATATAATATATATATATATATATATATATATATATATATATATATATATATATATATATATATATATATATATATATATATATATATATATATATATATATATATATTATATATATAACTAGTCTAGGTGCTGAACGCGGTGTACGACCGATGGAGTAAAAAACATTAAACTATGCTAAATGAAGCTTATTTTATATAAAGATTCTAATAAATATATTAGTGATAATTTTCTTTCTTTTTTTTCACTGCCTTTTTCAGTCTGGAAATAATTGTTTCCTATCCTAAACTTGCGTTAGTTTTTAATGAATACTTCTTGACATATACTGTTATTTAAAAAAATTGATTTGCAATATAATGTTTGAAGGACTTTTATAAAAAATTGATTTGCAATATATTAAATCAAAAGTTCAAGCAGATTTGTAACAAGAGATAAAACGTAAAATAAGATGGATAATTTTGATAGTGAACTGTCATTTTTGTTGGTATTGTTAGTAATTAAAACGAAACTATGTGAAAACTTAGAATAATTAGATATTATTGATAAACTGTTAAATCATAAAGAAAAAAGAATGTATTTTATTGAGATGTATAAGAATAGGTTTTATCAAAACACTAATTACAGTTCTCTAAGAGTGAAAACCCAGTTTGGTTGGTTGGTGTCATTTCCCTTTAGAAGTCATATGACAGCTCATGGAAAGATGCTTGGCATTGCCTCTAGAGTTTGATAATCTAAGAGTGGGTCCTTGAAATTTAGAAGCAGAGATTACATAGAAGAGCACCAGGATTGGTCTGCCACTTCCAGAGGAATCATTTGGAAACTCTCAGGACATTTTGACTGCAAACCTATGTGATTTAACTGCCGTTAATAAACACGACTGTCTTTGGTTGTATCCGATAACCTCTGGTTCCCAGATAGTTGCATTTGCCAACTGAGATGGTAGCGATTTGATGCTGTTGAAACGGTTGTAACTTGGCAACAAGTTATAGCACATGAAGGACATAGTTGTTTGTTGTCACACGCCAAGCACTTTTAAGTCTATATAGAAAAAACTTCATCTACCACAGCTGTAAACACTATATTGATGAAAATCTCTTATATATTTTTGTGTAACCTATGTTTTATTTATTTTTTCCCGATCCATTGAAAAAAGATTGATGTTAATTATCTTTTTTAAAATACACTACAATTACTACTAAATTCTAAAATATAATTGATACAGATGTACATAGAGCTTCGGGAAAATTTCTGAAAATTTATATTTTTTTAGGAAAATTGAAAATTGAAGTATTTGAGAACACTAATCAGAGATATCGAAAGACGAAACAAACTTTCATATGATCGTCATATTTTTTCTAAGAAAACTACCTTCATTAAAATTATTAATTGTCTCAATAACAGTCATTACTTTTCCCAGATATTTTATACTTTTAAAAAATCCAATCTTTTAGTAGAAAAAACTTTAATAATATAGTTTTATTTATTTCCTATTATCTTTATTATTTTTTATTTCTAAAAAATCAGACAAATCGAAACATTTTGTCTGTCAAAAATATTAATAAAGTACCCCTCATTAAAGATATTAATTACCTAACATCAGTCTTATTTTTCTTTATTCATGGTATAATTTTTATAGTTTAATCTTAATGTAAAAAAGTTATACAATTTTCATTGCTATTCCTTTCAATTTTTTTATTATCATTAAATTAAAAAAAAATCAGCCAGCTTGAGATACTTTGTCTATAAAAATATTAATAATCATTACGCAATTTTCAAATACAGAAATGTTGGAATTTAAATTTCTGAACGATCAAGCAGCAAATATAAAAATACGATAAAATTTTTTTTCAGGATTTCTTTGAACGTCTTTTCCGTAACCAAGGCATCGCTACATTTTTTATACAAAAACATTCCAAACTTTAGATCTATTTAGATAAGGCTTGTCATTTTTTACGTCTGACTGTAAGATTTTTATTTGCTTATGTAATATGTTCTAGCAAGAAAAATGTCTCGAGATCGAAAACCTCTACTTGTCACATAAAAGCAGAAATACGGGTCAGTGCACGTTAAAAAATATGCTCTTTACATTAAAAAAAAGTTGCAATCTTTTTTCAAAACAAATATATTTTTAGTAAATATTTTTTGCGGAAGAATAAGTTAATTCCTAGAATTTTTACTTTTTATTTTCAGGTGAATTAACTTTGGCAGTTTTAGAAACATAGAACAAACGATAGATGGAGCTTATAATTATCAACCCACAAGCCGCACAGATTGTATAGTTGTTAGCGGATGTATTGTACTTGCCCCCTATGGGTTTGGGTTTGGTTCCTAAGTAAGGTTTAGATGTATCTGTGTGTTATCCCTCATAGGGAGCAATGTTACTCTATATGTATGCTGCTCTCTATTACGTACCAATAAGGTATACCAGGCCTGTTGAGATAACACAAAGGATAAGACACCAGATACAAACGAGCGGAGACTTACCCTTTCGCAGATCCCCCCAGGAGCACACCTCCTTTAGGTGTGTACGGGGTTCACGATCCCGGGGTACCTGAGTAATCTTTCTCTAGCGTTCTACCCAGTAATCTCGATCTTACTTCTGTAGAGTTTGCTCCTTACCGGGTTGGACCACATTAAAATCGGACCATGACGGGCCTCTCGTCAGCGGTGGCTTGGTAGTCATTATGGTGTCACTGTCGCGGCACGGTCATCATTAGTTGCTGCTGTATGTCTTCGGATGGGTCAGCGTAAAACACACTTACACTTTCGCATACTCATTATTTACAATTCTATTTTTGATGAAGAACAATCTGGTGAAGCAAATAAAACAAATTAAGTATCAATATGGAGTCTCCATATACTGCTGGGAATGTTGGAGCTCCTCCCTGCCTCTGATAAGGCTATCTGTTCAGATGAAAATGGGGGAGCAACTCCCTGCCTCTGTAGAAGCTATCTGTTCGCTACGTCTGCCTGCATTTTCTATGAAGGGGCCTTCAAATCTACCGAACAAAATCCAATGACTACTGTTGTCAGGACCAAAGACAAATAACCAGCGTTAGCAATCCCTCTTGTCCAATGGGATCGAAGGGAGAGGGCACTGACATCGCTTTCGTTCTTCGGTCAGTCCTCCGAGCTGGCTTTGTCCAGTAATGTAACTCATTTTTACACTCTCATAATAAAAAGATTAATTAATCAGCAGATTGTATGGTAAAATGCCCTGCATTGCTATAAAAAACAAACAAAAAGTCTTTAACCCATTAAATGACTAAATTTTTGCATATTTATGGTGTTCTAACACTCGCAGAACAAGTCAAATGTTGTTGAAGCCATCAAGATCAAGAACTGCAACGGCATGTAGGGTCGCAAACTACTTTCTGCAGCTAAAACTCGCAATTTGAGCAGGAAGATTTCGATGTGATGCTGCAACAACAAAAAGTACATTAATAATTTTAAAAAGGAGTTTATTTGATGAGTATCTATGTGTTATCTCTCATAGGGAGCAGTGTTACTCTATCTGTATGGTGCTCTCTATTACGTATCAATAACATATACCAGGCCTGTTGAGATAACAGAAAGAATACAAAAGGTACAAACGAGCGAAGTCTTACCCTTTCGCAGACTCATTATTTACAATTTATTTTTGATGAAGAACAATTTGGGGAAGCAAATAAAACAAATTAAGTATTAATATGAAGTCTCCATATACTGATGAAAATGTTGAAACAACACCCTGCCTCTGATAATGCTATCAGTTCAGATAAGAATGGGTAAGCAACTCCCTGACTCTGATGAAGCTATCTGTTCCCTCAGTCTTGGCCTGTTTTTTCGCTGAAGGGGGCCTTCAAATCTACCGAAAAAAATCCAATGACTAATGTTGCCAGGTCGAAAGACAACTGACCCGCGTTAGCAACTCCTCTTGTCCAATGGGGCCGAAGAGGGGGAGGTGTCACGGACATCACTTTCGTCCTTCGGTCAGTCTCCCGTTCTGGCTTTGTCTTGTAATGTAACTCATTGTTACACTCTCATAACAAAAAGATTAATTAATCAGCAGATTGTATGGTAAAATGCCCTGCATTGCTATAAAAAACCTTTAACCCATTAAATGACCAAATTTTTGCATATTTATGGTGTTCTAACACTCGCAGAACAAGTCAAATGTTGTTGAAGCCATCAAGATCAAAAATTGCAACGGCACGTAGGGTTGCAAATCACATTGCGCAGTTCAAAATAGCAAAAGAGCACAGTCAGATTTCAACTTGATGCTGCAACAACAAAAAGTACATTAATAATTTTTAAAAGGAGTTTATTTGATGAGTGATTTACAAGAGTTTTTATGAGTGTTGTCCACACACGACAGTGAAGAGTCTGCAACACGTAACAATGATTCTTGGACTCCTCTGAAGATGCCAGATATGCTTTTGATGTCTGCCGCAGCAACGACAATCCGCGTTATGAGATACCCTGCCTTGTCAATAGGCGTCGTAACTATTTCAAAGCAAAACAGACGATTTCAAGGTAAAGTTAAAAGTAAAAATGGTTTTATTAGCAAGTACTATCAAAGTTTAGATGTCTTTGGTTTGGTCTGGAGCAGTACTGTCTAACTTTTTGTTACACAACAGCTAAAGAGATACAAATCGACTGTTTAAAACAGAACAACTACTAACATCTAAACCAGCAATGGATTCGAACCTTAAACTCTCGTACCTAAGAGCAACACCCTACCATTCGGCCATCGTCCGGTAAGATAAATCAACTAATCTCTATTTTAAAATTTCTCAGAAATTTTCCAAGCTTTAAAAATTATGCTCATATCTAACTCACTTGAGTGCTTGAACTGGAAACGAGAAGAGAAATTCTTGTAAACTATAAAAAGATTAAAATTTTCCGCTGATAAATCTTAATTTTTTAGAACAGAATTGCTTTGTTTCCTTTAAAATCTGTTATTAAATAACGAAGAACTATTTGTTGTATCACAGATCTTCCGGAATTTAGTAAAAAATTTTTCTTTTTTAGTCTTTTATCTTTGCTTTCACGAGAACTAAAAAGAAATACTTTATAAGCAATTAAATCTCAAAACTATTAATGGATTTCAAATCTGCTGCTTAATTACTACAAAAGAAAAAAAAAGTTCTTCGATTTTGGCAGGGGCATTAATGACATCGTGTGACCTAGATGCGTTCGTAGACGGAAGTTTAAAAAAGTTTCGGATAAAATAATGGATTCTTAGAGACTTTAAAAAAATTGTTTTGAACAGACGTTGGATATTTATTTCTTTAATGTTAAAGATTTTCGAGCACTGCAAAATTTTAAGAGGAAAATGTTGCAGTTTACCCCAAACATCAACAAATTTTTAGCACTAAACATACCATAACCAGTCAAATAATCCGCAAAGTAAATGGGAACAATGCGATGAGTAATAGGTATGTATTAAGTAAATATAATAAATAAATAAAAGAAAAGAAATATGTATGTATTAAGGGGATAAAATAAATAAATAAAATAAAAAAATGGGTATGTATTAAGGGAATAAAATAAACGAAATAGGTATGTATTAAGTTAATAAAATAAATAAATAATATAAAAGAAATAGGTATGTATTAAGGGGATAAAATAAAAGAAATAGGTATGTATTAAGGGAAAATAAATAAATAAAATAAAAGAAATAGGTATATGTTAAGTTAATAAAATAACTGAATAAAATAAAAGAAATAGATTTGTTTTAAGTGAATAAAATAAATAAATATAATTAAAGAAATAGGATGCATTAAGTGAATAAAATAAATAAATAAAATAAAATAAATAGGATGTATTAAGAGAATAAAATGAAAGAAATAGGTATGCATTAAGTTAATAAAATAAATCAATAAAATAAAAGAAATAGGTATGTAATAAGTGAATAAAATAAATAAATAAAAAAAGGAAATAGGTATGTATTAAGGGAATAGAATAAAAGCAATAGGTATGTATTAAGTGAATAAAATAAAGAAACAAAATAAAAGAAATAGGTATGTATTAAGGGAATAAAATAAATAAATAAAATAAAACAAATAGGCATGTATTAATTGAATAAAATAAATAAAATAAAAGAAATAAATATGTATTAAGTGAATAAAATAAATAAAGAAAAGAAAAGAAATAGGTATGTAATAAAGGAATAAAATAAATAAATAAAATAAAATAAATAGGTATGTATTAAGTGGATAAAATAAATAAATAAAATAGAAGAAATAGGTATGTATTAAGGGAATAAAATGAACGAAATAGGATGTATTAAGTGAATAAAATAAATAAATAAAATAAAAGAAATAGGTATGTATTAAGGGGATAAAATAAAAGAAATAGGTATGTATTAAGTGAATAAAATAAATAAATAAAATAAAAGAAATAGGTATGTATTAAGGGGATAAAATAAAAGAAATAGGTATGTATTAAGGGAATAAAGTAAAAGAAATAGGTATGTATTAAGTTAATAAATTAAAAGAAATAGGTATGTATTAAGGGAATAAAATAAAAGAAATAGGTATGTGTTAAGTTAATAAAATAACTGAATAAAATAAAAGAAATAGATTTGTTTTAAGTGAATAAAATAAATAAATATAATTAAAGAAACAGGTATGTATTAAGTGAATAAAATAAATAAATAAAATAAAAGAAATAACTATGTATTAAGTGAATAAAATAAATAAATAATATAAAATAAATAGGCATGTATTAAGTGAATAAAATAAATAAATAAAATAAAATAAATAGGTATTTATTAAGGGAATAAAAGAAAAGAAATAGGTATGTATTAAGTGATTAAAATAAATAAAATAAAATAAAATAAATGAGTATGTATTAAGTGAATAAAATAAATAAATAAAATAGTTGTGCATAAAAATAGGTAAATTAAATAGGTAAGTGTAGCTATGTTTAGTGTTAAGAACCCTGTCACAAAACACATGGGCCAGATTTCATTACTAGAAGGGCTTCCCGTTTGTTAACCTTGTTCTAGGATAGAAGAAAAATATACTCTTATGCAGCTCGGACAAATGTATATATATTAAGGATGGAGATATGTTTTACATTTATATAAATGACAGTACACAATATGAAGAGAGTGACTAGTGCAGCCCTATAAATCAAACTTTATATTAAATTGAATTTCCTTCGGGTAAAAATGAGAAAGTTTATTAAACTTACATTTAACCTTTTACACTTCTTTAAATTATAAATAAAATCAAGAATCGCAACTTGAATAATTTATCTAAAGTTTTTTCTCATAGAGTTTAAATTATTATTTTGTAATCCCTTGATTAATTGAGAGATAGAAAAATTGCTTTGCCGTAGACTATCGAGGCTAATGATGTACGTGACAATGTTATGGTAGTTAGCTTCCAAATAAATGGATAAGAATCCTCCCAAATTAATGAACTTCTTTTACCCAGAATGTTTTATAGGAAAGTACTTTTTGAAGTTTCCAAAGAGAGATTTCAGTAATTCTCAGTTAAAAAAAAATTAAATAGTGTAAATGATACTTTTCGCTTTCTGCGCATAATTTAAAAAATAATTTGTATTTTGTCAGTTTGTATAATGAAAAGTAAGATATCATTATTTTTCTCTGAGCAACTTAATTTCATGGCCAGTTTTTTTTCAAATTCTCTTAGTATTTCCCCACTTGTTTGAATTATTAAACTTAATCCTGTGCACAATTTAATATACGTGCTCAACTCTAAGCTGTTGTAAGCTTAACGTTTTTTTTTCAAAAAATGATATATTTTAATACAGTTGAAGTACTTAACACATTGTGTGCGAGTACATTTCTCAGCGGGATTGTACCGGGAGCGGTCGTTTTGTACGTAAATTTAGTTATTTAGCTAAATTTCAATAGATCAAAAATTATTTAATTTTTCAACCAACTTTTCGTATTTTATATGGAAATATATAAACAAATATACAAGTAGAAATATATAAATATCAATCATAAGATTTTGGTAATCAAAAAACATATTTGTAGTGGATAAAATTATAATAGTATCGTAAACATGAAAAATCAAATAGAAATAGTAGTATATAGTTTTAATTTGTTAGAGTTATGTTATATATAAACATTTTTGCATTATAAAAAATGAAAAGAGCAATCATAAAACTAATAATGTTTTACAGTGCAGTAACGTTCAAAGCATTTTCCTCTATGAAGAGGTACACGGCAAAACTTGCATATATAAGATGTTTCACACCGCACTTTTTTCACAGCACACACACGACATTGTTTTTGCGGTTTTTTCTTCTTCCCAGTAGTAACAATTTTCTCTAAAATATATTTCTGCATATCCAATGATAATCTTCGAGGAGAGTCATATTTTAGGTAATATTTAGGGTTTTATTCAACTTCCCGCTCTGTGTGATGACTTCATCGACTGATGTGAAAAATAGTTTTCATTTCTCTAACTTTTTCCAGAATCTATGTAGTAGACAAAAACATTCAGCTTCATTTTCTTGTATATACCGTCATTTTTGTACCCACAAACCACAAAACATGTTGTTACACTAACCCGTACTAGTACGTGACCCGCGCTCAAGTATCAATTGTCATAAAACGTACTAATAAATGGCACAGCAGCAGAAAGGGTAAGTAATTTAAACATTAAAATGACATAAATGTGAACAAACAGAGATTTTTTAAAAAGATGGAACTGAACTCTCTGAATGAATTAATTATGGCTTCTTGAAAAGTAACAATATCACGACTGGGAATGTGCCCAAATAAAGAGTGACAGGAAGATGAAAATGGTAGAACACAAAAATCAAAATTAAAATTTTGAAGCAGTGAAAATGGCACAGCAGCTGAAAGGGTAAGTAATTTAAACATTAAAATGCAATAAATGTGAACAAACAGAGATTTTTTAAAAAGATGGAACTGAACTCTCTGAATGAATTAATGATGGCTTCTTGAAAAGTAACAATATCACGACTGGGAATGTGCCCAAATAAAGAGTGACAGGAAGATGAAAATGGTAGAACACAAAATGCAAAATTAAAATTTTGAAACAGTGAAAATGGCACAGCAGCTGAAAGGGTAAGTAATTTAAACATTAAAATGACATAAATGTGAACAAGCAGACATTTTTTAAAAAGATGGAACTGAACTCTCTGAATGAATTAATTATGGCTTCTTGAAAAGTAACAATATCACGACTGGGAATGTGCCCAAATAAAGAGTGACAGGAAGATGAAAATGGTAGAACACAAAATGCAAAATTAAAATTTTGAAACAGTGAAAATGGCACAGCAGCTGAAAGGGTAAGTAATTTAAACATTAAAATGACATAAATGTGAAAAAACAGAGAGTTTTTGAAAAGATGGAACTGAACTCCATGTAGGAATTAGGGATGGCTTCTTGAAAAGTAACAATATCACGACTGGGAATGTGCCCAAATAAAGAGTGACAGGAAGATGAAAATGGTTGAACACAAAATGCAAAATTAAAATTTTGAAACAGTGAAAATGGCAGAGCAGCAGAAAGGATAAGTAATTTAAACATTAAAATGACATAAATGTGAAAAAACAGAGAGTTTTTGAAAAGATGGAACTGAACTCCATGTAGGAATTAGGGATGGCTTCTTGAAAAGTAATAATATTCCGACTGGGAATGTGCCCAAATAAAGAGTGACAGGAAGAGGAAAATGGTAGAACACAAAAAGCAAAATTAAAATTTTGAAGCAGTGAAAATGGTACAGCAGCTTAAAGGGTAAGTAATTTAAACATTAAAATGACATAAATGTGAACAGATTTTTTAAAAAGATGGAACTGAACTTTCTGAAAGAATTAATGATAGTTTCTTGAAAACTAAGAATATCACGACTGGGAATGTGCCCAAATAAAGAGTGACAGGAAGATGAAAATGGTTGAACACAAAATGCAAGATTAAAATTTTGAAACAGTGAAAATGGCAGAGCAGCAGAAAGGATAAGTAATTTAAGCATTAAAATGTCATAAATGCGACGAAATAGTGAACTTTTGGAAAGATGGAACTGAACTATCTTAATGAATTAATGAAGGCTTCTTGAAAAGTGTACAATATCACAACTCTAAAAAGACAAGAGAAAGATTTTCAAGTATGCAAAATATTAAAAAATATATTCACGTATTTTAGAAAATGTATGTAATCTGTATACAAATTTAGCGCTAATTCATAGGGAATAAAGAAAAGCAACTAAAACTATTTTAATGTTTTATTCGACAGCTCTGAATTACGTTATTTATAAGCTTTTTATTTATAATGTGGAATGGATTCTAATTCAAGAAATTTTATTTTTAAGTGCTTTTTCATAAACTAATTACTGTTCCCCAGGTTTGAAGTAATTTATGGTTATATGTTTGTCTGGTTATTCATTAAATACACAATTCCACATCAGACTATCTCCTTAACGATGTAAACGTGATCAAGTGATACCAGACGATCGTTGAATTGATGGAACAAACTTCCAGTTAATAATGGATTGTTCTCTTTCGACACGACATGTTATACAGAACTATTATAGTTTAAATTCGTAAATAAACGACACGTTTTAATGCTTTAAAAGCATTCCATAATTTAAGTGCTTTTATAATGCAAGTTAAAGAGTGAAAAAAATAAAGAAAAAGATAAAACAGGTTTATTTTCACCATGAAAAAATTTAATTATACTTAGTTTAAGTAATTGTACTTGAAAAGTAAAAATCCTAAAGAACTAGAAAATATTATGATGTTTACAGAAAATAATTCAGATTTATGCATTATCTCCAAATCAACATTTTTGTAAAACTTTGGTAGCTTTGAACAATAAATTATCTGATTGACAGAACTAGAAAAAGAGAAATACGAAACATGTTGTTTAACCCCTTCTAGGTTCATTTTATTTCGGGATTATGGGTAAAAAAAATGTCAAATTTTTATGCTTATTTTCATACATACATACCTTTTAAACATAACATCATTCGCATACAAAACTTCCTAAAATTTAATATGATAAATTCAATTTAAATAAATGGGTAATTTTCCTGTATAGTTAGCTTTCTGTGCGTCTGAAATCATTAGACTTTGGAGTCAATTCACACTAACTATAAATATAAAGCTTAGAATACCTAGCTTTTACCTTGAATAAAATTTTATTTATATCTTTTGCATTTATACAAATGATTATGAAATTATTAATCAAAATTTGATCGTGTATGATACAATCGGTAACACGGCACTGCACAGAGTCCAACATCGCAATCTCGACAGTAGAACCTTGTTTCTCTCCTTACCTTCTTCCCTCTGCTGTCTCTCTTTGAGCAGCAAATAATCTAGTCGCCAGAAAAGTAAACAAAAGCATTCGAAACCATAAAAAACACATGTGAGATAATTCGTGAAAGATTGATTGCACAGTGTAAAATTTCATAGTGCCCGAACTACACTCGGGGATGAGCCAGGATGGTACATTTCGCCAGCCCGAGTTCAGCTCAGGTAAAACCGGGAAAGGGTTAAGTACGTACCTTTGGACCAGCAAATAACAAAAACACACATGTGTACTTTTTATGTGAATATGTAGTCTTTTTATGTGAAATAAGAGACTGTACACTAATTTACTTTTAACATAATTTGCACTGCTAAAAATTAAGACTGAAACTGCATCCTGGAACTTGTCGTACAGTAAAACAAGCTTTGAATTCCATCCTCTTAAAAATCTACTTCATATTCTCCCTCATTTCTGAATTTCATGTCTCTCAGATGATTTCTCGTGGAGTAATGGCAAAAAAAACCCAGCTGTTGCTTAAGTTTTGCACACCGGTGTAAATTGACTTTTTGGATGAGACTTTTAAAACAACTCGTAAATCTTCACAGTGACTAAATTTCGTAATAGTATGGCTTAATTTTCATAAAGTATCTCAATTCTATCTACTTTTTTACTCCATTTAGTATTCTAACGTTCGTGAACTGAAAAACGAGAATTACACAAATCATAAAACTTTTGTCATTAGTAAGACGTCATTACCAAGAAATAATTTGAGATTAGACATGACGGATCGTATAAAAACTACTACCAGACATTCGGTAGACATCCACTTACTCAGATATTTAAGACTTACTTAAGTCTGAACTCCCACTAAAATCTGGTGCGGTAGTAATAAACAATTATAAGGAGGTAACATCCATCTCTAATCGTCCTCGTTTTCTAATGGCTTTCCTCCTTGTTTCTTAACCACTGGACATGCAAATAAAACGGAATTTGATGTGTCTGAGAAATACTGTTCAGTTTGGCTTATCTGAACAGTTTTGTGCAAGCTGAACAAAGAAAACGTTTAATTTTGAAATTTGCATTGCTATGTAACATTTAATGAAGTTCATGTATGATGTTAACGGACAACAGTTAAGTAATAGTATAAAATAAATTGGTATTTCCGAATAGTATGGAATATTTCAAAGCAGTTTCAGAATAGATAGACGAATTGACGTTTTTTATACTTCTATGTTGTTTCGCTTCATATACTATTTTTTAATGACACGTAACATCTTGAACATTTTAATCAAAGCACGAGTTTAATAGCTAAATGATTTAATATTATGCTACATGACGTCTGCGGGAGACAGTTATTGACGTCTCGGAGATGTCAAAGTCTACATTGGCACAGGAAATGACTGTTGTCTCCCAGACGTCAGTGACGGACAATCATTGGTCTATACGACGTTTGCCAGATACAGTTCTTGACGTCTCGGAGATGACAAAGTGTACATTAGCACAGGAAATGACTGATGTCTCCCAGACGTCAATGGCGGGTGATCATTGGTCTATACGACGTTTGCCAGAGACAGTTCTTGACGTCTCGGAGATGACAAAGTCCACATTGTCACATGAAATGACTGACGTCTCCCAGACGTCAATGGCGGATAATCATTGGTCTATACGACGTTTGCCAGAGACAGTTCTTGACGTCTCGGAGATGTCAAAATCTACATTGGGACATGAAATAACTGACGTCTATCAGACGTCAAAGGTGGATAATCATTGGTAGAGCGCTGCTCTTCGGAACCGGAGTTCGTGGGTTTAAATCTCACTGTGGCATGGTTTCTCGTAGCCGTTCGGAATCGGCTTCAAGCAGTAGGTCCTGGTCTCATTAACCCTCGTGTAGTAAAACAGTAGACGGGAGCTCTTGAAACCAAACAAAACCGAACATCATGATTAGAAAATATTCAATACCAGTATTCCCTTCTTTCTTTTATCTTGATAAGGAAAATTTCCCCCCTCAAATAACTAAAATTGTTACATCTATATAGTAAGGAAACAGCATTTTAATTTTTACATTTTTCTTAAATGCGTTTTGTGTGTCTGTGTGACTCGGAAACAATTCTCTGTTTTAGTGTTAATCCATTGTCTAAACGTGATTAATGCAAAACCTAGACGCTGTTGTATATCAAAGGGTTAATTCTTTATATATAATTCATTTTACTTGTAATACCATCTTCTTATTGAATTATATAAGTTTTAAATCCTACATGACTTTTAATGTTTGTTTAATTATTATAAGGAGTTTGTTTTAACTTAATTTGTGTTTCTCTAGATGTATTTCTACATGATACATTATGACATTCGAAGGTAAGTGAATGATAGATCACCTTCACTCCTCCCAAAAAATTCATCTCGGAACCCAAAATATGGAAACTGTGTTGTTGATGCGGGGAGAAATATTTGTGATCTCAGCAAATTGATGGACAAACGAACGGATTTCTGGATTCTTGAGTGATAACAGGTACGGCTTGAGTGATGGAGCTGCCAGCTCTGATTTTTGAATCGAGGACTCAGATTGAAGTAGCTCGTTTTGCAGAGAGAAAGAGAGACATTCACTATATTCGCCCATTCAATATTGTATGGGATGAGAAGAATGTATTAACAAATGCGAAGATTGTTTATCAAAGTGGACTTCTTACTATGCCTAGTACTGCAAGAAGGTTATTTGAACAAGATGGAAATTGAAAAATGCCATATTAAAGTGAAATAGACATTAGAGGTATTACCCAGTGTATTTTTGAAAACCCGTATAATCCTTAAAAATCAGTATTTTAACACTTCGCTTGCGGGCAACGTATTTTTACGTCTGTCACTGGAGCGCGGGTCACGTAAAAATACGTATTTAGTAGATTTGTGGTGGATAACCCCTAACCACCACAAATCTACTAAATTCGTATAATTAGTTATATGTGGGACAGTATATGCGTGTTGTTTTCGTTGCTATGCAATGCTTTGCATTTTTTCTTTCCACAAGTTATGATTGTCGAGTTACTCGGTCTTTTGTTCCTTTTTTCGTCTTCAATCGAATTCCTAACTCCAGAACGTACAAATCGTGTTTTGTCAATTTAATGCTTAGTTTTTTATTGTTGAATACAAAATTCATAAAATGAGCCGTTGTAACAAATATGATACGATAGTGATGAAGAGATATGCGCTGATAGATTATCGGACTTTAATTTTAAAAATCGTTTATTTTGTGATTTCGCAATTTTTTTTTTAAGTAATTATATAGTATATATTAAAGTGTAAAATAAAAAAAAAGTTTCGTTCATAAAAACAAAGTAGTTTTTGATTTACTGCGATTTTTCTGAATAACTAAACTTTCGAGCGATTCAAGAAAAAACGCCCGCTACACGCGTAAGTTGGCTGTGAAATATATCCGCATGCCAAGTGTTAACACATTTTATGCGGGACATGTGTTAGTACGTTTTCTGAAAATTGATACTTGAGCGCGGGACATGTACTAGCACATTTTCTGACGATTGATACTTGAGCGAGGGATACGTACTATTACGGGTTAATGTAACAACCTGGTTTGTTTGTTGGTACAAAAATAACGGTATATACAGGAAAACGAAGCCGAATGTTCTTGTCTACTACATAGATTCTGGAAAAATTTAGACAAATAAAAACTAGTTTTTACATTATTAGTTTTATGATTGCTCTTTTCATTTTTTTAAAATCTAAAGATGTTTATATATAACATAATTCGAAAAAAATTAAATCTATATACTACTATTTCTATTTGATTTTTCATATTTAAGATACTATTATAAATTTATCCATTAAAAATGTATTTTTTATTTTAAAAAAATCTTATGATTGTTATTTATGCATTTCTATTTATATATTTGTTTATATACTTCAATATAAAATACGAAAATTTGGTTAAAAAATTAAATAATTTTTGATCTGTTGAGATTTAACTGAATAACTAAATTTACGCTCAAAACTCTCGTTCCGGTACAATTCCGCTGCGAAATGCACCCGCACACAATGTGTTAAAAATTGGTTCTTACGCAAAGTATTTATTCGTTAATTGTAATCGTAAAAATTGGTCTCCAGATTTTGACTAATGTGGAAGTTTTTAACCTCCTAATTAAACAAAGAAGAAATATCTTCCTGTGTATCAGGCAGTTTATCCGTGTTTCAATAGGATAACTGAATGTAACAAGTAATAAGAATAAAATTTGCTACTGATCTATTCTGAGCTATAGTGTCGAGTCAGATTCAAAAAACATTTACTTTTGCAGCAACACAACGTCTAGATTGTCTTGAAATGGTTTTTAAATTTAAGAATTACTGTTCACACTTGCTTAACTCAATTAAAATTACTAAGTCGGCAAAAAAGTGATGTAACTCAAATACAGTGGACTCCGCTTAATGTAATTGTGGTTAATGTTATCAATCTCTTATTGTTATCGAAATCACTTGGTCTTGATTTTCTCTATTTATTTGTTAAAATTATTGCTTTATGTGATCGTTACATCTCTTAATATTATCAGTTTTCGAACCTTATTTTAACTGGCAAAAGAATATTCACAATCTATTCAGAAGAAACCCATTCTTTTATTTCCCTTTTCGCTGAATTTCCAAGAATTCTCCCTCTTCCACCTAGGGAAATGAGGAATGAACAAAGGAGTAGGAATTTACACTTTCCTGGAATTTTTAAAAAATACGCAGACCTTGCCTATGGTCAATGATTGTCAGATAAGCAGAAGGCAACACATTCTTATTGGAAATGAGAAGGAGCATATGCACATTTTATGCCTTGCTCGCTTACATGCAGCTTCCCGATATGGAAACCAGAAAGCGAAATGATTTAACATTCAAGCAAAAGATCAAAATATTAAATCATTATGACAGGTTGATGGAACTAATGAGTCAGATGGAGAATCTCTTGATATTGAGCCACCCCCTACAAGTGCTGAAATGAGAAATGCACTGAAAGTGTTTAAAAAGGGAGTACAACACCGCTCCGATGACTGTAAAAAACATTATGATTAGGAACATTTTTTCAATGAGCTTCATAGAAAAAACTGTAAACAGTCAACAATTGAAATTTTAGCATATCGTTTATTGTTATCAATCGGTTATTGTTATCAAAATCACGGTTTCCCAAACTGATCACATTAAGCAGAGTCCACTGTATATATTTGGATAAGACCACTGCAAAAATAATTACACCAAAATTGTAGAGCTGTAATAAATCCAGGAGAATTTAACCGAGAAGCTTAAATTTGAAAATATTTTTTAAGAAACCGTTGAGGTAATTACAAATACTATTTAATAGTAACAAAACGATATTTAGTACGAGAGAGAGACAGAGAGAGAGATAGGGCTTTCATTATGCAATCAATACAGGAACGTTCGACGTTGTATTTTTTTTTTACTCAGGCCCTTACTCTGGAAGTTGTGGTTGGGTTCGAACGTTCGTTGTGATTTCACTTTGACTTCAGCTTGCGGACATTTTTCTTACAAACGATCAAGCTGACTTCAAAATGACGTCACAACGAACTTGCGATTCAACTCGCAACGGCCAGAGTAAGCCCCTCAGAATCCGCAAACATTTCTATTACATTTAGCACAATGGTTTCTACATCTGTTTCTTTTGCATGATCGTTGAACTTTACAATTCTTCCGTGCGTCAGCAGTAGTATGAATTTCTGTCATTGGAATCGAAGTGTTCTCGACTTCTCTCTATTTACTTCTTAGCTTTTCAGCCAATTGGAAAATATAATCTTGACTGTCACCCAGGCATGATAGGAGCAATAAATTTCATGTTATGCGATTAACTGTTAAATAATTCAATGAGTTAAATTGGCTCACAACCGTGAAAATAGATATACCACATTTGATAATGCGAAATGACGGGGTCTGCGGAGAAGAGGAATAAAAGATTACTTATATTTTATTACTTAACTAAATACCAACGTATGTTTTTGATAAATGATATTTAATTTATATATATATATATATATATATATATATATATATATATATATATATATATATATATATATATATATATATATATATATATATAGTGATCAAATTTTTAATGAGTCAAATTGGCTCGGTCCGTGAATCTAGTGTTAAATGACTCAATGCTGTTTCAGATAAGCGGCTCTCTGATAGATTTTCCATACAAATGATACTATAGCAAGTTTTTTTAAGATTATTATGACAGAAAACTAAAACACTAAAGATCAATACAACCGCAAAAAAGTATAAATTATTTTTTAGGAGGATCTAAATGTGTAAACTCTTTCCCACCGAAAAGTGATTGTTGCTAAGTGCCTTAAAGCAAACAATATCATTTGTGTCGATCCATTAAGAAATATTTTTAATCCAAGAGAATAATTCTCAAGAAAACTAAACTTAAGTGGATTAATTAGTGCATACCTAAAGCCGAAACCATTATCGTTTAAGGTTTAGATATTTCTTCACCAATTAAATAGGCTATTAAGAATGCTAAACTTTAATTGCAAGCGTATATCTTCTCGACCAGCAGTACAAGGTCGGGAAAAGGAACGAGAAATCATTAATAGAACGCTCTCGTCCTCCCCCGCGACTGTCTTATCGATTTGATGATGATATATAAAGAGCATTAAGCGGAAATTTCGAAATAGATCGTCTGAGAGGGGGTGAGGGGAAGGGAATCCATGTACATGGGATGTGTGAAGTGGTTTGTGAAACTGACTAAATATAGGATAGGATAAAAAATGGATCATTTGACTGATGAATTAAATTAACTGGTAGTAATAACAGAGCAATAAAAAAAGTTAGCTCTCTTTTGACAGAATTGAGTTTGAACTTGGTTTTATAAGAGCAAGACTAATATTACAGTAGATATATTAAATTAGATTTTCTAGAATTCTATTTAACACTCAAGTCGTTGATTGATTGGAAACTCTAAGGTTAACACTTTTCTTAATCGAGAGCCTAGTATTTTACAGTAGTCTAAGAGCATCTACACAGATAGTAAGATTCAAAACCGACAAAGTGCAATTCTGAACTCCAGAGGCCTGAATATTCAGCTGCTCTAAAGCTCACACCTGAGAATGAAATAGAATGATTTGACGATCCTCAACTTGTCACCTACACTAACAGGTGTTAAACGTTCTTGATGAGCTGCGGTAGCTCAATCGGCAAAGGCAACTCTCTCGTAACTCAAGGGTTAAGGGTTCGGAGCCCGTGAGGGCTTAAGTTCCTCAGTGTTCGTCAAAAGTGACTGATGCACGTAAAATATATTCGTGGTAACTATGTCCTCAAAGTTCTCAATCAATACCTCTGGGGAAGTCCAAGCCTATGGGTCTTCTGCTAGGTCCCTTCTTCATAATTACGAGGACCCACTTGAGCATAAGGCGTACTTTCTCCCTTGTGGTGCTCGTTAGAAGACAAAAGACGCACCCCTTTGTCATAAATTTAGTAGCCTCCGGTTCAGTCGTTCTTGGTTTGACCAAGTGGCATAAAACAACAACAACGACGTTCTTGATTGCCAGCTAGAGAATCCCTTCAATTTTAATTTTTCCCTGGAAGGAATTTTTTTGCTTCTGATTCCTTTTTTCAAATCAGAGTAGATCAGGGAAAATGAGAGAAAATACTAGAACGATAAAGAAAGACACATGGAATGTTTATTGATAGAGGGTAAAATGAATCGAGAAAAACCTCTCCATTACGTTCTCCAGTGGTATTTTAATTCTACTCAAAATATGCCACTGACACTAGTATAAAAATGACTGATACTAGTATGAGTATGACTGATACTAGTATGCATATGGCTGATACTAATATAAATATGACTGATACTAGTATGAATATGACTGATACTATTATGAATATCACTGATACTAGTATGAATATGATACTAGTATGTAACTGATACTAGTATGAATTACTAGTATCAGTAGAGAATCGTTTTCGAAGTAGCTATTTGGTGTTCTAAGTGGGTTATTCAACGATACAACTTTCAACAAATCTCTTATACTACAGAAGTCCAAATACTTTCAATTCCGAATTCCTAATAGCTAACAGCTGCTCTTAGAATAAACACAAAGATAACTTATCCAGCGTAATTAACAAATTACACAGTAATTTAAAGTAAGAATTAAATAGAGTAACGTATTATATATTAACACAATGCGTGCGTTTACATTTCGCAGCGCAATTGTACCGGGAGCGGATGGTTTGCGCGTAAATTTAGTTTTTCTGTTAAATCTCAATAGATCGAAAATTATTTAATTTTTTAACTAACTTTTCGTATTTTATATTGAAATATATAAACAAATATATAAATAGAAATATAAAAATAGCAACCA
>CM063504.1:115930218-115940218 GCA_032207245.1 Pardosa pseudoannulata | reverse complement strand
TGGGATCAGAAGTTTGTTGATTTTATTTCTATAGATGTGGTAACTGCTAAGGTTTAAATTTTCAGGGAAAAAATCTTTGGACATATAGTCAGTGACAAAGTGGAGCTCAGTCGGCAAAGGCAGCGATCTTGTAACTGAAAGGTTGCGGGTTCGAGGCTAAGATCCACCTTGTTCGCTAAAGGTGACTGGGACACGTAAAATATGTTCGTGGTCTCAAAGTCCTCCAAGTTCTCAAACGATACCTCTGGGGGTCTTCTGCTTGATCTCTGCTTCTAAATTACGAGGACCCAGCTGAGGTAATGTTACTCTCGTCCAAAGCATACCTTAAGTTACACATGCTCCTCGGCTGGTTCTAAATGAGTAACAGCTTCGCATCCTTGTTAAGGCGTTAGGACAATTTCTGTATCTCCTGCTGCACTGGAAGAAACATTCAGGGACAGGTTTGACTTATTACGCCCTTTGAAGAATCTGTATACCTTAATCAGCTCCAGTACACCGTATTGTCGTATGGTTTGCTTTGATCTGAAGCATTACTTTCAACTTTTTGCAACATAGAACTATTTAGGCCAAAGTTTATTCCAAACGACTACGGACATCCATATCAGTACAGTGATTCGAACTTGGTACCCATAAGCAGAGAGAACTTGCGTGGATATTGAGTCAGAAAAGGTGCCAGGAAAGATAGCCATGACCTAAAGCAAGATGGTAGGTAGCGACACACGATTCCCTTAGCCATAAATGATGTTTATGTTTAAATTTTGACTATCTAGAATTTTTGTATCTTTGTTTTCCTTTGTTTTATCCATTCAACCATCGTCCAGCTCGTCACATTTTTCATCTTTAAAAACGAAGAAACGGGAAAAGAGAAATTAAATTAATTCGGGTGCACGAGCTATGGAAAGATGGAAGGGAGAGAAATAGTGTAAAATGTTATGACATTCAAAAGTATATGAAAGGTGATGTGATAATATCTAAGAATAGTTAATTGCTTGCGACTTGGATTTCAATTTATTATTATAAATCAGGGGAAATCTCTTGATTTATATTAATCCTGAGTAAAGATCCTGATATCTATTTAAAAAATTTTGCCCTGTTATACTAATACGATAATACAGTTAAAACTATCTTTAAATTGGCAATATTTTTCCATTCTCAAAAGACATATACGCTGTTATTTTATATATATACTATATATATATATAAATATATATATATAAATATATACATATATATATGGCTTCATATATATATATATATAATATATATATATATATATATATCAATATATATATATATATATATATAATATATTATATATAGATATATATATATATATATATATATATATATATATATATATATATATATATACTATATATATATATATATATATATACAGTAAAAAATATAAATTGGCAATATATTCCATATATACATATATATATATATATATATATATATATATATATATATATATATATATATATATATATATATATATATGAAACATACCGTAGTATCCCATGCTTCAGGGATGTAACGTGGTCGAAGGGTCATAGTCGTTTTTCGAAAAAATACGATTTATTAGGAGAAGTTTAACAGCATCTTTATTTAGCAACGTCCAACTAGAAAATCCAAGAAAAAATGGTCGCGCGGCCTTTTATAACTTTGGAGACGACACAGGCGTGAGAAAAGGAATGTGCTTAATCAGCAAAGTAAGTTGGCTAGTTAATTTCGCCAACATGAAGGAGATTTTTCTAAGACAAAAGAGTTTAACGCCAAGAGTCTACTGAGGAGATGACGAAATCGCTTATTGGGTGGTTTTTTAATATTTGAGTTAGTAATTTTAGTTTAAGACTAAAGTATTAAATTTTTATTAAGGGGACTATCTGTAAATACCCTCCATCTTTTTATTGGACATAATTGCTTCTCCAGGCATCTTTTTTGAATACCGACTCAAATCTTCTGAGTCAATAATGATCATAGTAACTTTTTATCGCAGTTTTAGAAAAAAATTTCAAAAGTGGCTAATTATTGAATTATATATATAGCGGATTATTTTTGGATAATTTTCAATAATCAAAAGAGATTACAATCAAAGAGCTAATTCAAAAGCCTAGAAATAAGTCGGACTCCATAAAACAAAGGAACTGAAGCACTTGTTAAGTATGAAGTCTAGGATAAAACCAGGAATCTCTTTAAAAATTTTACTTTAACCACCAACCGCTTCTAATCGTATGATGGTTGCAGGTAAAACATTATACTTTTAGTTGCACAGGGGGTTAGAATCCCAATACTGTGTGACGACTTCAATGTTCTCAAGTGGAGATGTAGCGTGACGATGAATCACAGTCATGATAAAATTGGAAATCACTTTTATTCTTTCTGGAGTAAATACTTATATATACAACGGGATTCTAATTCTCCCCAAAACAAGTAGAAATGTAGAGGATTTTCAGCTGGCACTGAATTGCCATGACGATCACAGTAGGGAAAATAAAAGATTACATAACCTCACAAATGGGGAAGCTAGTTCAGGATGCAATGCAACATAATCTACTCCCTGTTCGGTACCCGAGACCCTGCCGCTCCTTATGTGAGCGGACTTTACGAGTATCCCGAAAGCAATCCCTAAAAAGCTGGATCCAGTCAAAAGATGCGAAAACCTCAACAAGGTTAAAGCACCTCAGTAAAAAATGTCAAAATCCCCCCCGAGTCACATAGCAGCCACATAGGACGAATTGGCAACAGTACTCCCTGGGCCAAGCTCTCTAGTACTGGGTTTGCTGTCAATGGTAATGCTTCAATCTATGAGTACTTTGTTGGCAATAACATTAAAATCGAGTCGCAAAATTCTAGGCTTTTTATACCTGGGGGTTAGTTACGGTTCCGCCAACCATTTCTTGGTCAGTTACGATTCCAGTTACCTGACAACAGCTAAGGTTACAGCTATTTTTTTTTTACTTGAATTCTCATTCGCCCGCTCTCCCGATTCCGGAATTCTCGAGGAATCATTAACGTGACGGCTCAGGGGCGTAACATCTATTCAATCCAACTGTGACCATCCCAGACACTGCGACGCCACGCTATTGTAAACTGGGCAACAGGCGGGATTTCCGATCAGCTGATTTGGTGTGTGCCATTGAACAAAGGGGAGTCTTCATAACTGTTATGGGCTTGTTTGTCCATTCCGAAGTGGTTCTATGCAGTAAGTCTCAATATAATTTTTCTGTAAGCATTGGTAGTAAAGCTTCAAAACATGCAAAATCTATTTTTGATCAGTTTTATATGTATCATATAGTTTAAAATTGTTTTAATAGAACTTTCTATACCGCAGTCGTAGTCCGGTTTGTTTAAAGCGGGAAAAGAAATTTCTTCCTATTTTTATTTATTCATGTGGCTAACCCATTAATTCTTCCACGTTCAATTTCACAACTAAGATAGTGCGCAATTTCCTTTTCCAGAAAAGAGTCTAATTCATAAATAACGACTGACATAGACTACCATTAAGACTTAAAGTTTAATTAACAGAATTGTTTTTCCTCTCATTTCTATTTTCTAAGGATCAAAGTGAAAACGCGAGATTTCGCCAAACATGAAAAGATTTTTGAAAAAAATCTTATCCTATGTACTATGCGGTTGAAAATTTCCTGGAAGCTAATCTTCAGACTATTTTTATTTCTTATCTACTCTAAAAGTTTAAATTAAATCGTACCAATTAATTCTCGGGTCGCTTTGCCGTTATTTTATTGCTAAAAGGCTATCCCTCTCTCACCTACAGCTGTTTTTCTATTGAAACAGGCAGTGCGTGGTTTTAAAGCGTTCATGACCAAAGAAAGATTTATTTAATTATTTAAGGTTTATTACATTGTCATGGTGTAATTAACACCTTATTGTGTATTCAGGGGAATTAGTTTATCTTTTCCTCTTTTTGACGTGTATAGTGGTTTCTAATGGGGAACTCCAACAAAATCAAATAATTGGAATTAATGCAATTAAAGGTTTGTCAAAATATTTTATGCTGTATTAACTAGATTAACACTTTTTATTCAAATGGTTGGGGATTGATAGTCAGACAACAATCTTTATATTTTATTTTTATTTATTTACTAGCATACAGCCCGTCATATGATGGGATTTTTGATGATGGGTAAAATTTTTAACTTTCCAGAACTGTAAAGAACTGTAACGGCGTGATTTAGCGGTGTATCGTCATCAAAGAACTTTGCTTTGAGAGGTGGACTTGTGTGGATACAAAAGGATTGTTTTCCCCGGCACCACGATGTCTACACTGTTGTGCCCTATAGTAAAGGAACAATATGCCAGACAACACGGCACCTTCACTGACAGCCAAAAATATGATTGCGGGAACGACAAAGGATTTGCCGCTACTCAGATGTAGCATCTAAGAATTCCAGGGACCCCTGGCTTTGCGGCCGATGATTGCTTAACCCGGACCAATCCAGTTGGTCGAAGGTGAGGTCATCCCTAGGTGACCCAATAATGAAATTGTGGGTGACGCCCCTCTCTTTGAGGCCCCTCCCCTAGAAAGAGACGAGAGAAGACTTGTTTTTTTTTTTTTTTGAGAGAAGTTAGTTAGCCAGTAACCAGCTAATTCAGAGGTCGCCTTGACCAGCCTCTCTACCGGAGACTTTTTTGCTATAATCTCATCTTGGGATCTTTTCTTTAAGGAGTAACCCGCATCGGTTAATTCGGAGGTCGCCTCGGCCAGTCTCCATCTGAGAGTTTTATTTAGCGAAATCCCGTCTTGGGATATATCTCTTTCTGAGATTGAAGCGATAACCTTTGCTTTGGGTTTCCTTTTTCTAATATAATCCTCTTCAGGATTGTTTGCAGTTCTTCAGAACTAACTGTGCTTAGATCTCCTACCTGTATTTCAGAGAACTTTCGAGAGAGCTACGAATTGTTTCTTCCGTTTAATCACCCATATTTCGGTAGAGACTGAATTTAGTTTAGGTACCAGTCTCTACTCAGGCCTACGTGTACTAATCACTTACCTGGGATTAGAAATTGTTTCTTTATAGTGGTGAAATGATGTATATAAATTTATTATTCAAGATACACCTGATTCTTCCTTTTGTCACCTGAAACAGGGACCGGATACGTTACAGTACCCTATGAGGCAGGTAAAAAAATGGTTTGTTTTTTGGATGCGAATTATCTGGTAAACGTTCAATGATTTGTTTATCTTCATACTCCTCTAAAGTCTACTGTGAATGAAGTTTAGAATCACATTGAATTCATTTAGTCAAACCGTGTGGTTATGCATAAAAAACAAACGCACAAACGAACAAACTTCTTAATTTTCGAAGATATATAACTTAAACGCTAGATATTTATTATTTCGAGAAATAAACTCCTAGATATGATAATAATTTGTTGTTAATACCAGTGATAAAATTTTCATTGCAACAAAAAATAATCATTGGTTAAATTTGAAATTATCACATATATAATCTATTATTTTAACCAAATACAAAAGAAAATTATTTCCGTAATATCTAAGTTCAGTAATAAAACGTATGAAAATAATGCAGACGATATTTAAATAATTTAAAATAAGAAATTATTAAAGGAGATGGTTAAAAGAATGACGTCATATTGTTATAAAAATGTTATATTTACCTATTTGTTATGCGATAAATTGATAAATTTAATCTCCTATTCTTAAACGGTTAAAATAAGGCATTAAACGCTCTAAGAGGGAAGAGGTGGATTTTGAACGTTTTAAAGACTTGTTTTGAATTTTTCTAACCCTAACTCATCACGAATCCAATATGGATGCTCCTATTCATTCAAGGCCCAACCGCTTCCTAAATTCGAGGATAGACGGACAGATAATAACATAAGTTATGCTATTAATATATAGGGCTATTAATATATGTTATATGCTATTAATATAAGTTAACACACTGTATGCGAGACACGTACTAGTATGTTATCTGACGATTGATACTTGAGCGCGGGTCACGTACTACTACGGTTAGTGTAACAACATGGTGTGTTTGTGGGTACAAAAATAACGGTATATACAGGAAAACGAAGCCGAATGTTCTTGTCTACTACATAGATTCTAAAAAAAATTAGATAAATAAAAACTAGTTTTTACATCAATCGATGCGGAACCACAGAACAGGAAGGTTGATTAAAAAAATCAATTTAGATTTACA
Organism: Pardosa pseudoannulata; assembly: GCA_032207245.1. NCBI lineage: Eukaryota > Metazoa > Arthropoda > Arachnida > Araneae > Lycosidae > Pardosa > Pardosa pseudoannulata. The sequence goes on along the minus strand of CM063504.1, from coordinate 115,934,027 downwards.
TTTAATTTTTCATTTATCCTTACGAAAATTATATTATATAGATGTATATTTAAATATTATATATATTTGTTTATTTGTCTATTTATATATTTGTTTATATATTTCTACATAAAATACGAAAATTTGGTTAAAACTTTAAAGAATTTTCGATCTATTGAGATTTAACCAGGGCTTCGAACCGTAATTTTTTTTGTTCCGGTTTTCGTTACGGTTCAACTAAAAAATTAATATCGGTTCAGTTCCGGTTTTCGCTCCGCCAAAAATAACGGTTTTCGGTTCAGTTCCGGTTTTCGCTCCGCCAAAAATAACTGTTTTCGTTTCAGTTCCAAATGAATAATTTCATTTTATGTATATTCTTATTTGTACTAAAAATATAATTATATCATAAACAAAAAATGTAATTCTATCAAAATTTAGAAGATTTTATTCTTTTTTTAATTGGTACACTATGTGAATTGATACAAACAGCAGGTACGATAAGAGCGGCGAGCATTGGCATTGTTATCCATTATCAAAATCGCATTTGACAACTAGGTTCATGATTACCCACATTCGTCGTTTGACTCTCACATCGTGCACTTGGCCTTGCAATAATTATGTAAAAAATATATTATTTATTTAACATATGAAAATTGTCTCTAATTATTAATATATCTTCTAACGTGGTTTCACTGAGATTACTTCTGTTGTCTCGGAGAATAAATTTCAAACCTGAAAACGCTCTTTCAACAAATATCAAAATAGGAAATCGAGAAGCAGTATACATGTAATGATAATTATAAAGTTGACGTTAAATTAGAAAATATTAATAAGTTGGTAACAGTAACAAAATGACTGAAAGATATATCGAACCGAAATAAACCGATATTTTTTTCGGTTCAGTTCCGGTTTTCGTTCCGACCAAAATAACGGTTTTTTTCCGGTTTTCGGTTTTCGGTTCAGTTCCGGTTCGAAGCCTTGAGATTTAACTGAATAACTAAATTTACGCTCAAAACGCCTGCTCCCGGTACAATTCAGCTGCGAAATGTACCCACACACAATGTATTAACAAAATGGTTTAAAAAACAGGATTTGTTGATTAAAATAATTTGGAACATCTTTAGATAACAGAGAAATTGGTAACAAGAAAAGAAATTCTTGGCCAATAATTCTCTCAACTCTCAGTTTCTCAAATTGTCAACGATCTTTTAGAGTGAAAATGATATCTATTTCTGAAACCCTGCGGTCACATTCACTCGAAGGAATGCAATAGTCAGAATTATTGGTAATCAGAAATATTGGGTTTTCTGAATACCAATAATTATTGAAATTCAGAACTATTGGGCATTCAGGATCCACACCAGTGGAAATAGATATTTTGTCCGATATGTATTTTCAGGAATGTATTTATGGAATACATAAATCGATAACAAATTACTTATGTATGATTTGTAGATTTTTCCTGAAGCTCTGACACACAACAGAATACTTTAAGTCACAGGATTCTTGAGACATAGCATGCAAGCATGAATTTTTCAAAGGTAACTAGTCAGAAAAAAAAAGCCGTATAACCTCCCACACACACACACACATCTCCATATTGCCACATTTCAAACGATGCTACCGAGCTCCAGAATGGTTAGACTTGAGATCTCCGGTTCAGCAAGCAAATTTGTTTCGTAATTTTATGTTCGATTTCTTAAGTAGTCAAGAAAACTTCTAAATTATGCTAAATTAAAAAAAAGCCGTATAACCTCACACACACACACATCTCCATATTGCCACATTTCAAACGATGCTACCGAGCTCCATGGCGCAATGGTTAGAGTCGCGGGCTGCGAATTGAAAGATCTCCGGTTCGATCCTGCGTAAGGACAAATTTGTTTCCGTAATTTTATGTTCGATTTCTTAAGTAGTCAAGAAGACTTCTAAATTATGCTAATTTTCTGTTGCATTAAAATATTTCTAGAAGGTTCTGTTACCATATAAAATCCTCCGTAAAAAACTGCGAGCGGCAGTTGTTGTTTGAGTACGAGCTAGGTAGCTTGGGCTTTAATAAATTGTTATTTCTTAAGCTTGACTCTTGATTGTGTTCTACCTGTACTTTCATCCACGTGACGATATTATCGGTAGGGCACGCGGGGCACGTGCCCGGGGCTCACTGATTTCAGTTGGCCAAAAATTTTTAGATCCAGAGGTAATTTTGAAACAAATAAATTTTGTAGACTTTAAAATTTCATGTTTTTATTCTATATGCAAATTATTTGAGGTAAAATTTTGTAAGTTTTTTATTATTTCACAGAGAGATTATAACTACTTTATTAAAATAAATCGTTTTTTTTAATACTAATTTTATTTGTCATAGAACTGTCTGAAGAACTCCTTCTTCTAAAGCACTACAGCCTGTTACAAGCCAAGACTGTCCCAAGCAGTTTTTGCCAGTCGTTTCTATCTGCTGCATGACTCTTCCAGTTTCCCTTTTTGACAGTAGTTAAGTCCCTCTTTACTGAGTCAAGCCACCTAATTGGTGGTCTTCCTCGTTTCCTCTGCCTCATGGGATTAGTGAAAGTGAGCTGTTTTACTGGGTTTACGTCATCGAGTCGGAATAGGTGTCCAAGCCATCGCTGAAGAACTTAAGGCATTAAAAAAAACAATGATATATAGCATGTTTCAATTAAAATGATTAAACATTGCTAGTTTAACGCCAGATTTATTCATTAAAATTGTATGTAAATTTTGAGGAGAGTATAAAATTCTAATAGCTTGTTGCAGACAGCTACAAAATTTTCTGACACTGGCCTCAAGGCAAAAATTAGAGGAGGAGCATGTACCCGGGGTACCAAATGAAGATTATCCTCTTCCAGTATGATTTATTAATGAAAAACTGTGCATGAAATAACCATTTAATTTTTATTTAAAAAACTTGTTTCATTTTACAATTCTTACATATTCTTAATTAAAATCCACTTTTTACATAGTGTTAAATAATAACAGAAACAGTAAAATTAAGAAAATAGCAAAGCAAAACATTAATAAGGTATACAGATAATAGTCTTCAAGCTAGTGGTACTTTTCAAAACAAAGTGCAAAGGAATTCTTAATTGTTTACACCGCCAAGTAGTCTCACTTTTAATTTGATTCTTGTAACACACACGGCATTTCTCAGTAGGTTTTCTTTTATTCTGACTCATTAATTTGGCAATGACTTGTACCAAGAAATTCTAAGTAAACAATATGCAATAGTGACTTGTGGTTTTCACAAGTGATAAAAGTGTTGCCAAATTCAGTACACTAGAAATTTTAAACTAAATTAATTATCATATTTAACAGTAACTTTAATCGCATGACGAGTGTAGCTCGTCATTGTGCGGTATGGAATGAAAAACTAATGACGAGCTAGACTCGTCTTTTTACATGAAGGGGTTAAAGATGTATGGGATAGATATCATGGGAGTATAGAAAAACATATACTTGCTTCGGGTGAAATATAGTTTATCCTAATAATGTTACTAAATACTATGTACACAGTCATCGATGAAAATCTTTCAGCTATACATTAATAAAAATGTAATAATAGTCTAGAAGGGCCCAAAACATATTCTCTGCCCTAGGCCCAAAATCTTGATAGTCGGGCATTGAAAACACACACACACACACACATGTATGCACACATGTATGATCAACAACGAGGCAATAATGTCTTTTTCCATTTTATTTTCTACAAAACATAGGATACCAACAAAACAAAGCTACGTCATACTCTTCGCCAATATAAAACACACCTTTTTTCTGTAAGTCCTTTCGTGGCAACAAAAACACAAGAGTTCCAA
>CM063504.1:115915218-115925218 GCA_032207245.1 Pardosa pseudoannulata | reverse complement strand
GATAAAAATATAATCCAATTTTTAAAATATAGTAACCTTTATGTTAGTAATTAATTTCCAAGTAAAGCTTGGATGTATTTGTGTATTGACCTCTCAGAAGGAGTGATATTTACATACTTATGTGGCGCTCCAATAATAAAAAGGGCAACAAATCAGCGGATAATATAAGACAACTAAATGTGGCAGACAGATAATTTTTAATGATTGACACCTCGGTTATTTTGTTGATTAGTAACATAAAAGTTCTTATTATATTATAGTAGGATAACAATATAATACAATTTTTGAAATATAGTAACCTTTATGTTAGTAATTAATTCTCAAGTAAGGCTTGGATGTATTTGTGTGTTGTCCTCTCAGGAGGGATATTGCCCTACCTATATGGTGCTCAAATAATACAAAAAGGCAACAAATCAGCATATAGTATAGATAGATAATAGAAGATAGTATAAAGAAATGCTCTGTCCAGCATTTGTAATAAAAATGTTACTAATTCAAATATTTTTTCAGTATATATGTCTATAGAAGTCCAGTGGCGTTGAGGTAGCTTTCGCCCTCCCACGACGCAGGTCCAAGGTACAATCCCCGGACTGGGCAAGGTTGACTCAGCCTTTCATTCCTTCAGTGGTTAGACAAACTGGGTATCAAGCATGCTTCAGAACTAAACACTGGGGGTTCCACATAAGATTCACCACCTAACCGGAACATATGCTTCGCACCCTAGGGCCTTTGATCTCGGAAACGGAGATGTAATGAAGATTTTTCATGTCCCTTCATTACATATTTCCCTTGTGGGGTATATGTATTTTAACCTACATTTTGCGCCTTTTTTTTCCTCATATTGCCCTTTGCAGGTGCAGATTTAGCTGTGTTTTCACGATAGCAGTCTATCTGTTCAAACAGAGCCGCCCTCGATCTGGGATTAAGTTTCGGACCGAGCGTCCAATTCTGGCCACCTACATCCGCAGCTCTTAGACCTTTCGACCATAATTTGCGGACATCAGCTCATATTCTGACGGTTTCCGAAGTCATAAGTTTCGCTTTGAGTTGTCAGCCGCGCCTTTGAAAGGTGTCGCGTTGTGGTGTGTTGCCAAGTTCCGCTCCGCATCGTTTTTGGCGAATTTTCACCACCGGAGTTGCGCCTCACTGCGACTGGGTTTTTTGTTTTCCGCGCGCCTTATCTCGACGTTTCATTGGTCAGAGCCGCGAGAACCCTTCTCTCTCCCTGAGAGCGTGGTGTTTTCTTGGCATCTAGCAACCCTCTTGCTGGCTGCGTTTCGGCGCTTTTGGCGTGAGCGTAGCCTAGAAGTTATAATTTTTTTTGAGAGACGGAGTGACACAGAGATGAAGTTTTAACACCCTTGCCGACGTGTAATTTTTTGGTCGGAAAAATGTTTCCGATGGAGCCACCTCGATGTTTGGCTAGTCTAAGAACTCCATCCTTGTCCTGTTTTACTGAGACTTTCCTGGCGTTATTTTTACTTAAAGCATCGAATTAATCTCCATTGTATTTTATATAACGCAACAAATTAGTCTCCATCATATTTTTACTTAAAGCAACTATTTAATCTCCATAATACTTTTAAGCAACGCAATTGAATGATTCTCAGTTATCTACTATTAGATCAAGACAAAAGTGAACTACGGTAGTTTTAGATTATAAAATTAAAAATTATTTGATCAAATACTAAATAAAAGGATGTCTCTCCATCAAGTCAGAGTCTGATTTTTTTCTAACTGAGGTGACTCTCAAAATAAAACCTCCGAATCTTCATCAATCATCCGACATACAGCTCCCTTCCTCTACATGGAGTCCCGACTCTTCAGTATAGGAGATTGGCCCCGTAGGCCCTGGCCTTCTAGGAGCTGTTGCGCAGAGGAGTTTAGTTTAGTTTACATATGTCTATAAGTTGCAGCTGTTTCCCCCCTGGCGTACATCACTGCCCTCCCACAATACAACGTTCAGTATAGGACTTACTTTAAATCTGGATAAGTCCATATTTTTGGTTAGTGAAGTAAAGGTATGATAGTACGTTATATGAATGAATGGGATACAGAGTTAGCTTTAGTCACTATGCAATGCTATATCTACGCAAATTTTTCACTACACTTTCATTTCTCATTACTGTATAACCCAGTCGGTGGAAAGTAATCAAATCCGACCAGAAGGGATATTTTAAATGAATACTAAAACCAGAAATAATGAAAGGAAGCTAAAAATTTTCCCCGCTAACAGCCACACCTCACATAATAATAATAATAATAAAACTCGATACCTGTTATTTTTTTTTGTTAATTTCGGCTATGAAATTCAGCATTATTAACCCAAAGAACAGATTCTTTCTCATTAAAAGAACTTTTGCCTTTCCACTTCACATATTTCCATCTCACCCCCCATTATTTTGGGTTAGAGAAGGGAAGAAAGATTTCGATTCACTCTTCCATGGAATTCCTTGATGAGGTACTGAAGTACTATTTGCAATTCGAGAAAAAAAAATGTTTTTTTTTATCATATTTAAAGTAAAAAAGATGTCAGAAGTAAGCAGTAGAGAAGTAGCACGCCGTCATTAAAGTTTAAAACGCAGCAACGGTTGCGGGAAAAGACCATTATTTACCGCGAGAAAAGGGTGTGAAAGGGAAGGTATAATAACAGAAGACAGAAGTTTCATTAATATTGTTAAGACAATTATTTCAAAACTAATGATGTATGTGATTGGGACACCGTAGAATATTCCTTCCACTGACGTTTCAAGTTGATGTTTAACGATAATTTCACAAACGAATTCTGTAACAGTAACGGGTGATTTTACTTCATTTGTAAGAAGGGATAATTTGGATTTTAATAAATTCGTTTCCTTGTGTGATTCTGACGAATTAAACCAGTGTACTCTTAGAAATCATTGAGAAAATTTTTTTTCAGGTGGATTCGCATTAGTTTATTTGTAAAGACATAGGTGCACACAAATGTTTGTTTCTGTGTATGTTTGGTTTTGAAATATTTGTGAAAATTTTTGAAGCGTGAGCTCTTACTTCATACCTATGACGGGGTGATGTGAAAAGAATGATTCTATGATAAAAGATTCTATGATGTGAAAAGAATTTTTCAGGCGGATACACATTACTTTATATCTAAACACATAAGTACACACAAATGTGTGTGTGTCTGTGTATGTTTGGTTTTGAAATATTTTTGAAAATTTTTGAAACGTGAGGTCTTACTTCATACCTATGACGGGGTGATGTGAAAAGAATGATTTTAAGATAAAAAAATTTTTGACCTGAAAAGAAATTTCCGGGTGGATACACATTAGCTTATATATAAATACATAAGTACACACAAATATGTGTGTGTGTGTGTGTGTCTGTGAAAGTTTGATTTTGAAACATTTTTGAAAATTTTTGAAACGTGAGCTCTTATTTCACTCCTGTGAAGGGGATAATTTGGATATTAATAAATTCGTTTCCTTACATGATTCTGACGGATTAAACGTATGTACTGTTAGAAATCATTCTGAAAAACTTTTTAGACGGACACAAATTAGTTTATACGTAAGTATATAGGTGAACACATGTGTGTCTTAGTATATTAGGTTAGGTTCTGAAATATTTTTGAAAATTTAACATCAAATTAGCAATAAATGCAACGCATTCATTTATGGTACAGAGTGATCTAGGATGAATTCAATTATAAAAACACTTGATACGCCCAAATCAGAGAAGGCTTAATTATGAAATTTAAGTATGAGACAAAGTATTTAATGATCAAAATAAACCTAGTTGACATACAAGGTTTTCACAGTCGAGACAAATTTTATATTACATCAACTGCTGTTACTGATCGTTGACTTTTGCTATAAGTCACTTTTAAGAGTAGATCACATTTAAAAGAAAACGCATAAAATGCGTATTAACTAACGAATTGTCAGCTAGAATACAATCATGGGAATAGTGGAGGAAAACTCACCCATCGAGTAGAAGTTTCAATCCAGAGGAATGAAAAAGTCTTTACCTGAAAGACATAACACAGGTTAGATAATTTAATATAGTTAGAGTATTAAGTCATACAGTAAAAGAAACTATCAAATATATTTTATAATAATGTAAACTTATTAAAATAAAGAACAGCTTTTAATTTTTTTATTTTAATTTAAAAAGCTCTCCAGATATTTATTGAAACACAAGAGGTGATCAAAAATTTCAATTAGTATCTCTTAATCAATGTGGGTAATGAGCACCGCTATGGAGACATGGGATTATCGAGGCTTTTGTTTATTTTCGAATTGTTTATGGAAAATACTGAAGCGCCAACAATGGCTATGTTACTACTAAGTTCGTCCAAACAGTACTACTAACTACGAGTAAGAATCCAGGTGTCTAAATCATTGTTCCCCAATGATTTAGACACCTGGATTCTTGAAATCAGTAAGCAATGGAAACTGGTAATCATAGAAAAAGAAAAGAATAACAGCTCGTAGTACTGTTTGGACGAATTTAGTAGTAACATAGCCATTGTTAGCGCTTCAGTATTTTCCATACACAATTCGAAGATAAGCAAAAGCCTTGATAATGGTACTGCGAAATGCTGATTAGGTAACGACGAATAATTGAGACGAAAGCTGGCCAATGGGATAATTCTGCTTCATGGTAACACACGTCTCTATGTTGCAAATTTTGTAACACAGAAATTATATTCACTAAAGGGAGAGATCCTTGGGCACTCATCCTCTCAGTCCCGATCTCACCATAGGCGATTTTTAAAAGTTCTTGAGTTAGAGAGTTCTTGAAAGGTCGACGGTTCGTTTCGGTCGGTTTTCGACTTTTTCAAGCAGACGATAGCAAAGTTTTGCCAAAGGGGTATATTCAACTTGGTAAAGCAGTGTGATGATAGCCTCAGTACTAAAGGCCAATTTGCATAGCTGTTATACCATATTTGGGACGCACAACGTTCTAACTGAAACTTTTAGATAGCCTCTAATGTGTAATAATTTTAATACATAAAAAACTTTTTAAGCGCTGCTGTGAATTTTTCATTACGAGACTTGAATAGAGCTGAACCTATTTCTTAAAAATAATTCTGAACGGCTTCATTTTCACCTTATTATACAATTATCAGATGAATATGATTTATTCACTGTCAAAAACTAAGATTAATATTATTTAGAATGCTGGAATTTATATTCGTTAGAAATCGTTAAAGAAAAATGAAAAAAGAAAGAAAATTATTTTTTATCTCAAGGATTTCCAAGGATTACTAATGAGATTTATGTGCAATGAAAAAAAGGGAAAATTATTTACTTTCGTATTGTATTTTCTTCTCATTAAAGTATGCATTGATACGATTTATTTATTTTTAACAAACAAGACCAGAATTTAATTATTTTATGAAATTGAGTTTTTCTCCTAAAATGTAACGATGAGGTATATACATTCTGAGTAAACAAGATTTAAAATTGATAATCTCTATGATATATCTCTTTTCAATTATTATATACCTCTTTTTCAATTATCATTTATAATTTATAAATTATAATAAAGGGAGCATAACGTTTCAACACCCACCCTTTTTTATAATAGAGTAGTTCGTTTCAAGAGGAAAAATATTCCGGTCTAACTAATCGATGAGTTTTCTAGTTTATTACCTTATTCAATAGAAATATGATATGTATATTATTTGAAGACCTTGATGAATTTAATCATTTCCATGGTATAAACGATGTGAGGTCAATCAAGCCCATATGGTGCTCCTTGGGTTACTCCAAAATAAAGAAGAGATACAAAATTCTCAAATTTGGTTTGGTTTTGAGAGCAAACATATAAACCCTCAGTCAACATCGATAAACTAATCGATGAGATTTCTTGATTTTCCCTTGTTCAACGAAAATATGATATGTGTACCATTTCAAGACCTTGATGAATTTAATCATTTCCATAATATAAACGATGTGAGGTCGATCTAGCCCATATGGTGCTCCTTCGGTTACGCCAAACATTAAGGAGAGATACAAAATTCTCCCACTTGGTTTAGTTTTGAGTGCAAGCATTTAAACCCTCAGTCAACATCGATAAACTAATCGATGAGATTTCTTGATTTTCACCTTATTCAATGCAAATATGATATGTGTTTTCAAGACCTTGATAAATTTAATCATTTCCATGGTATAAACGATGTGAGTTTGATCTGCCTGTCTGGGGCTCATTGGGTAATGCCAAACGTAAAGAGGAGATACAAAGTTCCTACATTTGGTTTGGTTTGGAGTGCAAACATCTTACTCTTAGTCAACATCAATAAAGACACTGGTACCTGTTTAACCCTTTAAAGTTCACTATTAAAAATTCTTTGAGATTTGACGGAATTAGGTTAATAATGTAATCTATGAACCTTATATAAGTGAAATATGTGAAAAATATTTCAATTTCTGTCGGTAGTCATTTTTTGAGGGGTTAGGGGGAGGGGTTTAATTGTGAAATATCTATACTCTTGTGCAGCGTGAAATTAATACGTTCTTAAAATTTTAATTATAGTGGAAGAACATTGAATAATTATTATTAAAAAGATGTGATAGATAAATATCTGAAGAACTTATAAGTAATGTTTTGTGTAGGTATATTTATTTGGGGACATCAAGGAAAAAATTCAAATTCCTGAGGGTTTTCCCACAAAGCAAGTTTAAACATGGATATTTCAAAGAGAAAAGTCAATTGTGTGTAGTTCTACCATTAATTAATAGTATAAAGTGTGACATACATACAAAAAAAATCATTAATATATTTTTAAGAAAAGAAAAATATTTTAACAGATGGTTTCACTGCGAAACCTCTGTTCTATAAAGGGTTAAAGAGCCATAGAGAGTGAGAAAAATAACCAACCACTAACCGCTAAACTATGGCCAGGGAAATTGAGCCATGATAGATGGTATTTACTATATTTCAGAAACAGGTTAAGTAGGTCAAAGACTCTTACAAAATAATATGTGCAGTACATGAAAATCACAAAGTTATAAATAAAAAGAAGGAGTTTAAGTTTTTGGAAAAATAGCAAAACCAAATGTAAAAACAGCAAAAGTACAATCAGAATTAAAAATTATTTATTTCACAAGTAAAAAGTATAAAATAATTTCAATTAATAGTTTATAATCTTACAAAGTACCTATAAAACCACTTTAATCTTTTCATTCTAAATAATTTTTTAATAACCCTTAAAAATAATACTTATCAATTTGTTACAACATAATATGATTTAATTGAAAAAATTATTCAATAAACCAATTAAGATCGTGACAGAAGATCACAACAGATACACTTAACTTTATTAAGAGAAACATAAAAATTGCATAACAATAGTACCTTAAAAACAGCAAACATTTACAGAAAGTGTTTCATTTGATTTATTCTATATTGCATTAAATTTAGTCAGGCAATATTCATTGCGATTAATTCTTGGATTATAACCAGAAGTGCCACGTCTTTTTATATAAAGATGAAAAAGAGCACTCTGAGAATAGTGGCTGAGAATGGTAGTGTGAACATCCAACTAAGCACACTGTTAGGAGTTTCTAGCCAGTCAGTGCCAGTTTATGTTGGTGTCCCGGGAAAGTACCATGACCAAGAACAAAGTAAAAGGTTAAGTATTGCTAAATCGAAGATAGCATTCTGACTAATACCAATGGTAAATCTTCCCTTACTGCTGTTATTCTAAACTATCTGCCAAAGTATCAAAACTTTTTCCCTTATTTTAGCTATTACAGCAAAGTCTAAGGATTAAATTCTTTACTAGCATTAAATAAAGTACAGTTGGTAAGATGATCAAAATATCCATTTCCAGAGAACTGCCCTGAGCCTTAAACCAAACAAATTCAAAACACTTAGAATTTTGAGCCTTCAAGAATTCATGAATTTTCGAACTTAAACTAGGTTTAGGGGTAAAATTAATAACATCGTTATTATCTAATGTTCTACTTTTTTGTTGCCAGCCGGCTAACAGAAATCTAATCCTGAAAATTAATTTCAAATGGCTACGAACAACTACTGTGGTTCTAACCCAAGAATAGTAGTACCGCAGCACAGTGATCTACCCTTTCGGCCATAACCCGTAAGATAAGAAAGAAAAATCCTTCACAAAAGTCATTTATGACAAATATTCTTCCAACTTAAAAGTACCGATAAACAATTTTCTAAAAATAATTTTACTTTATTTTCTTTTTAACTTCAAGTAATGCTACAAAGGTGTTTAAATGAAACAGTAAAAACTAAATGATTCTAGGCTCATGGGAATCCTGGATTTACTGTATTGCATTTTAACACTAAAATAAGAGTTCAATTTCAAACAATTTTTTAAAACCGCACACTTAAAATCCAAGTTTTAAATAAAATTTTCTACCTACTATTATTATCTACTACCCCCTTCCCAAGAAACTGAATCCTGGCTAGGGCTTTGAATGTTTCTACGATAATTTATAAACATATATTAATGTGTATATTATTCTGACTGTGAACTGGCCAGTTGTTAAGAGTTCGTTTAAAGCTGAATCATTTTATTTTTCCAGAATAGCAAATTCGAAATGAGATATATCGAATTATGTTCATGTTGTCCGTTTAACATTTTACACCCACATTCGCTGATCTATTTTCTCATTTATCTTTGGAAGGTTTAATTATGTATTAAACCTATAAAAATTTTACTCTCTCTGAAAAGAAAATGTCTCCAAAAAAGTAGTATTTTCCAATTTAATACTAATTCAACAATTTGAGTTAAATATTTTGATAAATCACAAAAAAATAAATAAATAAATAAATAAATAAATAAATAAAAAATAAATAAAAAAAAATGTAAAAATAATTTGAAAATACAATATTGTTTATATATTAAAATTAAAATGCAATTAAATTTTAAATACTATTATTAAAATTATTATTAAGTATTATAATTAAATTTTAAATGAAATTTTAAATTAAAAAGTAGTCTAAGGAAAAGCATCCTGTATACAGTTACAAATTAGATTTAAAATTTCATGTAAAAATGTGCATAAATAAAAAATAATCTTATGTTTGGAACCCATTTAAAGCTTTTACTTTATCTATTAATGACTTCCTTAGTTCAATATAGGTTAAATTGTTAGAAAATTAAATAAAGATTTAATCGTTACTTCTAGATAATATAACTAATAAATAAATTTTAATCCCACGCTAACGTTTTGATAAAAGAACTAAGATCCGAATATTTAATTTTGGGAAAAAGAAAAGAAAATATTTGGGTAATAAATTCATTAAGTTCAATAGAGTTTTGGTCTCAATATCAGCAAATGCGTATTATTCACTGTTATCTGTTAATGACTTCATTAGTTCGAAATAGGTTACATTATTAGAAAATTAAATAAAGGTATAATCGATACTTCTAGATAATATTTAATAAATAAAGAGTTTCTAATCCAACACAAATGTTTTGATAAAAAAACTAAGATCCGAATATTTAATATTGGGGAAAAGAAAAAAATATTTGGGTTATAAATTCATTGAGTTCCCTACAGTTTTGGTCTCAATATCAGCAAATGCGCATTATTCACTGTTATCTGTTAATGACTTCTTTAGTTCAATATAGGTTAAATTATTAAAAAATTAAATAAAGATTTAATCGATACTTCTAGATAATAACTAATAAATAAAGAGTTATTAAACACTAATGTTTTGATAAAAGAACTAAGATCCGAATATTTAATTTTGGGAAAAAGAAAATATATGGGTAATAAATTCATTAAGTTCAATACAGTTTTTGTCTCAATATCAGCAAATGCGCATTATTCACTGTTATATGTTATTGACTTCATTAGTTAAATATATATTAAATTATTAAAAAATTAAATAAATATATAATCGATACTTCTAGATAATATAACTAATAAATAAAGAGTTTTTAATCATACACTAATGTTTTAATAAAAGAACTAACATCCGAATATTTAATATTGGGAAAATGAAAAAAAAAATATTTGATTAATTAATTCAT
>CM063504.1:115887718-115912718 GCA_032207245.1 Pardosa pseudoannulata | reverse complement strand
CTCCAACAATACCACCTGACATTAGACTAATAACAGTACTAATATATTCATAGCACAGTACCGCTTCCCCCCGCGTGCAAACACAAATATATATCCGCACAAATCCATCAAAACCGCTTTCCCATAAACGATATGTAATGACCGACATACCACTGCGTTATAAAATATTTATATTCAATCATTGACCAACCGTTCCGAAGGGGAGAGTACGGCTAGTCACGTGACTGAACCCCCTCATGTCACGTGTCCTCGTATTTGTCATCTGTGACTAAAAACCAACGCCGTACGAAAAAGAAAGACTAAACACGAGTTTCCGTGCGGTGTTTGAGGGGGAAAAAAAGCGCAATATAAAAAAATAATAATCATAAAAAGAAACAAACCCGGCAATGAACGGAACTTTGACAGCAGACCGGTCACGTGGTGTACCGCTCACGACGCTTGCGTAACACCACCGTGACAGCGTTGCGGACGCTCGGGTTCGCTTTTATGGACGTCCTTTTAATATTTCCAGTTTAATAATGCTTTCGGTTTCTATGGCGACGTGGCTCTGTCACGCTATATGTGTATATAAAGTGCGCACGTCACAGTGGTCCAATCTTACTTGCAAACGATTTTATTAGCCATCATTTTTTTTTCTCTCTTGCTGCGTGTCCGTATTGAAGTGGAGTGGGAAAAGAGGTTTCGCGAACTGATACTACTGTAGTTAGTTGGGTAATGAGACGGATCCATTGTGATGTTAAACGTGACGAACGTTATGGGACGATAACGAGCGAAGAGAGAGTGTTTAATTCCCTCCAATTAACCCTCGTCACTCCCCCTCAGTTTATGCCGCTATGTGTTCAGATAGAAGTTCATACTCTGATTTCTGTGTTGTATAGTTCCAGATTTAATCCTTAAATGTTCTGTGTTTTGGGAACATACCGAATTTAGTCTCCTAAAATGCTATTAGAATAATATTGACACTCTAATACATAATGCTGCCCATAAAATACATACTGAGGATATTATTAAAATTTTCAATATGTAGATGGCACCTCTACTGCTTTTAACACATTGTATGCGGGACACGTACTAGTACGTTTTTTGACGATTGATACTTGAGCTCGGATCACGTACTAGTACGTTTTCTGACGATTGTTACGCCGAACGATGGCCGATTGGTTAGTTTGCTGGCCTACCGTAGCCTTCTGTACCGGAGTTCATGGGTTCGAATCCCACAGTGGCATAAATGTTCGTAGCCGTTCGGAATCGGCTTTAAGTTGTAGGTCCCGGTCTCATTAGCCCTCGTGTTGCAAAAAGTAGACCATAGTACTTGAGACCTGACGATTGTTACTTGAGCGCTGGTCACGTACTAGTACGGGTTAGTGTGACAACATAGTTTGTTTGTGGGTACAAAAATAACGGTATATATAGGAAAATGAAGCCGAATGTTCTTGTCTACTACATAGATTCTGGAAAAATTTAGACAAATAAAAACATTTAGTTTTTACATCAGTCGATCCGAACCACAGAACCGAAAAAAAATTAAAACTATATACTACTATTTCTATTTCATTTTTCATATTTACAATACTATTATAAATTTATCCACTAACAATATATATTTTTTGTTTACAAAAATCTTATGGCTGTTATTTATATATTTCTATTTATATATTTGTTTATATATTTCAATATAAAATATGAAAAGTTAGATAAAAAATTAAACAATTTTCGACCTATTGAGATTTAACTGAATAACTAAATTTACGCGCAAAACGCCAGGTCCCGGTACAATTCCTCTGCGAGATGTATCCGCGTACAATGTGTTAAGGATATAGATAGATTTAATTGTTCATTTATTTGCTACACATGTTTTTTATTATTTTATTTATTTATTTATTTATTTGAAACTCGGACATTTAAGGATTAAAGAGTGTCGGGTCGATTCAATCATTGTGAAACCTTAATTTAATCAATTTTTTTTTTTTGTATAAATCCTATTTGTTCGCTTCTTGCAGCATCGGAAATAATCGTATTTACATAAAAGTTATATAATGATATATTGGCTACTCTAACTAAGTTAATTATATTGATATTTTAAAAATAAGTTTCTGGGAATTCCATACCTAAAATTACAACCTTTGGTAAAGTTTTTGTTTCTCTCTTATTTCTTGAAACCCCAACTTAAAAAGGTCTCTTTACCCCTTGTCAGCAAAAAAGTAGACCATAGAGCTCCAAACCAACCAACTTAAAAACCCCAACTTAGTTTTTGCTTAGCTGAACTAATCTTATATAACTACTTTACGTAACTTAGATCGTCGTTACTGTCCCACAATTGGCATACATTTAACACATCTGATTGGTTGGTTCCTTTGAGCCTCCATAGCAGTTTCCCCACGGTTTTCTTCTGTTGCCTAAAAAATTCTTTTTATTCAAGAGAGATATAACTTTTGCGGTGGGTAAAAAACACTCATTCATATATTTATTTATTTTTCCTGCTTTCCCGCAAATATCAACATCGATTTCTAAATGTCGTTTTTAATGTCATTTTCATCTATTTCTTGTAGATCAAATATTTAGTCAAGATTTGCCTAAAACAACCTATATTTTAAATAATCATAATGTCTATTAAAACCTCTTGTTGTATACAGAATATAGAAAAATAAGATATGTATGGTGTAAGAGAGTTTCCCTCAACGAGGCTTACAGTACCGAGCAGTCTGTATATGAAGAATGTGTATGTGTGTGTGAGAGAGAGAGATAAGCCTGATTTCGATCCAAAACTGAACGAAAAACCGAAAACCAAAAAACCCTCTATTTTGGTAGAAACGAAAACCGGAACTGAACCGAAAAAAAATATCGGTTTATTTCAGTTCGATATATTTTTAGTCGCAGTTCTTCGGGCTCCCACGACGCAGGTCTGAGGTTCCATACCCGGGCTGGGCATGGTTGACTCAGCCTTTCATCCTTCCAGCGGGGAGATAAATTGAGGAGCAAGCATGCTTGGGAACTAAATACTGGGGATTCCGTGAAAGACTGAACACCTAACCGGACAAATACTTCGCATCCCAGTGCACGGAAACGGAGATTGGGACCGTAGGTCCTGACTGCTGTTGATCCGAGGAGTTTAGTTTAGTATATTTTCAGTCATTTTGTTACTGTAACCAACTTACCAATATTTTCTAATTTAACGTCAACCATATAATTATCGTCATTACACGTAAATTACTTCTCAGTTTCCTGTTATAACGTTCATTAGTATTTTTCTGCTTCAGTCTAGCATGAAAATACTTGTAGTGGGCAGATTTAATTCAGTTGAATGTTCAGTTGTCAAATGCGATTTTGATAATGGATAACATTGCCAATGTTATGTATTTATAGAAGCAGTTAGGTAACGGATAACATTGCCAAACTTCTCCTATTGTACATGCTGGTTATAATTGTATCAATTCACATAATGCACCAGTTTAAAAAAGAATAAAATCTTCTAAATTTTAATAGACTTAAATATTTTGTACATGATAGAATTATATTTTTAATGCAAATAAGAATATACATAAAATAACATTATTCATTTAAAACTGAACCCAAAACCGAAAACCGTTATTTTTTGGGGGAACGAAAACCGGAACTGAACCGACATATATTTTTTAGTTAAACCGGAACGAAAAAAATTACGGTTCGAAGCCCTGGAGATAAGGTAAACATTGAATATATTTAAAAGGAATGAGATAATTACAAAAGAGAATAGAGCATTTTAAATTTTTGTAAAGTACAAGGACGTTTGACATTATTATTTGCAATCGTTATTTTTTATGCCTGGTAATCAAATAAAAATAAATAGAAATACTTCAATTCCTCATATATACAAATATCTTTAATTCAATACTTTACTGTTCAACAAAATGAGAAATGCAGAATTTTTAGCTGAATTTTGATTGTATGAAAATGCCCCATTCCCTTAAAAATTTCTCTTATCAATTAAAGATCAAACAAACATTTTAAGATGAATTACTCTTACCATACTCTTTATCTCACGACATGGAAAAAGCACAAAACAATAGATGCTTCAAACATACATAATTGTTTTTACATTCTTCTGATACAACAATTGGATAGAAAATATACAATACCAATTTATTTCTTCTTATTAATTTTTTTATCATAGAAAAGATTTATTATGCTCTATTGTTCTTGACAGGATTTCATAAAAATCAACCAGGAATGTTCTTCTATTATTTTTTATCACTATTACTGTGGTTAGTTATTGATTACAGAACCATTAACATGCATAAATAATAGTTTCAGCTCTACTGGTGGAGAATTTAGAAATTCTTTAGGTCGTATATATCTTTTGCGTAGTGACCTTGCTTAATAGAAGAATCGTATTTCAACAGGTTTTTCATAATTGCGTTGGTGATATTTATTGAAAAAAGTCTGCAAAAACATTTACGTGACGCTGTGCGTAATAAAAAGGAAAATTTTTTAACATTCTTACGATAAAAAATATGGGAAGCTGTTGAACTTTGGTTCTATTTTTGGGTTTTAGCGCATTTTTTCATCCATTTCGCAAAGGAAAAAATATCTGTTGCATTACTTTCATACTATAGGTTAGAGGTAAGAAATTTTTTTCCCGTTTAAATTAGCAGATTTAAAGGAAGCCTTATAAATTGGTGTAGCTACAAATGCGAGCTGTTTGAAATTATTATGATTTTCCTACACTTTTATCAATTTATTGCTCTTAAATTTAGCGTTATAATTAAATTGCAAAAAATAAACGACAGTTATATATAGTGTGTTGTCTTAGAGAGCAATTATGGTCTGCTATATAGCTCTCCTATAAATAAATGATCAGCACTTTCTTCAAAGTTGTATAGACAAAGAATTAACATGCAAGTGCTCCCGCTTTATTAAAAGACAATACTATAGTTCGTAAGGAATTGACAATATTGAATATCCATTTGGTCGTTCTACATTCAACCGTTTACTATACAGAAACTAAGGAGACCGGGTATATCGGATTTAATATTTCATGCAAAGTTTACATACAGAGTGGTCATTTGTCTACTTATATATTTTGTTTATATATTTCAATATCAAATACGAAAAGTTGGTAAAAAATTAAATAATTTTCGATCTATCGAGATTTAACTGAATAACTAAATTTACGTGCAAAACGCCCGCCCCCGGTACAATTCCGCTGCGAAATGTACCCGCACACAAAGTGTTAAAAAATACTACAGTTCATAAGGAATTGGCAATATTGAATATCCATTTGGTCGTTCTACAGTCAACCGTTTATTATATAGAGACTAAGGATACCGGATTTACTGGATATAATATTTGATGCAAAGCTTTCAAGCAGAGTGGTCTTAAATTTAGCGTTTATTATTAAACTGCAAAAGTTAACGGCAGTTATATATATTATGTTGTCTTAGAGAGCAAGTATGGCCGTCTATATAGCTCTCCTATAATGAAATGATCAACATTTTCTGCGAAGTTGTATAGAAAAATGATTAACATGCAAGTGCCCCCCCCTTTATTAAAAGAAAATACTATAGGTCTATATAGGTCTATATAGGTACTATAGGAAAATATATATGCGCTACGGTCTACTGTTTTACACACGAGGGCTAATGAGACCGGGACCTACAGTTTAAAGCCGATTCCGAACAGCTACAAACAACCATGCCCACAGCGGGATTCGAACCCACGAACTCCGCTTTCGAAGAGCAGCGCTCTACCATTCGGCCATCGTTCGGCATATAGTTCATAAGGAATTGGCAATATTGAATATTCATTTGGTCGTTCTACAGTCAGCCGTTTACTATATAGAAACTAAGGAGATCAAATCTACCGGATTTAATATTTCCAGTAAAGCTTTCATACAGAGTGGTCTTAAATTTAGCTTTTATTATTAAACTGCAAAAGTAAACTACAGTTATATATATTGTGTTGTCTTAAAGAACAATTATGGCCGTCTATATAGCTCTCCTGGAATGAAATGATCAACATTTTCTGCGAAGTTGTATAGACAAATGAATAACATGCAAGTGCCCCAGCTTTATTAAAAGAAGATACTAGAGTTCATAAGGAATTGGCAATATCTAATATTCATTTGGTCGTTCTACAGTCAACCGTTTACTATATAGACACTAAGGCGACCGGATCTACCGGATTTAAGATTTCAAGCAAAGCTTTCATGCAGAGTGCTCTTAAATTTAGCGTTTATTATTAAATTGCAAAAGTAAATGACAGTTATATTTATTGTGTTGTCTTAGAGAGCAATTATGGCCGTCTATATGTCTCTCTTATAAAGAAATGATAAACACTTTGTGAAGTTGTATAGACAAATGATTAACATGCAAGTATCCCCGCATTATTAAAAGAAAATACTACAGTTCATAAGGAATTGGCAATATTTAATATCCATTTAGTCGTTCAACGGTCAACCGTTTACTATATAGAAACTAAGGAGACCGGATCTACCGGATTTAATATTTCATGCAAAGCTTTCAATCAGACTGCTCTTAAATTTAGCGTTTATTATTAAATTGCAAAAGTAAACGACAGTTATATATATTGTGTTGTCTTACGGAACAATTATGGCCCTTTATATGGTTGTCCTATAATGTAATGATCAACATTTTCTGCGATGTTGTATAGAAAAATGATTAACATGCAAGTGCCCCCCCCTTTATTAAAAGAAAATATTGTAGTTCATAAGAAATTGGCAATATTGAATATCCATTTGGTCGTTCTACATTCAACCGTTTACTATTCAGAAACTAAGGAGACCGGATCTACCGGATTTAATATTTCATGCAAAGCTTTCATACAGAGTGGTCTTAAATTTAGCGTTTATTATTACATTGCAAAAGTAAACTACAGTTGTATTTATTGTGTTGTCTTAGAGAGCAATTATGGCCGTCTATATGGCTCAACTATAAATAAATCATCAACACTTTCTGCGAAGTTGTATAAACAATTAACATACAAGTGCTCCCGCTTTATTAAAAGAAAATATTATAGTTCATAAGCAATTGGCAATATTGAATATCCATTTGGTTGTTCTACAAACTAACTTTTGTTTACTATATACAAACTAAGGAGACAGAATTATCGGATTTAATATTTCATGCAAAGCTTTCATGCAGTGTGCTCTTAAATTTAGCGTTTATCATTAAATTGCAAAAGTAAACGACAGTTATATATGTTGTGTCGTGTCAGAGAGCAATTATGGCGGTCTATATGGATCACCTATAAAGAAATGATCAACACTTTCTGCGAAGTTGTATAGACAAATGATTAACATGCAAGAGCCCCCGCTTTGATAAAAAAATACTATAGTTCATAAGGAATTGGCAATATTGAATATCCATTTAGTCGTTCTACATTCAACCGTTTACTATATAGAAACTCAGGAGACCGGATCTACCGTATTTAATATTTCAAACAAATCTTTCATTCAGAGTGCTCTTAAATTTAGCGTTATTATTAAATTGCAAAAATAAATGACAGTTATATATATTGTGTTGCCTTAGAGAGCAATTATGGCCATCTATATGGCTCTCGTATAATGAAATGATCAACACTTTCTGCGAAATTGTATAGACAAATGATTAACATGCAAGTGTCCCAGCTTTATTAAAAGAAAATACTATAGTTCATAAGAAATTGGCAATATTTAATATCCATTTAGTCGTTCTACAGTCAATCGTTTACTATATAGAAACAAAGGATACCAGGTTTACCGGATTTAATATTTAATATTTCATGCAAAGCTTACATTCAGAGTGCTCTTAAATTTAGCATTTATTATTAAATTGCAAAAGTAAACGACAGTTATATATTTTGTGTTGTCTTACGGAACAATTATGGCCCTTTATATGGCTCTCCTATAAAGAAATGACCAACACTTTCAGCGAAGTTGTATAGACAAATGAATAACAAGC
This sequence comes from Pardosa pseudoannulata, assembly GCA_032207245.1. Classification (NCBI taxonomy): domain Eukaryota; kingdom Metazoa; phylum Arthropoda; class Arachnida; order Araneae; family Lycosidae; genus Pardosa; species Pardosa pseudoannulata. The sequence goes on along the minus strand of CM063504.1, from coordinate 115,904,781 downwards.
AAGTGTCCTTGCTTTATTAAAAAATATTATAGATCATAAGGAATTGGCAATATTAAATATCCATTTGGTCATTCTACATTAACCGTTTACTATATAGAAACAAAGGAGACCGGATTCATAGGATTTAATATTTCTAGGATTTACTATTTCAAGCAAAGCTTCCATGCAGAGTGCTCTTAAATTTAGTGTTTATTATTAAACTGCAAAAGTAAAAGACAGTTATATATATTGTGTTGTCTTAGAGAGCAATTATGGCCTTCTATATGGCTCTCCTATAAATAAATCATCAACAGTTTCTGCGAAGTTGTATAAACAATTAACATACAAGTGCTTCCGCTTTATTAAAAGAAAATATTATAGTTCATAAGCAATTGGCAATATTGAATATCCATTTGGTTGTTCTACAAACTAACTTTTGTTTACTATATACAAACTAAGATCACAGATTTATCGGATTTAATATTTCATGCAAAGCTTTCATGTAGAGTGGTCTTAAATTTAGCGTTTATTATTAAATTGCAAAAGTAAACGACAGTTATATAAATTGTGTTGTCTTAGAGAGAAATTATGGTCGTCTATATCGCTCTCCTATAATGAAATGATCAACACTTTCTTCGAAGTTGTATAAACAAATGATTAACATGCAAGAGCACCCGCTTTGATAAAAAAAATACTATAGTTCATAAGGAATTGGCAATATTGAATATCCACTTGGTCGTTCTACATTCAACCGTTTACTATATAGAAACTCAGTAGACCGGATCTGCCGTATTTAATATTTCAAACAAAGCTTTCATTAAGAGTGCTCTTAAATTTAGCGTTATTATTAAATTGCAAAAATAAATTATAGTTATATATATTGTGTTGCCTTAGAGAGCAATTATGGCCATCTATATGGCTTTCGTATAATGAAATGACCAATAATTTCTGCGAAATTGTATAGACAAAAGATTAACATGCAAGTGTCCCAGCTTTATTAAAAGAAAATACTATAGTTCATAAGAAATTGGCAATATTTAATATTCATTTAGTCGTTCTACAGTCAATCGTTTACTATATAGAAACAAAGGATACCAGGTCTACCGGATTTAATATTTAATATTTCATGCAAATCTTACATTCAGAGTGCTCCTAAATTTAGCATTTATTATTAAATTGCAAAAGTAAACGACAGTTATGTATTTTGTGTTGTCTCACGGAACAATTATGGCCCTTTATATGGTTATCCTATAAAGAAATGATCAACACTTTCAGCGAAGTTGTATAGACAAATGAACAACAAGCAAGTGCCCTCGCTTTATTAAAAAAATATTATAGATCATAAGGAATTGGCAATATTGAATATCCATTTGGTCGTTCTGCATTAACCGTTTACTATATAGAAACAAAGGAGACCGGTTTTATAGGATTTAATATTTCTAGGATTTACTATTTCAAGCAAAGCTTCCATGCAGAGTGCTTTTAAATTTAGTGCTTATTATTAAATTGCAAAAGTAAACGACAGTTATATATGTTGTGTTGTGTCAAAGAGCAATTATAGCCGTCTATATGGATCACCTATAAAGAAATGATCAACACTTTCTGCGAAGTTGTATAAACAAATGATTAACATGCAAGCGAAAATTGCAAGCGTTGGTAATTGCGATTATCTCCATTGAGATGAACTCATGGAAAAGTTGTTTATGGGTTAAATGAATTCATCTGATATACAGCATATTAATGACTCTGAGGTGTAGAGCTGACTAAGGAGGTTTTGCTTGGCCTTTTCTCGTAAACATGATGCATGGGGGATTTTCATTACAAAGAAAAAGCAAGGTTTGAAAAGCAACGAATTAACGATTCCTTGACTCGATAAAGGCTAAGTTGTTTAAAATTCAACAAGTTTTTCGGAAACCTTAAAACTGCTTTTGTTTATGACGTCAGTAATGGATTTCATTTGCAATTTTAGTTAAAGTGAAAATTAGGTGCATTGTTTGTAGGATTTAATTCTCTGCTACAATGACGAAATTAAATTGACAATTATTTAGTAATTACAATCTATTTATTTCTTTTGTAAAACACTGGACTATTGTGAACAGCCCTAGCCTGTGGAAACATTTAGCCAAATTAGCTTATTAGCAAAGAAGTTTTATACTCTTTTTACTCGTTTATCCTGTGAGATTAAGAGGTGCGTCCAACAGGTTGTTCAATTCCAGTAAGACAAGAGATTATTCTGAATTCATATAGTGAAATTATTCAAAACAAGTATTACATCAACAATTCGCTACCTTGGATGGAATCTATCCCAACTCAAAACAGTCTAGGTTTCATCTAATGCCAGGGCCGTAACTAGGCCGTAAAGGGGAATTTGCCAAGGGCGCATCAGTCATAGGTAGGGCCTGATTATCGCATGGGCATTTGGGGCACGTGCTCTGGGCACAAAAATTTTAGGGGGCACGAAAATTTACTAATTGTACTAATTTACTAATGCATTAATTGTTATATATTGCTGTTTACTTGATGACTTTTTTTTCTTATGTCAGCTGTATATTACTACTGCTTTAGTTAATGCTTTTTGTATGCATATCTTCTTGTATTCATCTCCTGGTGAAATTTATAATTTTTTACCTTTGTTTATCATTTTATAATGTGGTTATTATAATTTGCAGTAGTTGATATCAATTTCTGTGCTTAAATTTTACCTGCTAAATATTTAGTCCTGATAAATTTCAATCAATATCTTTGACATTATTTTGTGCATAACAGTTGAATTTTATGTCAATGTCATTGTAGTAATTTCATTTCCCTCGTGATATCTTGTTCATTTGAACTTCTTCAGTATAATTTTTAATCCGCATGCACAATTCCCCTTTCTTTAAGTTTTAATAAATTATTGTGCGAGGTAATTGTGTTGGTCATGAACTATATTCTTTCCTATTTACTTTAATTTTACTGTTATTTACCTGATAATTAATTCCCTCAACGAACCTGGTGCTCTTTTTATCCTATAGGTTATTGCATATTTATAAGACAGATTATTAGCAACGTACCACTATAAACCATTAAATCATCTCATCAGTTTAAATTATTTTTAATTCGATTATTAATATTTATTTTCTGAACCACAGAGCTTGTGAGTATAACAAGGTAGAAAATAAAAAAGTAGGTCACTCTAGATCCTTAAAAGTCCTTAATTTTTAGCATGGCTAAACAGAAATAATAATGATTATGTAAAATGAAAATTTGTTTATTTTTATTTTGAATATTACATTAATGCTAATTTCTTAATTGTGTTTCCTAATTCAATGTTATTTTTATTTGACTGTAATGATGGTAATAACTTGTCGCTATAAATTTGCATGAGGGTAGAAAGGACAAAAATTGGATTGTGCCCTGGGCATAAAATTATCTTAGTCGGGGTCTGGTCATAGATATACCGCACTGGGATGAAAATGGGATCCGAAAAAGGAAAATTCGATCCTAGTAGAAATAAGAAAAACTTGAAAAATATTTTATTATAAAACCAAAGTGTTTTGGAATTATTTTTTTATGATTTTTTTTTTTACTTTTTAAAACGCTTCTAGAGAATAAACTGATTATAGATTTTTATAAAATGTTTACAAAGTACTTCTAAAATGCCTTAATATAAATCCGGGTATTGGTTTTAAATTTTGAATTTATTACAGTTATTAATACTAAATTTAGATTTAGAAATTCGTCAATATTTTATTGAAATTTAACCCACAAATAGAAAATACTCCCTTCAAATATACTATACCGTTTTTCAGCAAATTAATACTCCCACAGTGTTCAAAAATATTTAAAGTTTTAATAAGGTACAACTGGATGGAAAAATTAAAAATTAATATACCAGGATTATTTTAAGAATTAACAAAATATTTTGTGAGTTCATTCTGAATATATGATATAGAAAAAAAACACGTTTATATATTTTCTTACTATATTTCGAGGCAGGGGGGCTGACGAGTTTTCTGTCCACGGCACCAAAGGACCTAGTAATGGCCCTAGATAACGCCTTTCAGTTATTTCCTGAAAAGTGAAAATGTCTTATTAACTCTAGAACCCTATCCTTTTCTCTGGGTTTAGTATGGTTTAGTGAGGAACGGTACGGTCTATTGGTTTGTTATACGAACTCTAATTAGACCGTGACTTATTATTTAAAGCTAATTCTGAACGGGTATATACATCCAGTGCAATTCAAACCAGGAACTCCGATACCGAATTGCAGCACCTTACCCAGTCTTCGATCGTTTTCGCCTTTATGTCTGGGAGACGCTTTGAAACTAGAATAGTAAACCGTTAATATATAAAAATAAAGCTGTGTATTTACTACTGATAAGAAAACAAAATAATAAAATGTTTCCAAAAAATTCCCCAAAATAAAGCAACGGCATGATTGAAGTTAAATTTAATATAAGTTTAAATGGAATAAAACTCTGGGAAAGTTTAACGGAAATCTGCTTCTTATAGTCGATCTCAAATAGCTTCCAAATATCCATTCTATCTCCTTGATATAAACGCGAGGATTCTCGTAAAGAAAAAACAATGCCCTATTTATTTAGCTATATCACAACCTACGTAAGATTGAAAAGAGAGGAATTTCAAATTATCTTTTTCATTGGTAAGTAAAATCTTCTTAATAAACATATCAGGTGGTCATAAACCTATTTTTATCATTCTTTATCTCTTATACCAAAAAGCATTTGAAACGTTCCTCCCAACATCATGCCGAATGATTGACAAATAGTTAGGGTGCTGATCTTCGGTACTGAAATTCGAGGGTTCGAATCCCACTGGGGCATTGTGTACGTATCCAATCGGAATCGGCTTTAAGCAGTAGGTCCCGGTCTCATTAACCCTCGTGTAGCAAAACGGTAGACAGTAGCTCTCCAAACCAAACCAAACCCAAAATCATGATGAGAAAATATTCAATAGCAGTACTGCCTCTTTCTTTTATCCTGATAAGGAACATTACTCCTTTAAATAACTAAAATTGTTATATTTTTATAGTAAGAAAACAGCATTTTAATTTTTGCCTTTCTCGTATTTTCATTTTGTGTGTGAGTGTGACTCAAAAACAAGCCTCTGTTTTAGTGTTAATCCATTGTCTAAACACGATTAATGCAAAACCTAATAAATTTGTAAGCATTAATTAATTCCACTCAACACAAATTTTGATCAGGAATGTAGAGAAGGGATTTTATTTTTTAAATTCTGTATCTAGCGAATCTTTTATGCCCGTTCTACCTCAAACACATTCCTATGTTTTATTCGTTCATCTATTGCCTACAACAGACTGGGATAACAAATAAGAGAGCAATCTTCTGGATATTTAGTTTCATTCAAACGACCAAACGAAAATCATATTTTTAGAAAAGAACATTTCTATATAAATTATATTTTTTTACCGATATTTGTTTTCTGCGTTTACTTGAAATACTTCTCTTTAAGTTTTCATTCTTTGTCAAATAGAGACTGGAGTAAAAATGGACAGACGGGTTCTATTCAAATATCCAAAGAAACTTTATATTTTTATAGATAAAATAATTCTTTTCTCTCTTTTGCAAATCTTTTTTCTCTTTTTTTTTTGTGTCTGCCCGGCAGACAACCCTCTATTTTATTCGTTCATCTATCGCCAGTCCCGGTAATAAAAACTACAGGACCAATCTCTTGGAAAATTATATACAGACATCGTCTCTGAGGAAGGAAGCGGCATCTTTCTCTGTTAAGAGTTACACTGCTCCGTTTCCACCCCCGGCATCGATGTTTCCATCCATCACAAGTGGCGGTTGACAGTTACACGACTGGAGATCACGTGACGCGAGTTCGTGTCAGTGCATCTCATTGATAACGCTTTTCAGGCTCAAGATCTGCGGACAATAACATTAATGGCCTCTCTATGACGAGGAAACTTCAATCAAGCGTGATTGAATTTGTAAGCAATTCTGCACCGAGCAATGAGGGAATTAAATGGCACAGTTGCGTGATGATAATGGATGTGCATTGCATACCGACTGATTATCCGAAGGCATCGACCGTTAGGATATGTTCAGGCTTTAAATTTCTGTTATGCGGACATATTTAGTGCAAATTCCTGGAAAATTTACAGTTTTATACAAAAGAGCAGCAATACGTTATACAGAACGCTGTGTTTTCTGCCCCACATGTGTTTGTGTGTATGTATCTACATAAATATATGAAATACACACACAACATATTTGTTTACATACCATATTTGTTACACCGTATTTGTTAACACCTAGGGGGGATATTTCAAGGCCATCCCCCTAGGTGTTAACTTCTTTCTATCTTTTTGTTAAGCTTTCTGAATGTTTAGTTACTGGAATACCAATTTCTTAAAGTTCACTTTACAATCTGTCTTGTTAATCTTTTTCCTGCGCGTAAAAATTATGTTAATCGATAAAAGAAAGATTTTCAGAGAGAGGAAATGTTTGAATCGTTTTCTGACCATTTGCGCCTGAATCTGATGAGCGTTCTTAAAATTTTGCCTTAATGAATATTGGTTTGGTACACGCTTTCAGCCACCATCACTCATAAATTATAGTCTCCATTCCAGCAATAGCTTTGACGCCTTAGAGAAGAGGACAGGAACGGAAGGTAGACACAGTTCAAAGATGCCGATCGTTGAACAATGGCCGAATGGTGAGGGTACTGGCCATCGGTACTGGAGTTCATGGATTCAAATCCCACTGTGGCATGGATGTTCGTAGCCGTTAGCAATCGGCTTTAATCTGTAGGTTCCGGTCTCATTAGCCCTCATGCTGCAAAAAGTAGACCGTAGCACTCTAAACCAAACCAAAAATACTCTTCAATACAGAAAACCAGTTTAAAATATTTTATAGTACTTTAGAATTGTACTGAAATAAACTTTGCTTAGTCCACTTTGCTTTTCTGGGTGCAATGTATTTTGGTCAACTGATCTGCGTCATAGTGAGTAAGCATAGATCCCTTATAATGTTACTTTGTCATTACATTGAAAAAAAAAATCTACAAAATAAATAAAAATGGGAAGAATTTAATATTTTAAAGTTATTTTACAAAAATAGGAATTATTAAGTACCATTCCGGTCCCATATGGCCGTGAGACCCTTATCTCAGTGGTGGTGTTCAGATCGCAAGTACTGGGCCACTTTACTCGGCCAACCCCTCACTCGGCGCGCAAAGTGAACGAACCATAGTAGCTACTGGATGCTCTGGTGGACCTCTTGTGACGCCGAAATTAGTGCAAACCAAGACTGTTGAAAAGAGGGCTACTCTTGTAGCCTAATGAATTTGCCTAGTTGCTCTTTGGGAAATACATATGGCTTAAGGGAGGAGTGGAAATTTTGAGAGTCGACACTCGTAGTCCTTTATCTTGGAACCATCTCTCGTCAGTTATTGGAACGGAACTTTTGCCCACCATGCAGAACCCCCTGTCACTCGGTTTGCTCAAAAATACCCACTGAAACCTAATATTACTTCCAGGAGTGAAAAAACGAGACCTTAAATTAAGATAAGATACCATATAATAATAAAAAAGGGAGAGGTGCTGCAGGCACCATAAAAAAGCCGAGTTGTGGTCCACTCAGGTTATATTGTCTCTTTAGTCGGGTTGCAGAAGTTCGCTCCAGGCGTTATAAATTCTGGCTTATGTGGACCACATTGCCAAGTCCCTCATCATTACATATTTAAAAATTGGAAGACCTATTCACTTGGAAATAGCATATAAATGAGTGACCATCTTTAGCTACTTTATTTTTTTGCTTACAAAACTAAATGTATTAATTTATCGTCTAAAATATGGTACCAGTAATGACAGTATACGCTAATTTTTTACCATATTTTAGCGAACAGCAAATTAGGGGGGAAGATAAAAATTTGAAGAAAAGATCACAACAATATATTGATTGAAATGATACTTGTAATTCCACTTTATCAAGCGATATTTATGAACGTAATTCTCAAAACCTAACACCAACTGCGGGTAATTTAATCTACAACCTTTTTGCCGAGAGTAACTTGAAAACTAATCCTAAAAACCAACTTGGTAACTTAGCCCTCGTGTGCAAAACAGTAGACCGTAGCGCTCCAAACCAAACCAACCAAAACCAAACCAACTTGGTAAGTGAAGATCTTGTTTCTTAATCCCAGCTTTGTGTACAAATCTTTTTGAGTATAAGTTAAGTTTACAGTTTTCATTTTCTCTTTTAACCGTGTTTCACGCACGTTGAGAGACCTGATTCTGTCTGACGAGTATCACGTGGGTGAGAAAAGCTGCCTAATTATTAAATGCTTTAAATTCGCAATTTCGAAATATCAATTACATCCTTCAGAAAGAGTATTTATGGGTTAATTCCTCTACGGTATAAATCTGAGACATCATCTTTCTTACTTCCGGGTTCAATAATCGAGGCCTATCAAATAGACTGTTGTTGAGTAATAGGACTTCGGTCACCATACTTTATTCTTTACAATTCTTTATCAACTCACAATAGTCGTTATGTGTTCGAAGCATCAGCTTAGTTGTTCGAATGACATGTTACTATTAGTTAAATTTAGAGACATTAATGGCCTGATTAAAGAGTAATAACCCAAGCAACTTTACTAAAAGTAAATGCATTCAAATATTATGTAGACATTATAGTGAATCGTGTTATTATTCAACCTTTATAAACAATGCTGCAGATAAACAATCTCATAGAAAAAAAAAGATCTTAAAAACTAACGAGACACCATATAGTAGCGAAAGAGACAATCTGCTTGCTCACAATCATTTGTTCCCGTTTTAAAATATATATAGTATGCTAATTATTCATCCCAGACAATGCAAGAGTGACAGTAGTATTCACTCGATGATTTTTCGCTCCGTAATAATCGACGAAAAGAAAATGCTGACAATCATTCAGAGAATTGCACTCGTTTCCGTGCATTTTATGGTGTCAGATTGTTCGTTTTAACAATGAATACAATACTCGAAGTGTGTGGTGAATATTGATTAAAATTTAATACAAGGCTTTCTTAGATTCTCAAACTATCTTTCCCGATTGTTCATAAAATAGAGGGTTTTTTCTAAAGAAAATTATCTTTAATATTAAACACTAATTAAAATGTGTAGATTCTACCTTTGAAAGGGGAAAATTTAAGTAAAAACTTCTACACCGTCCTTCTTATAGTCTTCTTTATGAAAGAAGGTATTGTTTAAAAAATCAGGTCAGTAGCGAGTGAATAAAATCTATAATTCAGAAGAAGTTAGTTGTAAGAATAAAAAATGTTTATTTAAGATACAGTAAAACCTCTTTTTAACGACCCCACGATACAACGACCATCTTAAAAAGTCCCAATCATTTTACCATAGGAGTAGTGTTAATTTTGAATCATTACAACGACTCCAAGCGTATTATTTTTCATTAGAATTGTACCTGAGCGGGTGTTTTGCCCTTAGATTTATATATTCAGTTAAATCTCAATATATCGAAAATTATTTCAGTTTTGAACCAACTTTTCGTATTTTATATTGAAATACTTAAACAAATATATAAATAGAAATATATAAATAACAACCATAAAATTTTTGTAAACAAAAAATATATTTTTTAGTGGATAAATTTATAATAGTATCGTAAATATGAAAAATCAAATAGAAATAGTAGTATATAGTTTTAATTTTTTCCCTTTCTGTGGTTCCGCATTGACTGATATAAAAACTAGTTTTTATTTGTCTAAATTTTTCCAGAATCTATGTAGTAGACAAGAACATTCGACTTCGTTTTCCTGTATATACCGTTATTTTTGTACCCACAAACAAACTATGTTGTTACACTAACCCGTACTAGTACGTGACCCGCGCTCAAGTATCAATCGTCAGAAAACGTACTAGTACGTGTCCAGCATACAACGTGTTAATATTGCATATGCTATATTAGTATATATTCTAGATTATGACAAATGTTTTCAGTTTTGCTAAGATCATTTATGAAGTCTTATGTGAGGCAATGATTTATTGTCTGCCAGAAAAGAGTTTAGTTCACAATTACCCCTTTCCTCCCGAATGAACAGATTAGTAACACCGACTGCAGATCAGTTTTACTAAACAGGAAATAACCCTTGTTCTAAATAGGAACACAATATACAAGAAAACAGTATACTACAATACAACGAGATTATATCTCTACAAGCATATATCCCGTCATATGACGAGATCAATAAGATTTTTAAATTTCCAGAATTGCAAAGTACCCTATAAGGCAAGTAAAAAAAAGTGGTTTATGTTTTGGCTGAGAATTATCTGGTACACGCTCAGTAATTTGTTTATCTTTACTGACTGCATGCTAGTTGCCAACTTTAATTTATCTTGTCATATTACGTGATAGGATGGACAACAGAGCTTTTAATATTGACAGTAATTATTTGGCTGTATATATGAATGATGTCCAAAATTTAGAGAATCGATTGCAAACAGTGTGTTTGTGTGTAAAAAACAAACTCACAAACGAACAAACTTCTTAATTTTCAAAGATATATAACTTAAACGCTAATTATTTATTAGTCCTTGAAATAGATTACTAGACTTTGTTGTTAATACCAGTGATACAATTTCCATAGATGATTCAATTAATAATAAAAATAATAGATGATTCAATTTAAAATTATCCCATATGTACCTAATCTATTATTTAAGCCAAATATAAAAGAAATTTATTTCCGTAATACCTAAGTTATGTGATAAAACGTATGAAAATAATGCAGACGATATTCAAATAATTTAAAATAAGAAATGATTCAATGAGACGGTTACAGAAATGACGTCATAATGCTTGAAAAAAATGCTATTTTTACCTATTTATTATGTGATAAATTGATAAATTTAATCGCTTGCTCTTAACCGGTTAACACAGGACTTGAAATAATGGTATTAAATGCTTGAAAAGGGGGTAAGGGGTGGATTTAGAACGTTTTCGTACTCGCTTTGAATTTTGCTTACCGTAACTCACCAAGAATCCAATATGGATGCCTTTATCCATTCGAGGTCCAACCGTTTCATGAATTATAGGACAGAGGGATAGATGACTTAGGCTATTATTATATAGGGGATTATGCCTCGTACTTGAGAGTTCCTTTACTCAGAAGTTCTTTGACGACTTATTAAATGTAACTGAACTGAATAACTAGCACAGAACCTTGCTTTTATAAGGCAGAAGAACCTTGTGCACACAGAAACTTCTCGAATATCAGTATTCCAAAATCGCCAAAACATCGCCAACTTGGCAACCTTGGCAACAAAAGATAGTCCTCGAATCATCGCCAACGAGCCATTTTGGTGAAATACTTTGGAACTCCTATATAAACAACCCTATCTATCTCAGCTGCAGCCATTGAAGTATTTCACACGCCAAATTTGTAACAATATTACAGTTTTAATATCTTAATTAGAATAAATATTAATTTTGTTTGGCCATCATTGGACATTTTGCTGCATATGTGATATTAACTTCAATGAGTATTCTCGCTTCCTATTCATCTTTCTGCAGAAGATTTGAATTCGTAGGGGATGAATACATTATTTTGTAATATGATTATCATTATTATTGTATTATTATTTTGTGAACTATTCTTTTCAAAATCTAGTTTTTGCTCTGATCTTTAAAAGTTATTTATACTGTTCTGTTAGACATTTTGAGGAAAGCTAAATTTTAATATTTTTTAACTTATGGAACTATATATACAACATGAATTTGGCACTTAATCCTTAAACATTAAAAAGACTTATCTAACAAAACAGACCAGCCTTGCAAGACGTAAATTTAAAATATGAAATAATACATCCCTTGGAGAAGTGCCTAAAGAATTAAAATGAATAACTGGAGATAGCTAGAATCCTGATATACAGCTCTTGTGATATTTTACCATGTTTCTACTATCTAAAAATCTATGCCGATGTACTCATGAAATTTTATGATCACGTACCGTATAGCAAAGAGAACTTTGGAACACAAAACAGTATTTCTGCTATTTATACCCTAAGGTTTGTTTTTATGCCTTTCTTGTGTACTTCTATCAGAAATAAAGAACCCTCCTCAATCTTTGAATGCAGTCGTTCTATTTCCTGGAGAAACACTGAGGGATACATCATTTTAATCTTCTTTATTGCTCTTTATTGTAGAATTTAAAATCCATTTTCAATTTCTCCAAAATCCATTAGGCTGATTTATATTTAATTACCTTTAAATCTATTTCCCAAACTTGTGATGCGATACAAGGAATTATGATTTAGAAAATGAATCATTAATTTGTATTTGGGGGGGATTTTAAAATAATCTCTCAAATTTATAAACTATTATTTCTAAGGTAATTATTGTTTATAATATAATATTATTTAATCTCTTGCATATAATATAAACTCTATAATCAAATTGAAATTTCAAACAGTTTGTGATTTAAGGGCATTTATAATAATGTATATTTTAAATAGTATAATTTATTATTTAATTTTAGTTAAATAAAGGTGGCTGAAATAGTCATAAATTAATAAGATGTTTGTAATTAAGATTTTACCTCAATATTGACCTTCGTGTTTTTGTCTATAGTTGCTTCTGTTTCTAATGTGTGTTGCTGCATATTGTTTTAAATATAATACTTTCGTTATTCATGAAATATTAATATACACTGTTTAATCATTAGTGATTTTTAATTAAGAATAATTCATGAAAATGCCTATTTTGTATTGTTAGTAATAGTTGTATAATAAAATATGCATTTACGCAAAGCAATTTTTCCAGTAAGATAATTTGATCTCGAATATGACGCAGGTATAGAATATTTTTTTAAATAAATGCATCGAATAAAATCGCATACCAAATATTACTTATCTAACTTGTGGAAATTTTGAAATGCTATTTTCATACACACGCCTACACTACTGAAATAGGCTAGGTCTATAGGACAAACGGGCATTTACTGCGGTGATTTTTACTCTAGCATAATTTCTACCCCATTTCTGTATTTTTTTTAGATATCTGAAGACACAATGTAATAATGTGCTATTACGATACAATAAAATATGATTTTAATTTTATTTCAAGATTCCAGACATTGTGATTACATTCAGTTTCTGTGATAAACATAATGATTTTAGTGTATTTATACAAAAATTATAGTCAAAAAATACGTACCGTTTTAATTATTTTAAACATTTTGAGCAATGCTAAGTTTTAATATTTTTTTACTTATGGAACTATATATACAACATGAATTTGGCACTTAATCCTTAAACATTAAAACAGACCAGCCTTGCAAGACTTAAATTTAAAATATGAAATAAAGCATCCCTTGGAGAAGTGCCTAAAGAATTAAAATGAATAACTGGAGATAGCTAGAATCCTGATATACAGCTCTTGTGATATTTTACCATGTTTCTACTATCTAAAAATCTATGCCGATGTACTCATGAAATTTTATGATCACGTACCGTATAGCAAAGAGAACTTTGGAACACAAAACAGTATTTCTGCTATTTATACCCTAAGGTTTGTTTTTATGCCTTTCTTGTGTACTTCTATCAGAAATAAAGAACCCTCCTCAATCTTTGAATGCAGTCGTTCTATTTCCTGGAGAAACACTGAGGGATACATCATTTTAATCTTCTTTATTGCTCTTTATTGTAGAATTTAAAATCCATTTTCAATTTCTCCAAAATCCATTAGGCTGATTTATATTTAATTACCTTTAAATCTATTTTCCAAACTTGTGATGCGATACATGGAAATATGATTTAGAAAATGAATCATTAATTTGTATTTGGGGGGAGGAATTTTAAAATAATCTCCCAAATTTATAAACTATTATTTCTAAGGTAATTATTGTTTATAATATAATATTCTTTAATCTCTTGCTTATAATATAAACTCTATAATGAAATCGAAATTTCACACGGTTTGTGATTTAAGGGCACTCATAATAATGTATATTTGAAATAGTATAACTTATCTTTTAATTTTCGTTAAATGAAGGTGGCTGAAACAGTGATAAATTAATAAGTTGTTTTAATTAAGGTTTTACCTCCATATTGACCTTTTATTCTTTGTCTATAGTTAGTTGCTTCTGTTTCTAATGTACATTGCTGCACATTGTTTTAAATATAATACTTTCGTTATTCTCTTCATGAAATATTAATAATCACTGTTCAAACTGTAATGATCTTTAATTAAAAATAATTCTTCAAAATGCCTATTTTGTACGGTTAGTAATATAATCAAACATGCATTTACACAAAGAACTTTTTCCAGTAAGCTAATTTGACCTCGACTATGACAAGTATATAATAGTTTTTTTTAATAATCGTATCAAATAAAATCGCATATCAAATATTATTTATCTATCTTGTGGAAATTTTGAAATACCATTTCTATACATACGCCTACACTGTTGAAATAGTGTAGGCGTATAGGAAAAACCGTATATACTGGACTAATTTTTGCTCTCGCATAATTTCTACATCATTTCTGTACTTTTTTAGCTCTCTGGAAACACAATGTAATAATGTGCTATTATATTACGATACAATAAAATCTGATTTTAATTTTATATGAAGATTCCAAACATTGTGATTGCATTCAGTTTCTGCGTTAAACAAAAAGATTTTAGTGCATTTATGCTCTACCATAATTTCTACCCCATTTCTGTACATTTTAGCTCTCTGAAGATCAATGTAATAATGTGCGATTACGATACAGTAAAATATTATTTTAATTTTATTTCAAGATTGAAAAATTGTGATTACATTCAGTTTCTGCTTTAAACATAATGATTTTAGTGCATTTATGCTCTAGCATAATTTCTACCACATTTCTGTACTTTTTTAGCTCTCTGAAGACACAATGTAATAATGTGCGATTACGATACAATAAAATATAATTTTAATTTTATTTTAAGATTCCAAACATTGTGATTGCATTCAGTTTCTGCGTTAAACATAATTTTAGTGCATTTATGCTCTAGCATAATTTCTACCCCATTTCTGTACATTTTAGCTCTCTGAAGACATAATGTAATAATGTGCTATTACGATACAATAAAATATGATTTTAATTTTATTTCAAGATTCCAAACATTGTGATTGCATTCAGTTTCTGCATTAAACATAATGATTTTAGTGCATTTATGCTCTAGCATAATTTCTACCCCATTTCTGTACTTTTTTAGCTCTCTGAAGGCACAATGTAATAATGTGCTATTACGATACAATAAAATATAATTTTAATTCTTTTTTAAGATTTCAAATCTTGTGATTACATTCCGTTTCTACGTTAAACATAATGATAGTTCATTAATGCTGTAGCATAATTTCTACCATATTTCTGTACATTTTAGCTCTCTGAAGACACAATGTAATAATATGCTATTACGATACAATAAAATATAATTTTAATTTAATTTCAAGATTCCAAACATTGTAATTGCCTTCAGTTTCTGCTTTAAACATAAAAATTTTAGTGCATTTATGCTCTAGCATAATTTATATCACGTTAGGGCAGAATGGTTAGTGCGCTGAATTTCAATACCAGAGCTCGTGGGTTTGAATATCATTGAGGCATGTATGTTCGTAGCCGTTTGCAATCAGCTTTAAGTAGCTGGTCTAGGTCTCATTTGCCCTCTTGTTGCAAAGAACTAGACCGTAGCACTTCAAACCAAAAGATACCAAATCTTTTTAGTTATTTCGTACAGGAAGAGCAATGAATCATTGCTTTAAGAGCTCCTATAAAAATATAAATAAATTACACAAGGAAGTTATAACATAAAATAGTGAAGAAATTATATTAAACTTTATTGTAAAATATTA
Organism: Pardosa pseudoannulata; assembly: GCA_032207245.1. Taxonomy (NCBI): domain Eukaryota; kingdom Metazoa; phylum Arthropoda; class Arachnida; order Araneae; family Lycosidae; genus Pardosa; species Pardosa pseudoannulata. Next base: position 115,888,946 of record CM063504.1, on the reverse strand, counting down.
TCATTTTTTTAACCTATTCAAACGATGTTTCTCATTCAGCCTTTAAAAAAAAAGATGAATTTGTATGAACGTTAAGTTTAATTTTAAATTATTTTTCAACAATAACATCGCTTTCTTTTGTACTCACAATAAGTTTATTCTGTAATCAGATAAAAAACACTCGAGGCAATTCCCGTTTAACTGCTGTGCAAAAATATTTTGGCTCATTCTGTAAAGCCATATTAAAAGATGACTATTTATTGCTTTTTGTGAATATTTATTTAACAAACAGCTTTACAAGAATGATTTTCTTTTATAAAGATAACAAAGTCATATATTTTACTAAGCAGGGAACATTTTTGTTAAATTATATTTTACTGTGTTGTAACTTTTGTAAAGTGCTATTTTAACAATCGAAATGTTTTGAAACATCACTGGAACACATTTTTCAGTAATAAAAAGGCTTATTTAGCTTGCCTAAAGATGAAATATTAAAATAATTTTCTATTATAAATATATTGAAATTTATTTACCAAATATTTTATAATCCATTTTGAAAAAGATTTATATGTTTGGACTTGATGGTATCCTTATAACTATTATTTCCTTTTTACATTAGTAATTTTTATTAAACACTGAGAGTTCCGTGAAAGGTTGAGCACTTAGCCGAGATATATGCTTCGAACACCAGGGCCTTTGATCTGGGAAACACAAATTGGACCCGTAGGCCATGGTCTCAAGATGGGCTGTAGCGCCGGGTAGTTTAGTTTCGTTTAGTTAATTTTCAATTATTTTAAAGTTTTAGACGACTTTTGGAAGCAGTTTAGTCTTTTATTGATACAAAAGCTAATTAGACCAGAAATTACTGCTTAGTTCCGATTCAGAACGGCTACATAAATCCATGCCAGTAGTGGGAGTAAAACATATGAACTCCAGTATCGATTTGCAGCATCCTACCCATTCGGCCATCGTACGGCTAACGTGTTCCTAATGCTTCAAAACAAATTATTTTTATACATTTGTAGCCCTAGGCATTATATATATATATATATATATATATATATAGATACATATATATATATATATATATATATATATATATATATATATATATATATATATACCCTCTCTCTCTCACATATATATATATATATATATATATATATATATATATATATATATATATATATATATATATATATATATATATATAATCATTCATAGTTAGAATACCCAGTGTTTCCAATTG
>CM063504.1:115832718-115877718 GCA_032207245.1 Pardosa pseudoannulata | reverse complement strand
ACATTTTAGTATAAATGAAAACTATTTAAGAATAATTTTGTATAATATTAGAATTTTTTTTTACAAATTTAAGCATATTTACAATTTAATACACTTTTCGACTCAACAGATGCTTTTAATTATTATTTTCCCCTGGGAGTAATGGAAATATTAAATTAATTTGTATTCATTGTATTTTGCTGTAATAATTATTTAGCGGACTTCAAAGTAATGAAAAGAAAAGCTTGTTTATATAGTTTGAAAACGATTGTCTTTAAAGCCATTTAAGGTTACAGTAAACTTTCAACTAGTCAAATTTCGCCAGAAAATTCCATATTTGTATCTCAGTGAACTACGAAATATAGCCCAGTTGCGTTGGGGTAGCTCTTCGTGTTCCCACGACGCAGGTCCGAGGTTCGATCCAAGGGATGGCCAAGGTTGACTTAGCCTTTCATGCCTTCAGTGGGTAGATGAACTGAGGACCAAGCATACTTGGGAGCTAAACACTGGAGGTTCCGCGTAAGATTGAATACCTAACCGGAACATATGCTTCGCACCTCAGGCCCTTTGCCCACGCTTTACAAGATTGGCACCACAGGCCCTGGCCGCCTAGGGGCTGTTGTGCAGTGGTGTTTCGTTTTAGAACTATGAAATATAACTAAGAACCAAAAATTATATGTTAACATGCATCACCTTGCAATTAATATAAATTGTAAGAAATTCCGTAGAATTATTCACACTTGCAGGTGCCAAGTAAAAACAAATTCTTTATTTCAACAAATAAGTTCCAGTCTGGCTAACAGCTGCCCTTCTCGGTTAGCAAAATCATTACTTTTCATTTCAAACAAAATCATTTCATCCTCAATATAATTACTACTACAACAGACAATTCAGTATTTACGAATAACTTCTTTAATAAGTGTCTGATTTGCACAAGTATCCGAAAAACTTCTGTTGCATTTTTAATCTTTTACATTCACAATTTAGCGATAATTTACCTTGGTGGGTATGAAACAAAATTAGTTAAATTAAATACATTCGAGGAGCAAAAATCTAACGTGTTTTTGCGATTAGAAGAGCTACTTGTTACATCTCCCACGGAAAACCTACGTGTTGCAAAAAAGTAGACCGTAGCACTCCAATCCAAACCAAATGTACGGGAAAAATTACTAATCTAACTGTTACTTTTTTTAATTATATTTCTATAGAACGCTTACAATAAGAAATTTTATTCTAAAGCTTGAAACACATTCTATGAATATTGGTGACATTTATTGTACGTAAAATGTAAGCACACGGAACATTTTTAATAATTAACCTTTTGAAACGGTTAATAATTAAAATGTTTTCGAATTGCATAAGGATCTGAAAAGCTCCTGTTGCATTTTTAATCTTTTACATTGGCTGTTTAGCGACAATTTACTTTGTACGATATGAAACAAAATTCATCCAATTAAACACATTTTGATCAACAGAAATCTAACGTATTTTTTGCAATTAGAAGAGATACTATATATATTTTCTACGGAAAACGTACGTGTTGCAAAAAAGTAGACAGTAGAGCTCCAATCCAAACCAAATGTACACAAAAAATTACCAATCTAACTGTTACTTTTTTTAATTATATTTCTAGAGAATGCTTACAATAAGAAATTTTATTCTAAAGCTTGAAAAACAATCTATGAATATTGGTGACATTTATTGTACGTAAAATATAAGCGCACGGATAATTTTTAATAATTAACCTTTTGAAACGGTTAATAATTAAAATGTTTTCGAATTGCATAAGGATCTGAAAAGCTCCTGTTGCATTTTTAATCTTTTACATTCGCAGTTTAGCGACAATTTACTTTGTACGATATGAAACAAAATTCGTCATATTATACACATTTTGATCAGCAAAAATCTAACGTATTTTTTGCAATTAGAAGAGATACTATATATATCTTCTACGGAAAACGTACGGGTTGCACAAAAAGTAGACAGTAGAGCTCCAATCCAAACCAAATGTACGGAAAAAATTACTAATCTATTTTTTTTAATTATATTTCTAGAGAATGCTTACAATAAGAAATTTTATTCTAAAGCTTGAAAAATATTCTATGAATATTGGTGACATTTATTGTACGTTAATTGTAAGCACACGGAACATTTTTAATAATTAACCTTTTGAAACAGTTAATAATTAAACTGTTTTCGAATTGCATAAGGATCTGAAAAGCTCCTGTTGCATTTTTAATCTTTTACATTCGCAGTTTAGCGACAATTTACTTTGTACGATATGAAACAAAATTCGTCAAATTAAATACATTTTGATCAGCAAAAATCTAACGTATTTTTTGCAATTAGAAGAGATACTATATATACCTTCTACGGAAAACGTACGGGTTGCACAAAAAGTAGACAGTAGAGCTCCAATCCAAACCAAATGTACGGAAAAAATTACTAATCTATTTTTTTAATTATATTTCTAGAGAACGCTTACAATAAGAAATTTTATTCTAAAGCTTGAAAAACATTCTATGAATATTGGTGACATTTATTGTACGTAAAATGTAAGCACACGGAACATTTTTAATAATTAACCTTTTGAAACGGTTAATAATTAAAATGTTTTCGAATTGCATAAGGATCTGAAAAGCTCCTGTTGCATTTTTAATCTTTTACATTCGCAGTTTAGCGACAATTTACTTTGTACGATATGAAACAAAATTCATCAAATTATACACATTTTGATCAGGAAAAATCTAATGTATTTTTTGCAATTAGAAGAGATACTATATATATATTCTATGGAAAACGTACGTGTTGCAAGAAAGTAGACCTTAGTACACCAATCTAAACCAAATGTACAGAAAAAAATTACTAATCTAACTGTTACTTTTTTTCTAACTATATTTCTAGAGAATGCTTACAATAAGAAATTTTATTCAAAAGCTTAAAAAATATCCTGTGAATATAGGTAACATTTATTGTACTTAAAATGCAGGCTCGCGGAATATTTTTAATAATTCTCCTTTTGAAACGGTTAATAATTAATAATCTTTATAACTACAGTGTTCCCTCGCCATATCGCTCTTCGGTGCTTCGCGGGTTTTTCAAAAATATTCATCGAAAAATAAAAAGGAAAAAAATTCAACTAAGTCGGTAACCACATTGCGGAAAGGAGCGTTGTTTCATGTTGATGCGCGAGAGAGTAAGATCTCTGAATGCAAAGAGATGAGTTGACTCAGAGTGCATACCACGGGCTCTTCAGATGACAAAGTCTGCAAGTGAGGGGAAAATGAAGAGGAAGACGAAGAATAAAATGAAAAGCGTGGACTTACACTGGAGAATCTGAAACAATTGTGCAACATGATAAGAATTTGCAGAAGGCATTGACGACAATATGATTCGAGCTGTCTAGTTCAGAAATCGCGTTCACGGGGTTATGTCCTTGAAAAGGGGAATTTTGAAAAAGGAAAAACAAAGACAACAATTACCCATCACCATGTTTCTCTAAAAGGTAAAGCCCCCGTCTCTACAGTCAGCTCCTCCTTTATAACTACAGTGTTCCCTCGCCATATCGCTCTTTGGTGCTTCGCGGGTTTTTCAAAAATATTCATCGAAAAATAAAAAGGAAAAAAATACAACTAAGTCGGTAACCACATTGCGGAAAGGAGCGTTGTTTCATGTTGATGCGCGAGAGAGAAAGATCTCTGCATGCAAAGAGATGAGTTGACTCAGAGTGCATACCACGGGCTCTTCAGATGACAAAGTCTGCAAGTGAGGGGAAAATGAAGAGGAAGACGAAGAATAAAATGAAAAGCGTGGACTTACCCTGGAGAATCTGAAACAATTGTGCAACATGATAAGAATTTGCAGAAGGCATTGACGACAATATGGTTCGAGCTGTCTAGTTCAGAAATCGCGTTCACGGGGTTATGTCCTTGAAAAGGGGAATTTTGAAGTGAAAGGAAAAACAAAGACAACAATTACCCATCACCATGTTTCTCTAAAAGGTAAAGCCCCCGTCAGCGCCTCCTGCAGATGAGTCTACGTGTGAGCCTAAAACTTCTACGGGTCAAGTGAGACTCTTCGTCTCTCTCAGAGAGCAATGTTGATTAATGTTTATTACTCTATAAGGTTTTGTAGTTAACCTTATTAATTAGCACTGACACGTTTAAGTAAATACGTATGCTGTTGAATTTTTGTCTTAAACGTGTAAAGTATGAATACTGTTCATATATTTAAAACATTCATGTACCCGCATACAGGAATATTCCTATGAGCAAATCAATCTTTGCGGTTTTTTTCAGCTTTCATGGAAGGTTCTGGTCCCCATTAACGCCAAAAACGATGGATCACTGTATTATTATTTTACCTTGAAATTATGGGGGGTGGGGGTAATGAGTCTCCTCAGCAGTGCTACGGCGCTGCTCTGGGGATGAGCCTCAGGGTGTTGTACTACGGTACCTCACCTAGGACAGCTATCGGCCTCCTCGTGGCGCCCCCTGGTAACTAGGAGTGCCCCTCCTAGGCCAATGATAGCCGTCTGCAACCTCAAGGGGTATACCTCCTTTAGGTATACTCGGGTTTCCTGAGTGATCCTTCTCTTCAGACTTCCCTGGTAGTCACGAACATACTTTGTAGTATTGTTCCTTACTGGGGTCGTCAACATTATTCTCGAACCATGACGGAACTCTCGTAGGCCAGCAACACCTTGTGGTGTGGTGGTTACTGTCGTGGCGACTAATCATACAGACTGTATGGCTCCGGCCGGGACAGGGTTAAACACACTTACCTTGAAATTATACATATTTTCATAAATATATTAAGGTATTAATTTTTAAGCATATTTTATGAAAAAGTTTTATTGCACCTTCAAACGACATAGAGATATACAATGATTAAACAATAAATAAGATTGATCACATTGGTGTAACTGCTAATCTTTTGTTCTATAATAATTTTTACAGTATTCTCAATTTGCTTCTTATAAATCACCGAAAATTCAGCCATAATTTTTGCTTCCCTCTTAATCCAGATTCATGAAGCCCGTGCCTCCTTTTGGATTACTCGATCCCAAATTTGAAGTCGTAGCCATCTTTTTCAGTTAGTTCAAAAATCTTTGTTTTATACTTACTGACGTGCCTATATATTTGCTACTCCAGAAGGAAAATAAAATTGAAATATGACAAATAAACGTTTTAGATGTGTTCGATAACATAATGAGGTGAATTAAAGGATTATCGAAGGCTACGCAAGACCACGAGAACAAAATTTTATATCAGCCTATAAGCACATGCGTTTCTTTTATATTTTCCCGTTATGCACATAAATCTACATCTTTCATAATCCATTTTCTGATATATTCTACAGCTTCTGTTTCTTCAGATAAGAATATTTTTTTCTCTCTTTTACTTCCCTATCGTCCTTTTATTATTGTTTTCCCCCTTCCACCGTACGTCTATTAAGGATTACACATTGAAAAATTAAATTAAGTGAAAAATGTTTTGCGAATATGTGCCTTTTTTTTTCACTCGGGTCTCTTCTCCCCCCCCCCTCTCATTTGACTATAAAAACCGAAAAGGAACATCTGGAAAGGGGGCGGAGGAGAGTTAAGGGGAGGGAAAAAAATCCCGAACTTCATGGGAGGACAAGATAAGAGTAGGGAAATTCGCCTAATATCCTCTCTTATTAAAAATTGTGTACGCCTCTTGTAAGGGAAAACTAATTTTTCTTATAGTCCTTATATCCCTTTACTTCAGGTTTGCTAAGTCCTGTTTCATTTTCTTTCTTTCTTTTTTTTTTTTAAATCTCGGCTCTTCATATTTTTTAAGCATATTTATCTTTTAATATGCATTTAAGGAAAGTGTTCCAAATATTTTTTTAAAAATTCATTCCTGTGTCGAAATCCAGCCGGAAAAAAAGGTTAATGATTTTTCAAAAACATCTTGAGATGTATTTTTTATGGTACTCAAAATCCACTTTGGACCACAATGACTATTAATTTATCATCGAAACTGACTTGAGTTCAATAGGATAAGCTCCGAAATGCAGGAGAAATTCTTTTTTTTTTAAATTGTGACCATTCGTGGAGTATGGTAGGAAAGATTATGAAGTTTTCATTTCTGTCGACGAATTTCTCGAGAAAAACTCTCCTGCGAAAGGATAGGCGATAAGGGGTAAAAAGTGCTTAGTTTTTTAAGCGTAAGTTAGAGCTTTATTTAATATATTGAAAGTTTTATTAAATTTGTATTTCTTTTAGAGATTTATAAATATTATTTTTAATTGTTTGATAGTTAGATCAATAGATATATGTGGACACACATATATAAGATACATACAGTCAGATCGCTCCATCCGATCTGATGACACTTTAGAGCTATATCTTTTCGTGGTATATCGAATTATAAATTTGTGTCAATTTGTCTGTTGTGAATCTGTTTTAATATGTAGAAAATGAATGAAAATATTTGTTTTTTTCCTGAACATTGTTTAAGGAATTTCAAGTTATTTGTGCGTATTTAAAGATATTAGGCTTACCTACTCATTTAGTTACACAGCCATTTCATAATTAAGGGTGTAACACATTAAACTACTTTTTATTACTTTTTCTATAAAAAATATGATATTTCAAATATATATATATGTAATAATTATTTCCACTAGTCACTATAATTATGTAACCCCTATTTTTTTTCTTGCTCGGGCTACTAGGCAAAGAGAATGCTAAACAGCTAGCAGTAATAAAAGTGCAGTCAGCCGACATTGAAGAGAACGGCACAAGTCTAATTAAAGCTTTACTTTACAGCTGCTAAAACGGACATCTTTACTAGTCAACGACAGAAAAGAGAAAGACACAAAAATCACTCTGCTCGAATAGAGGGGCACCTAAGAGCGAAGACACAAAGAATTTTCCCACTTACTCAGTGAATTTAAGTGTAAGATCAGGAAGAACGAGAAGCCACTTCTCGGCGACACCTGGGAAACGTGTTGAATAGACAGAAAATTTACATCTATAGGATAGAAAGCTTTGGGAAATGTATCGAAAGAATTTTATGTCGAGAATGCTCCTTTGATTAAGGCATTTGGAGCCTGGGAAAAAGATTTTCAGGAATTACAATGGGAAAGAGGAGGTTTTAAAGGATATTATTAAAGTTAAATAATTTTGATATATTACTTATATATTTTTGTGAAGCAATTATAATACTTAACGAAAATTTCTACAAAAATTAAAGAATTGTTCTGTTCTCCTTTACATGTTTAAAATATTATAAATATGAGTATGACATAACTTTCACCCCATTTTTTAAACACGAAAACAAGAAATGTAAATTCGTTAGTTTTTGAAAATTTCTTCCTTAGGTGTTATAATTTAAATTATTAGGCAAGATAAAAAAATCACATTTTATGCATAAATACGCAATTTGACATAGGTAAACATTACAGTTAAGAAAATAGATAGGAGAAGGAAAATTTAATAGATAACCCTTAATATATTTAATCTTGACTGACTTAAATAGCTTCATTTGTACTATTTAGTTTGTAATAAAAAATGAAAACAATAAATATCTTATTTAAATCCAAAAATTTGATTTAAATAAAAAACTTTGATTCACCAGATTTAAAAAAAATTACCCAATTTAAAATCGTATTTTATATTGTGAAATAAAGAACATATATTTGCAAATAAGATTCTAAAAGTTCAAGATTTTACCCTGAATTGTATTCCATATTATGAAATAATGAGCACAGCCAGATATATCGCCAATTACTATTCTAAAAAATCAAGTTTTTTACTAACCCTGAATTGTATTCAACATTGAGAAATAATAAACTTAACCAGATATCTTCTAGAGATTCTAAATATTCAATATTTTTTACCAATTTTGAATCATATTTTATATTGTAAAATAATGGACATAACCAGATATCTTTCTAAAAAGAGATTCTAAATATTCAATATTTTTACCAATTTTGAATCATATTTTATATTGTAAAATAATGAATATAACTATATATCTTTCCAGAAAAGATTCTAAATATTCAAGATTTTTACCAATTCTGAATCATATTTTATATTGTAAAATAATGAACACAACTAGATATCTTTCCAAAAAAGATTCTAAATATTGAAAACTTTTACCAATTCTGAATCATATTTTATATTGTAAAATAATGAACACAACTAGATATCTTTCCAAAAAAGATTCTAAATATTGAAAACTTTTACCAATCCTAATCATATTTTATATTGTAAAATAATGAACATAACGAGATATCTTTACAAAAAGAGATTCTAAATATTCAATATTTTTAACAATTCTGAATCATATTTATATTGTAAAATAATAAACATAACTAGATATCTTTCCATAAAAGATTCTAAATATTCAAGATTTTTACCAATCCTAATCATATTTTATATTGTAAAATAATGAACATAACGAGATATCTTTACAAAAAGAGATTCTAAATATTCAATATTTTTAACAATTCTGAATCATATTTATATTGTAAAATAATGAACATAACTAGATATCTTTCCATAAAAGATTCTAAATATTCAAGATTTTTACCAATCTTGAATCATATTTTATATTTTAAAATAATGAACATAACTAGATATCTTTCAAAAAAGATTCTAAATAGTCAAGATTTTTACAAATTTTGAATCATATTTTATATTGTAAAATAACGAACATAACGAGATATCTTTCTAAAAAGAGATTTTAAATAATCAATATTTTCACCGATTCCGAATCATATTTTTTATTGTAAAATAATGAACATAATATAGAATAATGAACATAGCTATCTTTCCAAAAAAGATTATAAACATTTAAGAATTCTACCGACCCTGAAGCATATATTATATTGTAAAATAATGAACATTACCAGAAATATTATTAATTAGGATTTTAAAAATTCAAGATTTTTACCATCCCTGAATTGCACTCTAAATTGTACTCTACATTGTAAAATACTAAACATAACCAGATTTCTTTCCAAAAAAATTCTAAAAATTCACGATTTTTACCAGCACCGAATCATATTTTATATTGTAACATAATGAACATAACCAGATATCTTTCCAATTAAGATTCTAAATATCAAGGATGTGCATCCCAACAAAAGAGGAAGGTTAAAACCCGAATTAACCCCGTCGATTCCCTTGAGGAGAAGTAAAAGATGAATCCGTAAATCCCGGAGTAGGAATTCGCTAATGCCCTCATTTCGCGTACTGCATCCCCCTGTTCCGAATTTGCGTAACAAAAGAGGCCTCATCGTAGTTGCGTCCATTGTGAGGCGCCGGGGCGAGGCGGCGCCAATTGTATCATTTTCCAGTGGCAACATTTTTGTCGCTCTTCAAAGTTTCCGAGTGAAGAATGGCAATGAAACAAATATACCCCACGACAATTTTTCAAATTATTCCCCGAGCAGAGGGAGGGATAGAAAAAAAAGTGGGATTTTTAAGGAAAAAAGTGCTTAGAATTGGGATAAAGGCTGTGAAAGTCTTTATGGTCCCAAATCTATCTAATTCTGAAGTGTAGGATATTTTGACAGGACATCACTTCTGCTGCGTTCAAAGGAATTAGAAAGTTCCTCTCTATATTGGAAATTTTAAAAAGGAGACAGTTAAGAAAAATATCTATACATTTTGAGAGATTTTCTAAGAATGTAGACATCTAATTAGAATTACTGACAAGCATATCTGCCTTCACTTTAAAGATAATTTCATCAGTTAGTCAGTTCTACGGAAAAATAAGGAAGATTAAAAACTTATAACCATAAAACTTGTAAAAAAGTTCCAAGAAAATCAACCCGTATCTCATATAATTAAGATTTAATAATTCACAGTTACATGCCTTACTATATATTTCATGGAATTTAATTAAAATATGCAGGAACTGATATATTTACTTTAAACAAGGGGAAAATATGGCTCTAAAATAGCTACTATTGTCTGCCGGATCTTGAAAAGACTTAGATCAACTGCCAAAACTCTTAATTTTACCCAGGTAATGCTATAGACTCGAATTCTTACTCTTTTCACTTTTTAGGTGTAACTAATGTACCACGGCACAAGTTTTCCAGAACTCTGAACTTTAACTATACCATGAGATTTTGTGCCATTCAACAATTTATGTTCGTAATTGGTCCTTCGTTTGTATTTCTTTATTATGATGTAAATATACGGGCTTCTTAAAACAAGGTGTGGTTTTAGTCTGTTTAGACTATGGTTTGGTTTGGAGAGTTACGGTCTACTGTTTTTGCACACGAGGGCTAATTGGACTATGGAATTTCTGCCAATTTCCATTGGCAGGAATTCCATAGTCCAATTAGCCCTCCATTAGACTCCATGCATCTGTGAAAGCAAAAATAGGAATGTTCCATAGAAAAAATTTCTACTGTACAGTCTATTTATATGAATAGAAAAAGAGTAAAAGTAACTGTATTTTCATTCAGGAGATATAAAATTAAACTTAAGGTGAGATTTGGTCAATTTTTCTTTTACAATATATGATCGCGGAACAACGTCGCTCGTGTCATCGGCCTAAAAGCTTAAGCCGTACGTGTTTTTTGGTTGTGTTAAATGAGTGAGAACTTCAGGAGCATATCCCCTTTAGATATGTGCAGGTGTTACACGCCTGAGGTGCCTTAAGAAATCTTCTTTCTCCGTCTTTCCAGGTTCACGAGCTTTCCTCTGTAGATATTACTCTTTACTGGGTTGGACAAAATAAAAATCGGACCTTGACAGACTTCTCGTAGATCAGCAGCGACTTGGGAGTGCTATAGGTCGCTGTTGTGACCGTCTGGTCTTAAGCAATTATTACTTTGTATGATCGTAAGGCTGGGTCAGATTCAGACTAATGTAATTACATTATATGCCTTTGCTAAATAAAATCAGTTAAAAGAAGTTTCAATATCTACTTAATATTATTAGAACAATGAAGAAGTTATGTTTATAAGTTTAATATTTTCACTCCAGTATAACAAAATAGTGACTTTGTTACTAGTTGTAATCAAACACATTGCGCAAGAGCTTAACCACTTTTTTGAAATAACATCTGGTCACAAATGCTGAATCAAATGGAAAAATAGTGTTTCAGTGGTATTAGGTGTGTAAATGTTATTATAGAAGAAGCAGGACAAAGCGATATCACAGGGTAATCAGGTTTGATTTTCTTTAGTTTCGTTTGGAGCTCTATGGTCTGCTGTTTCCAGAGGAATCAGAAGGTGATAAATGAAAGCAGAACTTGGTGAATAGGAAGGATGATTTTCATGAGCAGTTGCCAACCAATAGGACCTTCAAAGACTTAAGAATAACTGCGTTGCATTTCTAAAGAAAATTTAATTTCGTAACCTTAATGCCTTGTTATGCTTAGTTGTCCGGTATTTCAGAAGTTGGATCGAATTTTGGAGTAGATTGAATTCACTTTCGAATTACTTTCATTTAGTAAAAAGATTTCTAAGATCCTACAGTCCCTGGGTTTTAACAGAAGATTAGTTTGGTTTAGAGCGTTTAGGTCTACTTTTAGCTAGAAGAGGGCAGTGAAACTAATTTTACAGAAGAGCAGCTTGTAACTTTGGGGAAAGTTGAAGAATATATAAATAAATAAATAACTTACGATCGATAACTTGCGAATATAATTTAATCTTATACTTTATGAACAGGGCCTGATTTACGGCGGGACATTCGGGGCACTGGCCCGGTACCAAATTAAAAAAACACACATTAATTTTTTGGTACATCTGAGAACTTGCTCATGTTTTTAATCATACTGCCGTAAAACATGAATTTTCTTTTGTTAATGACAAACTGGAATTTCTATGTTGTTGGTGGGCTTTAAAATGTATGCCATAATTTTAAGCCAAAAGTAAGCTTTTGTTTGCTTAATACTTTGAAGCAATGTTAACATTTTAAATGAGTATATTATTCAAAAGACTGAAATATCAACGATATCAGTGACACCAATTTACAAATTCATCTCTTTTGAGAGGGAAAATATCTTAACTACATTTTCCCCTCTTGGTTTGGTTTGGTTTGGTTTATTTTAGAGTGCTACGGTCTACTTTTTGCAACACGAGGTCTAATGATACAAGGACCTACAGCTTAAAGCCGAATCCGAACGGCTACGAACATCCATTCCACTGTGGGATTTGAACCCACGAACACTTTTCCCCTCTTCAAGTTGTTAACAAATCAGAGAAAACATATTTATCCAAAAGCATCTAATATCTATTTCTTTTCTCTTTTTAAGATTTAAGAATGAACAGATAGTTTTATAATTGGTAATTTAAGAATAAAAGTATTTAATTTTTAAAAATTTTGTAAAACAAAGTCTCGTATGATAGTTTACTTAAAATGGTAATTTTTATTAATTTAAACGAGTACGTTTTCCTTTAAAAAATGTTACAGGTACTCTCTGAGTTTGACTGAAGAATATCACAGTTTTATTGTTAAAGTGAGATACTGTACTCAGATTGCACAGACATATGTAATATGCTTGAAGTTAGTTTGAAGTTAGTTGGAATTCGAAAATTGAAAAAAAAATAATTTCATTTCATTAGATACACAAAATGTTTAGGTTATATATACTTGTCAGGAATATTTAAACTGATATAGCAGCTTATACAATAAAATCACTCTTGAGTTTGAGAAAGGTAAGATGTATGGGAGCCCCGATACGACGCTTTGGCCTGAGACCCTCAGGGGTATAAATCGGGCCCGGCTTATGAATATTAGACTGTTAGAGGTTAGAGGAAAATTTGATCATTCTTTGTTAGTTTTTCAGGAGATCGCTCACTCGAAAAAAGTTTCCAACATCAGTTTCCAAAAATTGTCTATATTTCTATTACGAAAAGAGAACTGCATATTCTGTATAACGTATTACTATTAGTTTATCAAAGGTGGGGAAGGGAAAACATTGTGCTCTTGGTGCCAATTATGTTCCACTACGTCACTGATTAAACACAACGGAAAGAATCTGCTTTTGCTTTTATAATTTTATATTCATTACTTATTGAATAAATTATCCGAATTACATAATAAAATATCTTATCTTTAATAATAATGGCCTGAATGCTATTCAGCCTAACTGTGGGTAGAATGTACGATTGCTATATATGGATATGCTCATCGCAGTTAATTAAACTTCTAGGACTTGCGGTTGGAGATGTATAATGAATATTTAACCTTTTTCTCACTTACAATTGTAAATAATGAACACGCTCTGCTCGGAAGTACAATAACTGCGTTACATTTAAATAATTAAATCGAGAAAGAGGGAACTATCAAACGTATTAAATTTATTTAATGCACGCCTTGCAAAATAACGGCTCCATTTCATTCGCGGGAGGGGAGACGGAGGTGTTCTTAATCTGTGAATTCTTTTATGCATTTTTTTTTTCGAAAAAGAGAAAATCATTGCGGTTAGTTCCACCTCACGTCTTATGATTTCCTTTTCACCGTCCGTGACTTATTTGATTATTTCCCTATGTGGTAAAGATCTTCGTAAATGAGATGGAAGAGATGCAGATTGGAATTATGGGCACTATTATTATCATTTATACACTTCAAGTGATAATATATATATATATATATATATATATATATATATATATATATATATCTTGTATTATATGGATATATATATATATATATATATATATATATAATATAAATGTATTTTATATATATATATAACAATATACACATATTATATATATATATAAATATATATATATATATATATATAATATTTTTAAACCTACACATATACATATATATATATATATATATATATATATATATATATATATATAATATATATATATATAATATATATATATTATATATATATATATATATATATATATATATATATATATATATATATATAATATATATATATATATATATATAATATATATATATATATATATATATATATATATATATATATTGAATATATATATAAATAGATATATTAGAGACGTAAAAATCTTTCTATCTACCGATAGAACATATAATAAATAAATATTTAAAATACATATAATATAAATATAAATATATATTATATTTTTAAAATAATATTTTACATCTTTTTGTTCAATGATATTTTTATGGAAATAAGTACATTTCTAACAACACTATACACAAGTACACACAGATACACACACGACAATAATATGCCATGACGGTACATGTCATTTCCT
Source organism: Pardosa pseudoannulata (assembly GCA_032207245.1). Classification (NCBI taxonomy): domain Eukaryota; kingdom Metazoa; phylum Arthropoda; class Arachnida; order Araneae; family Lycosidae; genus Pardosa; species Pardosa pseudoannulata. The sequence goes on along the minus strand of CM063504.1, from coordinate 115,863,531 downwards.
AGAATAAACACGCTATTCTCACCTGTCAAGTTCTGTAAAAGTGATAAACTTGTTTTTAAGTGGACGAGTCGCCAGAGAAAATGGTTATTTGGCACGAAATTTACTTATACAGAAGAAGTTTGTCTTCAAGTTCTTATTAAACGATGTATTTACTATTATTTTTCAGTACAACTTGAAAACTGCTTTTATTTGTCTTAAGTGTGTTTGTGTTAACGAGGTTTAGCTGAATATGACTATTCAGATGAAGTTCTTAAAGTGATAGCAACCATTTATTTTAAATTTAAGTCACACACACATGCACACACACAATTAATAATTTATTGATATGTATACAGTATAAGTATAGTAAAGTAAAGTAAAGTCCTTAACGAATAGAATTATGGACTACTGTCAAATCTCAGTTTCGTAAGGACAACCACCCTGTCCAAAGGACATAGGGTGTGAGGCATATGTTCCGATTAGGTGGACAACTTCACATGGAATTCCCAGTGTTTAGTTCCCAAGCATGCTTGGTCCTCAGTTTATCTACCCACTGAAGGGATGAAAGACTGATTCAACCTTGTCTATAAATTGAATCTCCGACTTTTCTTTATAAAGTGCTACCACTATATAAAGTAAATTAACTTATATATATATAAACAATTATACATATTATATATATAATAATATTCTAAACTATATATAATATAAATAAATTATATATAATATTATAAATATATATATATAATATTAATCGGTGAATTTTATTTTATGTAAGAAATTTTTACATTTACGTCCTTATGTTCAAAATGTTGTAATATCCTCTTTCCGGTTATATAGTGTTGTACTATAGCATAAAAGTAAACATCATACAACCTATAAGTTATAAACAATTAACATTTGAGACGCTAAATATAATCGATTCTAAACTATGATATGAGCTTAAAAATAAATTTAAAATTAGAAAATTATATTTGAAAAATTTATCGGTGAATTTTGCGGTTTTATTGGTAAGAAATTTATATACGAATTACGTCCTTATTTTTCAAAATGTGTGATTTTTTCCGGTTACTATGTGTTTACTGAAGCAGCGCTCAGAGAAGGAAAATCATACAACCTAAAGTTATAAACAATGAACATTTGAAGCTAAATTAATAATCGATTCTAAACTATGATATTATGCTTAAAAATTAATTTAAATTTAGAAATTATATTTGATAATTTATCGTGAATTTTCGGTTTTATTGGTAAGAAATTTATATACGAATTACATCCTTATGTTCAAAATGCTTGTGATTCCTCTTTCCTATACTAGTGTTGTACTGAAGCAGCGCTCCCAGGAGAAGTGAAACATCATAAAGTATAAGTTATAAACAATGAACATTTGAAGCTAAATTAATAATCGATTCTAAACTATGATATGATGCTTAAAAATTAATTTAAATTTAGAAATTATATTTGATAATTTATCGGTGAATTTTGTGGTTTTATTGGTAAGAAATTTATATATGAATTACGTCCTTATGTTCAAAATGTTGTGATTCCTCTTTCCGGTTATACTAGTGTTGTAGTAAAGCAGCGTTCCCAGGAGAAGAAAACATCATACAACCTGTAAGTTATTCATACTAACATATATAATGCAGATTTAAAAAAGTGTACCATTTAAAAGTATTTTAAAAAGTCGTTTTCATTTAACAGGAAAAACGATAAAAAATGCACTTTAAAAATTTGAGTTGATGTCGCTTGCAAATAGATGACTGTACTACAAGGGTTGGAACTTTAACCCTTCCGGTATGATTTAATAATGAAAAACTGTGCATGAAATAACCATTTAATTTTTATTTAAAAAACGTGTTTCATTTTACAATTCTTACATATTCTTAATTAAAATCCACATTTTACATAGTGTTAAATAATATCAGAAATAGTAAAATTAAGACAATATCAAAGCAAAACATTAATAAGGTATACAGATAATAGTCTTCAAGCTAGTGGTACTTTTCAAAACAAAGTGCAAAGGAATTCTTAATTGTTTACAACGCCAAGTAGTCTCACTTTTAATTTGATTCTTGTAACACACACGGCATTCCTAGTAGGTTTTCTTTTCTTCTGACTCATTAATTTGGCAATGACTTGTACCAAGAAATTCTAAGTAAAGAATATGCAATAGTGATTTGTGATTTTCACAAGTGATAAAAGTGTTGCCAAATTCAGTACACTAGAAATTTTAAACTAAATTAATTATCATATTTAACAGTAACTTTAATCGCATGACGAGTGTAGCTCGTCATTGTGCGGTATGGAATGAAAAACTAATGACGAGCTAGTCTCGTCATTTTACCGGAAGGGGTTAATAGTGGCAACACTGCTGTAAAAACGCTACTCAGGAATGTCGCGTATACCACACGTAAGCTATATACCTGGCTTACCTCTCAGAAAAAAGAGTTGTAATTGTTTACGTCTTACAAATGCGGAGTGACGCAAAGAACTGATCCTTGTATTAGCTTGCAGTTTAAAGTAAGTGTTCTTAGGATCTTTTCAAAACAAGAACAACGGAAATGGATAACAATGATCTCGTAACAAGTCAGTAAACTCACTTGTTACCAGAGTTTAAATCCCACTCAAGGCATAGATGTTAGAAATTGCCTTTAATCCTTTAAAGGTCACCAAAATACATTCATTGGAATTTAGTGTAATTAGCTTATAAATGTTATCTATGAACCTTGTAAGCGTAAAATATATGTTAAGTTTTCTTTACATTCCTTAGGAGGGTTTTCCTTAGAGGATACCTGAGGAGGGTTAGAGGAGTGGTTTAACTGAATAATCCCTCCCCTTGTACAGCTTGAATATTATAATTTTTAAAAGTTTAACTGTGCTAGAAGAACAATAAATAAGAAGCTTTAAAATGATAGGATAAATAAATAGCTTAACAATTTATAAATGTTGTTTGTCTAGATACTTTTATTTGGGATCATAAGAAGGATAAACTGAATTTCTAACTTCTCAGGTACAGCAAGTTTTAATGCATATATTTCAAAAGAAAAAATAAATTAAATGTAGAGCTATCATCTGTTGCAAATTTAAAATGTCAAAAACATAAAAAAATCGAAAAATTATCCATGTCTCTAAAAAGCTTTTTTTTAATTGCAGAAGCTCTTGATTCTAAATTATTGGCTTCCATACATCACAGACGTATGAGATTGGGTCTGTAAATAATTATACAAAGATAAAGTAAAGTACTCCAAAAAGTAAAGTTTAAAAGAAAGATATTTAATAGGCGGTTTCACAACGAAACCACTGTCCGCTAAATGGTTAAGCAGTAGTCATGGTATTTTGCCTTAGCCATAGCAAAAGTGTAGTTCGTAGTGTTTCAAACTGAATCAAACGAAAGGGAGATGAAATATATACTTTTTGTTTACGGGTTCATTTAAATGTAATAATATATCACCATATATGACTCAATTTAAGCCTACAGCGTCCAAGTGAACTGGTTAATATTGTTATTACACACATTTGCACTTGTGTAACAAATATTAAATATTAACTGTCATTGCCAAGAGAGAGGTAAAAATCTAACGCAGTTTCACGATTTACTTAAACTTACAGCACACAAATTATGATCTGTAAATTTTTAAACATATTAATTATTTAAAAGGATATTGAAATTATCTTGTCGAGAAATTAATTGAATGGATGATTAAAAAAAAAAGAATAAGACTCTAAATTAGCGCGAATTAATTCCTCTAATTTTTAAATACTAATGTTTGAAATTATTATGCATTCTACAGTTAAGGAATAATTTTTTTTTAAATTCAGGATTGTTGAATTATAAAGGGTAAAATTTGATGCTGCATATTTTTCTGTCGGGTAAACTATACAAAAATTAAGAAACTAAGAAAAAATTTTACATAAACTTTCTATTTTACTTAAGATTTCAAACTTTATTATGTTATGCTAAATTAACAGCAGACATGGAAAAGACCAAAATTTTCATAAAAATTGGAGTCCTGAACTATAATTAATTAAGCTTTCCTTTGGAGTACTACGGTCTACTTTTTTGCAACACGAGGGCTGGATAATTAATTAAGGATGAAAATATTTATTCCAAAGAAAAAATATTTGTAAATATACATAGACGTGCAATTGAGTTTATTTTTAAATTTGATAGATAAAAAGCAAAATATAATGCATCATGCATAAAACATTTCATTTTTGTTACTCCTTAAAGTAATGATTTCTTAAAGCTGAAATTTTCTGTTCGCTTTGTTAATTCCATATAATTCTTGGTTATTAATGGCATATATTCAATAAACAAATGCTTAACAATTTATCAAAATTTATCATTACAAAATATAATTATATGTTTGGAATTAATACGAATTTCGAAAGAAATGTATGTTGTACAGCAGATGGTAACTAAGCAAATGAAATTCTTGGATTTTCAGCTTACAATCATTTAGTGTTTACGTGGCAGATAAAAAAATATTCTATTAAATAAATATCGCGCTCCCACGACACAGGTCCGAGGTTCGATCCCCGGGCTGGGCAAGGTTGACTTAGCCTTTCATCCCTTCAGTGGGTAGAGAAATTGAGGACCAAGCATGCTTGGGAACTAAACACTGGGGGTTCCGCGTAAGATTGACTACCTAACTGGAACTTCGCACCCCAGGGCCATTGGTCACTCAAACGGAGATTGGCACCGTAAGTCTTGGCCCCCTAGGGGCTGTTGCGAATTTTTAATAATAAATAATTAAATAAATAAAGCATATCTAATGAATAAAGAAATAAACACAAACTGAGTTAAACATCATTATTTTAACTATATATATGTGGAATTTTATGATATAAATGTGTTGATCCGAAATGACTAATAGTTAACATGCTAAGGTCGAATCCCTGGTAGTCTTGATGAGCACTGTACCCGAGTTCGCAGGTTCGACTTCTGCTGTTAACTTGAATGTTCATAGCCTTTCGGAATCGGTATCAAGCAATAGGTCCTGATCTCATTATCCCTTGTGTTTCAAAAAAGTAGACCGTAGTGCTTCAAACCAAACTTTGGTGAGCTCTACCATCTCTCTGAGAACTCAGCGAAAGTTTTTTTCCAATGCAGCAGTCAATACAGACATTATCTTAACGCCTTCACCCTTTAAAGAACACGATTAAAATTCTTTCAGATTAAACAACATTAGGCTATAAATGTTGTCTGTGAACCTTATAAATATGTAACATTACATTTCTTTGGGAGGAGGGAATTATTTATTTATTTATTTTTGAGGGGGGAGGGTTATTGTGAAACCTTTCCCTTGTGTAGCATGAAACAAGAGTTTCTTAAAAGTAATTATATTGAGAGAATAAAGTATAATTATCATCAAAATGGTGTAATATATAGGTAACTACACAATTTTTCATTATTATTTTGGGTAGGTGTTTTATTTGAAGTCATGAAAAGAAAAATCAAATTCGAGATTTTTCATGTAAAACAATTTTAAACTAATATATTTTAAAGACAAAAATAAATTATGCAAAATTGTATTATCTGTTGCTTCGTCAAAGAGTCGATAACATAGAAAATCGATAAAAAATCCTTCGTATGTTTTTAAAAAAAGAGAAAAAAGTATTAACAGGTGGTTTAGCAGCGAAAACACTCTTCGTTAAAGGGTTAACAAGCCTGCGATATAGTTACTCATTTAGCACCAATGAGGAGCACGTGTAGCTTAAGGTATGCTACGGACGCCAGTAACATTAACCCCGCTGGGTCCTCGAAATTTAGAAGTAGGAACCAAGAGGAAGACTCCCAGACTTGACCTGCCATTCCCAGAGGTATCGTTTGTGAACTTGTAGGACTTTCTGACCACGAACATTTTTATGTGCCGCAGTGACCTTCAGCGAACACGGCGGATCTTAGGCCGGTTCCAGCCCCGACTCAGCGAACGTGACGAATGTAAATTTATGGGGTGGAATCTTCTTGCTAGGACCTCGTACCAATTATATAAGGTGGCCTATCAGAAGTTTTAAAAAATAATGTTTATGCCTATCATTTTGTGCTTCAACGCAATTTCTTGAATTTTCTGGTGCTAAAAGCAATTTCTTCGCTTATGAAATTCTATTTGTTATTTTTATGAATAGGTTGAAATAAGTCTTCTAATTTTGTTGGTCAATAACATTTACTAAAATCGGAGTCCAACTGTACTGATGAACTATCCAACGATGGTCGGCACGTGCACACACAGCCGTGGACTAAATTTCTAAGAAGAATGTAGGTGCATCTGTTGACTAAGAGGTTTAATGGGTACCATTATATAGGAGTTACAGCTGATGGAGTGGCACAAGTGTAACGGTCAAGCGCAGACTGGAGTGCAGCCGTGAGATAGGAAGGCACGGGATAAGTAATAATGTCAATTTTTACCAAAGGAGTCATTTTGATGAGCCCACCTGCACACCCAAAAGGGGTTCAGATGTGAGAAAATTTTACCAACAAGTGAAAGGGGCGTTGTACAGAGGTATAAAGTTGTGGAAAAATAGTGGTAAAAAGGAGTCGAGGTCGGAGGAGCAGAGAGAACGGGTACATCCAGATCCCGGAGCAAGCCAGAGAGCCCGGGCCAGCAATATTTATCCGATCCCGCATTTATACGACCGTCACGCCAGCACCGACGTCCAGGAAAAGTAACGACCTTTCCGCCAGCACCGACGTGCAGTCTACCCAGCAACCCACACTGATTTCCTGTAATTACTGGTGGTAAACAGACTTAATATTCATGATTATTACCTAGGTATCATAACATTTTGATACAGAATGACATTTCAAAATATTGATCAATATAAAAACCAAATAATTGCAGGTCACGCATATATTAATCAAGTCATGTATTAATCAGTAAATATGGTAAATAATAAATGTTTTAGTTTAAATATAAGGCATTTACTTTTAATTCTATATCATGTATTTTACTGTGTTTCCACTTTGAGAACGAACATTGGGGTTTGTGTTGTAAGTACATTACAGCACAAAACATAATACTTATATGTACTATTTTACTACGACATGTAAAGCAGTTTTGTTAGCACAGTTGTTGTTTGACACATAAAGCTTACTCAAGATAGTAAAAGATCAATGCTCGAGAAAGTAACTAAACGAGTTTTAGCTTATAAAATCAAAATATAGCTTCATTCCAAAATATATTTCACAAGTTACATTTTTACATGAGATATATATGTATATATATATATATATATATATATATATATATATATATATATTATATATATATATATATATATATATATATATATATATATATATATATATATGTATATATATGTATGTATATATATATATATGTATATATATATATATATATATATATATATATATATATATATATATATATATATATATATATATATATATATATATATATATATATATATATATATATATATATTATATATATATATATATATATATATATATATATATATGTATGTATATATATATATATATATATATATATATATATATATATATACATATATATATATATGTATATATATATATATATATGTATATATATATATATATGTATATATATATATATATATATATATATATATGTATATATATATATATTATATATATATATATATATATATATGTATATATATATATATATATATATCTATATATATATATATATATATATATATATATATATATATATATATATATATGTATATATATATATATATATATATATATATATATATATATATATATATATATATATATATATATATATATATATATATATATATATATATATATATATATATATATATATATATATATATATATATATATATATTATATATATATATATATATATATATATATATATATATATATATATACATATATATATATATATATATATATATATATATACATATATATATATATATATTTCACAAGTTACATTTTTACATGAGATGCTTTTTTCCAAATAAAAAAAGACAAAATCGCTCTCTCATTTCAGGAAAATGCTAAAGTTTTATTACAATTACAGAGTTAAGCGGGGAAAAATATCAACAATATATCGATAGAAATCGACATGAGAAACAGTTAGATATAGCTATAGTACAAATAAAGAAGAATGGAACAATAATTTGGTGACCTATCACTTCCATCCAGCTGAGAGAAAAATACCGAATTATTCTGCATGAGATAAAAATAATTAGGTTAATGATATTGAACTAAAAAATATGTGCACTACAATAAGTTGTCTTTATTTTAGCGATATTTCAGGGAATGATTTGAATCATTCTCAGTCCCAGCACGCATCTTGAAGAGAAGATACCTTTCCTAGGTGAATATTCAACACACAATCCCCGACAAAAATGCGATCTCTATTTGCTATCTGCGACCTGAATCTCCTAGATAGATTGCATTTTGTGATTGGAATATTTTTATATTACTCTACAATAGAAATGTTAATAAAGTATTTTTCTCAAAATTGTTGTGACAGAAAATCGTACAATTCTGTATATCTAGAGATTTAATATTAACAGTACCACACTATTCATATTTTTGTTAACTATATATTTTTCACTTTTTTTATTTACCTAAATATAAATTTATATTGCCAATACATGTATATTAATATGCATACATACATACATACATATATATAAATGTATATAAATATATATATATATATATATATATATATATATATATATATATATATATATATAAATATATATATATATATATATATATATATATATATATATATATATATATATATATATACATATATATATATATATATTTATATATATATATATATATATATATATATATATATATATATATATATATATATGTATATATATATATATATATATATATATATATATATATATATTTACTTATTTATTTATATAAATACAAATACATTTAAATATAGTACTTTTTTATTTATAGAAATATAAATGTATATTTATAAATCTATCAATTGGCCAATACATGTATACTAATATACATACATACATACATATGTATATAAATAAATAAATAAATAAATAAATATATATATATATATATATATATATATATATATATATATACGTATATATATATATATATATATATATATATATATATATATATGCACACACACACACACACACACACACACACACACATATATATATATATATATATATATATATATATATATATATATATATATATACATTTTAAAGAAACTTACACCCTTAATTATAATTATATTCTTATACAAGTTTCAAATGATTTTATACTTAAAATGACCACCTTTATAGAAAAGTGATTCTGCTTTAAATCTGGCAACCATGAGAACAGCACTTTAATTTCTGCTTAGCTCAACTATTATTGTATAACTACTTAACATAGTTTAGGTTTTTAGTGTTCTTAGGTTCTTAGTGATTTACTCTTAACATCTCTGATTGGCTGGTCCCCTTGCGTTGTCATGGCACTGTATAAGTGAATGTAAAATGTTTTAGAGATTTTTACTTTCACTTTTTTTAAAATCTTTCATGGACATAGTAACTAAGTTTGTAATGGGTAAAAATTACCTACAGTATGATGTACACAATACTTTCTTTGACATCGACGACATCATAGACGGACAATCAATAATGTACTTAACGTGTTGACAATAGTTTTTATTTATTGAACATGTATATATGTTGCACTGGCAGAGTGCAAATAAGCTACTGAGCTATCGTTAAAAAAACGCACGTGTGGCCGACTGTGTGGATTTTGTGTTACAAGACCCTCATGTGTCCATAGCCTTAGACACTTACATATATATGTAAGGAAAAGTACACTAGATCGGGAAACTAATGTAGGCATTTTGTATAAATGTCAAAGACGGCCTTCAATAAGGTCCGAAAAAATTCTCGGGGGTTTTCAAATCTTAAGTCAAGGGCCCTTTGCTTTTTAGTACCTTTGCTCTCCCCAGTTTAACCTCTAACCTAAAATGAGCACTGGGGCTACAACTCACTCCCTCAAGGAGGGGGCCTAACCAATTAAATATTTATATTGCCCTAACAGCAAATTTAGGAAATTCCAGAACGAAAAGGAGATGTAAGCTATCAGAGGCAGGTTTTCTCTGAGATTTTTCACAGAGAATTTGACTGAGGTTTTCACACAGATGTTGATCCAGGTGTTACTCAGAACTTACGTTAGCTGCTCTCTCAGTTTGTCCCGAAGATAATGAAGTGGGAACCTGTCCACCAAGGCTCTGCCAATAAAGATCATTGACTAAAAGGGTGTCATTTTTATTGCTATGACTGCAACCACCCGCCGTGAAGCCTGTCTTACTACATATATGTGTTTGTGTGATTGTCATTATTATTATTACTAGATTTGGTTTACCTGAGAGAGTTCAATATTTACTTAGATGTCGACGCAGTGTGTAAATTATAATTTGTTACAATCACAAATTAAATTTAAGAATCAGATAGAAGCTCATTTATAGGTGATTAGAAAATTACGATAATTAATGCACATTTAACTATCTCAAATTAATTCACTCTTTTCCCAAAAGATTCTTCTTAGCAGTAAAGAAAAAAAAACGATTGAAGATAATTAGGGTTTTTCTTTAATTAAAAGAAATATATGGACTTGTTTTCATTTCAAGCATTAATCTCTAGGTTTGAACGAATGGAAAAAAAAGTGTCCCATACCCAAAGGTGACGTTTGGGCTTTAAATGAATTTTATAAACTGTTTTAAATTTTGTTACATTAGAACGGAATTAAATTTTCTTGCATTGTAGTTTTTTTGTACCGTAAAAGATTGTTACATTCAAATCCCGAATAGCCCATTGTCTTGGTGAAGAGTGTTGTAGAATGTTTTTTTTCTGATCAATTATTGGCAATCTCAATAAAGTTCAATCGCATAGTGGCAGCAAAGGTTTTTTCGAACTTCTTGCTCTCTCCTTTGATACTCATTATGGGTTATTTCACTTGTGATACGCATTCTGCTTTAGCGTCAGTAATAATCTGTTGTAGAGAATTCGAAGGACCAAGTGAGAAACTGTTTAGGAGAAGTATCTTAACCTTTTCAAATACCACTATTACCACGAGGTACGTAGGATTTCTTACTAAAGTTACCCTTCTCCGGAACTGAAATGTACAGCAACATCCGTCATGGGCTGTTGTAAGGAACTCGATGGATCAAGTAAGAAACTGTTTAGGAGAAGCATCTTAACCTTTTCGAATACAACTATTACCACGAGGTACGTAGGATTGCTTACTATAATTACCCTTCTCCGGAACTGAAATGTACAGCAACATCCGTCATGGGATGTTGTAAAGAACTCGATGGACCAAGTAAGAAACTGTTTAGGAGAAGCATCTTAACCTTTTCAAATACCACTATTACCGCGAGGTACGTATGATTGCTTACTACAATTACCCTTCTCCAGAAATGAAATGTACAGCAACATCCGTCATGGGCTAGAGATCTGGAATTGTTAATATTTCATAAATTATTAGTGACACTCCTTGATTTTTTTTAGGTTAAAATAGCTGTGGTCTATTATTTTGCTACATGAGGGGGACTAATAACAAATCTTTTCCGTTTAAAGCCAATTCCAAACACAATACGTGCCAAATGCTGGATTTTAAAAAGCAAAGTAGGTATCGAAGAGCATCATCCTATCCTTTCTACCAATTTTACTACCGAATAGCAGCACCCTACTCTTTCGGCGTGACACTCCGTGGAATCCCTGTAGAGTGATCATTTCGAATTAAAGATGAAACTGTTATTCCAGGTACCAGAGAAAAGTTCCTGTTTCTGATTTTGAAACCCATTGAACGTAGCGTTATTTCTTTTCACTAGGGAAAATTTTCTCATATATCAGGGGTGGTCAAACTTCTTGATATTCCTAGCCATTTTTCAAAATTTCAAATTTTTCCCGAGCTGCAATTAAATACGTATTTAAAAGGTATGCAAAAAAGGGTATTAATTTTTTTTTACAGAAATTATAACCAATGAATGTCATTTGGAAATTCTTAGTCCTTTAGTTTTTCAAGGATTTTTTTTTAATTGTCGATGATTTTTTGCATTGGTGCTGAATGTAATTTACAGAGTTGTAAGAGTCTCTGTCGGTTTTCAAGCGAACTTTTGTTCATTTTAACAATTGAAAACGGCCGTATTGTCCCCATAATGGTGTTCTTGACTTACTGAGGTGTCAAGCGTGTCGTTTGTCAACGCACCGAAAGAGAAAAGGAATTTTGCTTTGATCGAGTCGGCCAGGCACCAAAGGGCGTTTCGGCTACCCCAAGGACAAGGGTCAAAGGGTGAGGGTGTCAACCTCCTCTAAAACCGAGGTTTCCTGCTTGGAAAAGAGAGAAGCGGTAGGACTCCCGGCTGAACTTCTAATAGAGCAGGTTGATCTAAAGTGATCTCCTCTCTGGATGATAGGTTGCATCTGAATACACTTTAATGTTTCTTTAAATGTTTTTTTTGTTGTAATAAATCAACCTGGTTAAGTTTTAATTATCTACGGCTGGTTAATTAGTCTCCATGGCTGCTTCATTGCAAGGGACCCATGCGAAGTCATATCCAAAATGACTAGGATGTGACGGACTACCGGACATAGAGACAGCGCTACCGCTTGGGGTATTAACAAATGTGTTACACTGTTTTCATAAAATCAGGATATTTTAAATATTTTGTAACGAGATGTTCTCCTTGAATTATACAGTTAATGGGTATGAATTGTGGAATTTGATAATCATCTCTTAAAAAACAATAAGATCAATTTTTTTACCTATCATTGCCGGAGCTCCATCAGTTGTAATATTTTTTAAAAAATGTAATAACACAAAAATGAAAAGGGAACTTGGGTACATCTATAGAGAGCCACAAATAATCCTTCAAAGAGCCGCTTGTTGCTCGCGAGCAGCAGGTTAGCCACTCCTGTCATATACCGTAATATATGGTGTGACACATTAATATAAGCATACGACTTTCTATTTAAATGTAATGAATACTATTTTCGAACTTTACAGCGGTATATGAGCTTCATTTGCAGCCCCCTCTTCGACTATTTAAGCCATATATGAGAACTATTGAATTGTAATTCATTTGAACAGGATCAACAAATATTATTTTATACATAATCTAGAAGAGTAATTGAATTATTCCATTCAACAAAATGAATTTTTCTTCGATTTTCTTATAATAATAATCTTTTTATAATAATAATCTTATAATAATAATCTTAATTAATTCTCATAATAATAATAATTTCTTATAAATATAATTTCTTATAATAATAATTAAGTGAGCCAAAAAGTTGCTTTCATTTGGTAGTTTTACTAAGTTTTTGTTACCTATTGTCATTATAGATGTACTTCAGAAGTTGGAAGAATTTAAACATTGCAGTTATAAAACCTATTTAACATTCATAATTTCTTTGTGCAAATGTAAATAGCAGAGTTTAATTCCATTCTTTTACGGAAACTACAGTTTTGAGAATAGAGAATGTGGAAACACAAGTAGTTTAAAGATTTTGTTACAATTAAAAAACAATTTAAAAAAAACCTCTTCTATAAACTACCATCACAATGTTTAGAGAAAAGTGTATTGCAGACCCTTGAGATCTATAACACGAAGGAAGTCTGCAATAAAAAGTAAGTTCCAGAGCGAGAACAAAACTTTCTGTTAGGCGAAACAATGGGATAAGAGAAAAAAAATGTCAAAGCATGTTAGAGCTTATTTGTATATTTATCTCAATTTAATGTTACAGAGAGCAATCTAGTTTCTTTCTGGATGTAGCGTTGAATTATTTTTAAGTGCATTAAATACATTTCATTTTAAAAAAATGTTTAAAAAATGAACAACCATCTCTTAAAATGACATTTACCGTGACGCTAAATCAAATCGGACTATGTGACTCGACTTTTAATTGCGCGTTTAAAGAGACCTCGAAATGCAATTAGCTTATGAATAGGAGAACCTGCTTTCTATGGTTTCTTCACTTGAAACTTTTGTCGCAGATTAGGGATGGGCAAGCATTTACAAAAGGGAAAGGGAACTAAAATAAAATGACTTTTCATCATAATTAAAAGACTGAGTTGTATGGTTTAATATTCTTTTGTGAGCAAAAGGCACTTATTAGCTAAAAGGGAGATTAAACAGCTTTGAAATATGTTTAAAATTAATCAGTTAAAATCACTTCGTGTTTAATTGTACTGTTAACACCGTTTTGTTCCGAAGGTGAAGTATAACCTATACAACTGCTAAGAATTACTATTAAATTACTCATTCCATTTCTACAAAAGAATAAGCTTATTTAATGTTTAAAAAGATACTTTAAAACTTTGAAATTTGTTACCACGTGTGCTTGATTTCCCTGTTATTAGGCTTTACGCGCACCTAAAATAATGATCATCTTCAAGGTATGTTTTTATCCTTAGCGCATTCCGATAGTGTATTTTGAAATAAAGTCATACAGCATATACAAAACTTCTAGGGTAGTAAGATATGAATTGGCTTCTTGGGTCTTTCGTACATGATCCACGGTGTTATATAGGTGTACGATAGGTCCTAGTAGATGTTCATTCCATATTTAAATCTATTCAGCTTGGGACATTGCTAGGTACCAAGTACCAGGGCCGTAATTAGGGCGTGGCAAAGGTGGCATTTGCCAAGGGCGCATCAGTCTTATGGGCGCCGCACCGTGATTAATATGGGGTCCGAAAAAAGACGATTCGACCCAAGTAGAAATAAGGAAAAGTTGAATAATATTTTTTTATTAAATAATCAGATTTTATTTTAAAAAATACGATGTGTTTAAAAATTACTGTTTTATAAATTTTCTTATTTTTTTAAAATGCTTCTAGAGACTAAACTTGTTACAGATTCTTACAAAATGCTTTCCAACACTCTTAATATGTCTTTATATAAATCCGATTACTTTTTTTAAATTTTGAATTTATTAAAGTTACTAAAACTAAATTTAAATTTAGAAAATCATCAATTTTTATGAAAATTCAACGTACAAATAAAAAAAAATATTCCCCTCTAATAAACTATCCAGTTTATCAACAAAATAATACTTCTAGAGTGTTCGAAAATATTTTTAAGTATTAATAAAAGAAATATAGAAGAAAAATTTAAATTTAATGTACTAGGAACATTTTAAGAATTAACGAAAATTTTGAGTTCATTTTAAATATATGATATAGAAAAAAACATTTATATATTTTCTCACTATATTGGATGGTAGGGGCATAGATAAGTTTTTGCCACGCGCGCTAAAGGACCTAGTTACGTCCCTGCCAAATACGCAGATACACTGTCATAAATAAAATATATTCTTAACCTTTTCAACCATGATTTTCCCCCTAAATATGGGGGGGGGTTGTTATTAGTTATAATTCTTATTAGTTATAATGTCAGTCTCATACGACATTTAATGCAGAGTGGCAAGTATGGTGAGTGAAGAGTGAAACCATTAAAAAAGCATGCCATTTATTTAAATGAATCGAAAATTAATAACATTATACATTGCTCCACGAGCAATAAAAATAAGACTAGCGTGAAACCCACACAGGGAATCAAAAGAACAACCGTCAGAGTCAGCACACAGAAAACTACAATTGTTTACATACAACTGGGCTGACCACATACACTTGTAAATTTGCATAAAGTTTTAAAATAAAAAATATACAATACTTTAAATACACACACAGTAACTAAATAAAGAAAATATAATTACAAATGATGACTAGTACATTTAAAACCGTTTACAATCTTAAAGTGTCGAAAATTGGATATAATCAGACCAATATTTAACCGCTGGTTAAGTCCAAGTAATCCTAACAATTCTTATTCAACACGAGCGCTGCCCTTATGAAAAAAAGAAAAGTCCTTGGGTTTAAATCACTCTACTAGTGTGATTTCATAGCCATTAGTGATCACCACTGCTTCCCAATCTAAAGAATCCATCCTCGTTTTACAAAATGTTAACTGTAGTGCTCAGAAGTCAACATAATCTCCAAATTAATTTATTTAATACTCGAAAAATTTTCTTCGTGCCGATGATCGATTTGAGAAAACACTCCAGAGTGGCATCACCAACTCCAATTTAAATTTGCGTAAATTGTATGCTTATCTAAATGATTTTGCATAGCGGAGGTGAGAATGGTAAAGGAGAATCTTGCCACGTAACATCTCTCTTGTCAAAATTTCCTGTTCTTCTTTTTCGGCTCTCATCGGTTTCCCCGTCTTATTTGGTGCAATGAGCAAAATTCCCTCTTGTTTATTTCTTAGTTTTCGGCCATCGTGGCTCACTCCACCCTCACTAATTCTGGCGTCAGGAGAACCGCATAGCATCCATTAAGTATTCCAAATTCTCTCTTCAATTATTGCCTTTCTTCTGCTGTCACTCGTGAATTACGGCTGCTGAGCGACGCATATGGGCCCGGTTTGGTGCTTGATTGTTATGTAGCAACTGTGTTGAAAAGGTATGAAAGCTCCCTAAGAGCCTTATTACATAGTGCAATTATACGACAGGAAAGTCCTAGCGACACCAAATTAGTATGAGAGAAAAAATTGCGAATTAGAGCAACTTTGGTAACGAAGTAGTGAAAAAATCTAATGAGAGGACAAGAAGGTAGTCTCTCTAGTTGTGAATGGTAGTAGAAATAAGGAGTCCCTGGTTACAAAATGTCGTTCTGTGTAACACCAGTATTAACTTTGTTAGAATAGGAATACCATCCAGAATTATGATGACAGGGTAGGGAAATTTCAAACCTAAATTAAAATTCGATGAAATTCCTAGCGATCTATGATTTTCCTATAGACAAGTGCGAGGAAGCAGCAGACATTAGAGGGAGGTATATTTTGTATACTTTTGTATACAAAAATCACTGGCTTGAAATGACCCAGGGATGCCAGAAGGTTGAAAAATATAAAGGTACTGGCAAATTCCTTGTATAAGTGATCTCATCCATGATAAATATACAGATACAACCGTTCTGTCTCTGGGAGGTCAGCAGATGAGAGAGGAGCAAGGATTTGGGAGTAAAAACTGTAGCTCAAGATAATGCTTTAATATAATTAATGATGAATAATACTTTCTCATGTACATCATGGACGCTTTACACCTGTGTTGCCAGTCCGTTTGTCTCCACTTTCGTTTTCCCTAAAGGGGGATTTTCTTCTCTCTCCGATAGGGAAAAAACTATTCTGGGGGATTTTGGATTCCGTGATGAACGTGTTTAAAGTTGTGGATTCATCCCGATGAAATATCAGTGTTTTTTTGTTAACTTGTTTGTGTGTAGTGATTAGTGTATAAAAATAAGAAAAAGGAATAACTGACTAGTTACTGGAACACTTAAACACATATACAGGAGTTAAGTTTACATACCGTCATGAGTTTCCCGTTGTAAGAAAGAAGGTAAACTAGCAATTGTTATGCGGAGAGTTAACGTTTGGGTTATTTTTTTAATGAACTTATTGAAATAAAAAAAAGTGCATTGAGTATGATTATATATATATATTTTTAGTTAAACTGTTGTTCAGTTACAATAAAAGGGTAACTCATATAATAATAATTTTTAGATAAACTGTGCTCAAATTTTGATATATTTAATGAAATTTGGCTATCGGCAAACAATGATGTCATAGTAACTATGGAGCAGTATTAAATAATATTAATATTAATTATAAATTAAGATACCGTTTTCCAATAAAAAGATGCATAAAGATATTAAATATAATCTAATTTGTGGATTACAAGATATTATACCGTGAAATTTTAAATGAATATAACCCTTATGGAAAATAAAACAGATTTTTATAACATAGAACACTTAAACTAGCTCCACACTTCCCAAATACAATTATGTTTGTTTTTTTATTAACATATTCTAAAAAAATTCTCTTTCATTGAAAGTAAATTAAAGCGGAAAAAAATCTCTTGTTTGAAGATTAAATCATGAGCTACTCTGAATTGAAGAGTAAGAAGCAAAGCTTTTGGATTGTCTAGAACTATTTTTCCTCTCTTTAAATGATTAACCACATTCTTAGAACGTTTTTCCTGATTTTTTACCCTTCAATTTTTTTTTGTAGTCTCTTACAGTGTATAGTCTAAAGAACTTATTTCAATTAAATATACATGCTTCTTTTTGTCAGTTTAACATTAATGACTTCAAAAGTTTCTTTGAAAGCAAAATCCTTATCCCCTAATTATTAAGCAAATGCAATTAAAAACTAGCGTATCTACGTCATGCATTTTTTAAGAAAGTAAGAAAAAAATTACCTCTCCCTTTTTGGCTCAATTTAGAAATGCTTTAAAGTGACTAAAGAACTTAATGGAAGACAAAATCATATAAATTTAAGAAATCAAATCTGTTGCGGACAGTAAATGTTCACTTATTAAAATTATACAAATCTTTTGACGTCCTTCACTTAAACCTATTTTATTGAACTTTATCCTAGAATTATTTCATAAAGTGAACAATTACACAGTTGGTAAAATATTACTTTTTAACCAGAAGATTCGTTGGCAGAAGCTGCTGCCAAATCTATCTATAAATAAATAAAATCTAACACTTAAACCTATTTAATTGAATTTTATCCTTGAATTATTTTATAAAGTGAACAATTACACAGCTGCTAAAATAATACTAAAATAATACTTTTTAACCAGAAGAATCGTTGGCAGAAGCTGCTGCCAAATCTATCTATAAATAAATAAAATCTAACACTTAAACCTATTTAATTGAACTTTATTCTCGAATTATTTTATAAAGTGAACAATTACACAGTTGGTAAAATATTACTTTTAACCAAAAGAATCGTTGGCAGAAAGTGCTGTCAAATCTGTCTATAAATGAATAAAATCTAACACTTAAACCTATTTTACTGAAATTTATCATAGAATTATTTTATAAAGTGAGCAATTACACAGTTGATAAAATATTACTTTTTAACCAGAAGAATAGTTGGCAGAAACTGTTGCCAAATATATCTATAAATAAATATAATCTATTTTTTTATGTTTGTATGTGTGTATATATCTTCTCTATCCATTTCTAAATGACTGGATCAATCTTTGACAAGAAGTGTGAGACTCGGGTATGGAGAAACCGTGTATTAAATTCGGTTTGGAGTGGCGCAAGTATGTAGATTTGTACAGTGGACTAACATTTACTAGTCACTCTGTCAAAATCTGGTCCGAGCAAACTCAGAAAATCTATAGAAGTTTAGTAACATAGTGTTGTATGTGTGTATGTATCTTCTCTATGCATCTAAATGATTGTATCAATATTTGACATGAAGTGTGAAACTCGTATATAGAGGAACCGTGTATTAAATTTGGATTTGAGTGGCTCAAATATGTAGATTTGTATAGTGGACTAACATTTACTCGTCAATCTGTCAAAATCGGGCCATAGCAAACTGAGAAAGTCTATAGAAGTTTAGTAACATAGTGATGTATGCGTGTATATATCTTCTCTTTGCATTTCTAAATGACTGGATCAATTTATGACATTAAGTGCGAAATTCGAATATGGAGGAGGAACCGTGTATTAAATTCGGTTTTGAGTGGCTGAAGTATGTAGATTTGTATAGTGGACTACCATTTACTCGTCAATCTGGCAAAATCTGGCTTAAGCAAACTCAAATCTATAGAAGCTTAGTAACATAGATAAGTATAAAATGTTTTATAATAATTAACTCAATAAAGAGAAAAGCTCAAGTACTGCCATCTGGTGGCAAAGGAAATCTTTGATATTTGTTATATTGAGATTTTTCGTTTTCTAGAAAAAAGCAATTGAAAAGGAATAGTTTGAAGTATATGTTACAACCGTCATAAAATCTGAAAGTTCTATATCATTTTTGGGCTGTACTAAATACGTGCAGGCGTCAAGACGGAACTAGTCAAAATGGATTCAGTCTTGTTTAAATTGGACATTTTTGTTTAAATCTAAAAACTGAGTATTTCTATGATTATATTGCTTCTTTTGTTTCGTTCAAAGAAGTAGAAATTCTGCTATAAAAAATGATATCCCAAGCTTTTAGCCGAACTTCTTTTTATCTAATTTTTTTTATTTTAATTTTTTATCGCTATTATACATTAGCTATCTAACAGTTTTTAAGTGTTTTCATAGCAATTCATGTTGAAAAATTCTGATTATTGATTTAATAATTCTGATATTGATTATATTTTAAAATGCAAAATTAAAGCTACTGTGATTATGGCACAGAATTAAGCTTGGTTTGAATTATCTTGGAGCTACAATTTTGCTTCACTAAGGGTAATGAACCCTGGTTATACTGCTTAAATCTTATTTCGAACGGCTAAGAAGCAGTAGCAGGATTTCAGTCCGCGAATTCCGATACGAAAGAACAGCGCCCTACCCATTCTGCCATCATTCAGTGACAGAAGTTAGGTAAATTTATTAGTATTATACATAGAAAAAGCCTTGCTTCTTTATGCTTTGGTCATTATGAAACTGTTGTCTGTTGTAAAATTTATAATGACATGCAAAACAAATTGAACATGTTTGCCAAAATACATAAAATTATTGATTATTGTACAAAATTAAGCTTGGTTTAAATCAGCTTAGAGTTACAGTTTTGCTTCACTAAATGTAATGGACCCTGGTTATAGTGCTTAAATCTGATTTCGAACGGGTAAGAACATTCATGCCAGTAGCAGTATTTCAGCCCGTGAACTCCGATACCGAAGAACAGCTCCCTACCCATTCGACTATCGTTCATTGACAGAAATTAGGTAAATTTATTAGCATTATACATAGACATAAAACCTTGCTTAGTTATCCTTTGGTCATTATGAAACTCTTGTCTGTTGTAAAATTTATAATGACATGCAAAGCGCATTGAACATGTTTGCCAAAATACATAAAATTATTGATTATGGCACAGAATTAAGCTTGGTTTGAATGAGATTAGAGCTACAGTTTTGCTTCACTAAGGGTAATGAATCCTGGTTATACTGCTTAGATTTGATTTCGAACAGCTAAGAACATTCATGACAGTAGCAGGATTTCAGCCCTCGAATTCCGATATCGAAGAACAGCGCCTAACCCATTCAGCCATCTTTCAGTGACAGAAATTAGGTAAATTTATTAGTATTATACAAAGAAAAAAGCCTTGCTTAGTTATGCTTCACGTCATTATGAAACTGTTGTCTGTTGTAAAATTTATAATCATATGCAAAGCGAATTGAACATGTTTGCCAAATAAATAAAATTATCGATTACGGCACAGAATTAAGCTTAGTTTGAATTAGCTTAGAGCTGCAGTTTTGGTTCACTAAGCGTATTGAACCCGGGTTATACTGCTTAAATCAGATTTCGAACGGATAAGAACATTCATGACAGTAGCAGGATTTCAGTCTGCGAACTCCCATACCGAGGAACAGCGTCCTACCCATTTGGTTATCGTTCATTGACAGAAATTAGGTAAATTTATTAGTATTATACATAGAAACAGCCTTTCTTAGTTATGATTTGGTCATTATGAAACTTTTGTCTGTTGTAAAATTTATAATGACTTGCAAAGCACATTGAACATGTTTGCTAAAATACATAAAATTATTGATTATGGCTCAGAATTAAGCTTGGTTTGAATTAGCTTAGAGCTGCAGTTTTGGTTCACTAAGCGTAATGAACCCTGGTTTTACTGCTTAAATCTGATTTCGAACGGGTAAGAACATTTATGTCAGTAGCAGGATTTCAGTCTGCGAACTCCGATACCGAAGAACAGCGCTCTACCAATTCGGCTATCTTTAATTGACAGAAATTAGGTAAATTTATTAGTATTATACATAGAAAATAACCTTGCTTAGTTATGCTTTGGTCATTATGAAACTGTTGTCTGTTGTACAATTTATTATGACATGCAAGGCACGTTGAACATAGGTGCCAAAATACATAAAATTATTCACGAAAGAAAATTTCTCTGAATTACTTTAATTTAAATCAGA
The DNA here is from genome assembly GCA_032207245.1 of Pardosa pseudoannulata. Lineage (NCBI taxonomy): Eukaryota > Metazoa > Arthropoda > Arachnida > Araneae > Lycosidae > Pardosa > Pardosa pseudoannulata. The sequence goes on along the minus strand of CM063504.1, from coordinate 115,841,532 downwards.
AACAGAATATATAGATAAAATGTATACTGCAGCTTTTTACATCAAGCATAAACTTAAAAATGATGGAAAAGTTTATTGACATTCCCTTGTCACCTTAAAAGTAAAGAAAAAAAGGAAAAAAATATATGGCACTTTTCCAAAAACCTATTTCTGCAAAACCATTTCATTTCGTTATACATATATTCCTAATCTTTCCAAAACGGTCTGGGGTATTAAGATGCAAAATTTCCTACGTTGATCGGGAGGGGAATTTTGCATTCCGTTTGTATTATACCGATATTATTATGCAGAAAAGTCCCGAGTCATTTATATAAATAAGTATAGCCTTGTAATGGTCCAGATGACATTCGCCGGTGGTTTAGAATTCTATGGATGGTCGTCATAACTCATGCGTAATTGAACGCTGGACATTTATCGAGAAAAGTAGTCGATGCATATTTTATCCCAGTTCTTCTCGCAGGAAAAAGTTCCAGAACTGCCTTTGCCGTTAAGATCATCAAAATATAAAAGACTAAAAGAGAATTTCTAGTGCTCACAGGTGGCAAAATAAAGTAATTTGTAATTGCGTGGAAAATATTGAGGCTTATCGAATAAAAGTCGCATTTAGAGCGTAAAGTTGAAGTTTATTTTTGGTCCCTGAAATTCGATTATTTTTTATCGATTTATCAATTGACTGTCGGAGCTTTGCTTTAAAATGCTTGGAAAAAAGCTATTCGGAGCTGGAAATTAATTCTAATGACCCGTATTGAAATCCTATTCACTTAATGGGGAATTCAAATAAAAGGAATTGCAAAATTTAATTTTAAAATTTATTAAATGTATACCCGTTTTCCAGTTTGATATTAAGTTAAAAAGTGAATGCATCTTGTAATTCATTTTTGAGTTATTGAGGAAAGTTAAATACTCTTTAAGGTGTAAACATTTTAACTGAATATGCTTATTCCTAAAAGTGTGAATTTTTTATATTTTGTAAGTGTTTTGCTTTGAAAAGAGTAGAAAGAAGCTATCCGGAGATGGAAATTAATTCTAGTGACCCGTATTGAAATCCTATTTACTTAATGGGGAATTCAAATAAAAGGGATTTCAAAATTTAATTTGAAAATTTATTAAATGTATACCCACTTTTCCAGTTCGATATTAAGTTAAAAAGTGAATGCATCTTGTAATTCATTTTTGATTTATTGAGGAAAGTTAAATACTCTTTAAGGTGCAAAAAAATTAACTGTAAATGCTTATTTCTAAAAGTGTGAATTTTTGGTATTTTGTATATTTGGTATTTTATCGGAGTTTTGCTTTGAAAAGCGAGAAAGCAAGCTATCCGGAGCTAGAAATTAATTCTAGTACCCCGTATTGAAATATTATTTACTTAATGGGGAATTAAATAAAAGGGATTGCAAATTTTAATTTTAAAATTTATTAAATGTATACCCTCTTTTCCGGTTTGATATTAAGTTAAAAAGTGAATGCATCTTGTAATTTATTTTTGAGATATTGAAGAATGTTAAATACTCTTTAAAGTGTAAAATTTTTAACTGTTAATGCTTATTCCTAAAAGTGTGAATTTTTGATATTTTGTCGGAGTTTTGCTTTGAAAAGTATGGAAGCAAGATATTTGGAGCTAGAAATTAATTCTAGTGACCCGTATTGAAATCCTATTTACTTAATGGTGAATTCAAATAAAAGGGATTGCAAAATATAATTTTAAAATTTATTAAATGTATAACCGCTTTTTCAGTTTGATTTTAAGTTATTTAGCGAATATATCTTGTAATTTATTCTTGGGGTATTGAGGAAAGTTAAAAACTCTTTTATGTGTAAAAATTGTAACTGAAAATGCTTATTCCTAAAAGTGTGAATTTTTGGTATTTTTAAATTATATTTGCTGTTTTGTCGGAGTTTTGCTTTGAAAAGAGTGAAAGAAAGCTATCTGGAGCTGGAAATTAATTCTAATGACCCGTATTGAAATCCTATTTACTTAATGGGGAATTCAAATAAAAGGGATTGCAAAATTTAATTTTAAAATTTATTAAATGTATATCCACTTTTCCAGTTTGATATTAAGTTAAAAAGTGAATGAATCTGATGGAATTTTTTTCATTTAAAATCTCTTTTAATTTATACTAAAAATGTTTTTAAAGGTGTTTAATGTTTGATAAGCCATGTAATAAGATTTTTGTACATGAAGAACAAGCTAGTTTAAAATAAGTTGCTATTGTTTATTACAACACTAAAGAAATATTTTATTCTACTCGCTGCCTTATATATTATTCTGAGCTGGAAATTAATTCTAATGATCCGTATTGAAATCCTATTTACTTAATGGGAAATTCAAATAAAAGGGATTGTAAAATTTAATTTTAAAATTTATTAACCGTATACCCTCTTTTCCAGTTTGATATTAAGTTAAAAAGTGAATGCATCTTGTAATTCATTTTTGAGATATTGAGGAAAGTTAAATACTCTTTAAGGTGTAAAAATTTTAACTGAAAATGCTTATTCCTAAAAGTGTGAATTTTTGGTATTTTGTATATTTGGTATTTTGTCGGAGTTTTGCTTTGAAAAGCGTGGAAAAAGCTATCCGGAGTTGGAAATTAATTCTAATGACCTGTTTTGAAATCCTATTTACTTAATGGGGAATTCAAATAAAAGGGATTGCCAAATTTAATTTTAAAATTTATTAAATGTATACCTGCTGTTCCAGTTTGATATTAAGTTAAAAAGTGAATGCATCTTGTAGTTCATCTTTGAGATATTGAGGAAAGTTAAATACTCTTTAAGGTGTAAAAATTTTAATTGAAAATGCTTATTCCTAAAAGTGTGAATTTTTGGCATTTTGTATTGAATTAAATTCAATAATACCATATTTTTGTATGAATTAAACTTTACAAACTCTTAAACAATATTATTGTATGTTAAATGAATTAAAATCAATGAAGTACCTTAGATAATAAAATGTTTACAAAATTGCATGACAAATATTTAAAATTTCTAATTACTATGGTTTTAATTATATTGTGTATGTATGAAAATATACTTCAAATATTGCTATTTACAGGAAATTGCTGTTATGCCTCGTATATATTTGCGCTACATTACTTAATTGGCAACTACTAATTTGTAGTAAATTATTCAAGCATTATATAAAATTATTTAAGTCAGATACCTCCTTTAATAAATTCATTTAGATTTATTCCAGCAAAAGTGATATATTTGGCATATTTGACATATTTTGAGCACTTCAATTTCGTAAAACACTTGTTTTCAAAATTTCTAATTATAATATATACCTTTTGTCACTGTGTAGATGTTTATGTCTAAATATGACAATTCAGTAACATTCAAGAATACCACAAAAATTTTGACATTATTTCGCAATTTAAGCATGGGGTAATTTTAACGAGCTACGTAACATAACACAGTTTACGGGTTTAAGTGATCTAATCGTTATTGATCTCTGGAGTTATTTTCCAGTTATGAAGGCATTTCTCCACTTAACTGTTACAAAATAGCACTTACCACCGCCGTAAACTTTTATTTACTATCTTCTACAGGAACTACTAGTATAAAATATGCAGCACTTCACCCACTAGAGGCTCGAATACTAAACTCTCAATTATTTATGAATAACGCTTTGTATCGTGCCACTATAAAATATCGCTCAGGTATCGCTCTGCATTATGTATCTATCATTAAGGCTTATAAGTGAGGGTTAAATTAGAACGAATGCATCATATTTTTAGATTAGGTAGTAACAACGTTCCCTCTTGAAGACGTGTTTTTTTTTCACAACACATATACACGTTTTTCTCTCTCGTTTGTTTTATTTATCGTGGGCTATTAGGAGCGCAGGCAAAGGCATTTACGGCCTAAGAAAAAACAATTAATGTCCAATGGTCGCCGATATTTATGGTGATTTATGTGAGACAGGCCTCTTCTCCGTTATGAGTAAAAATTGTTTTATATTGCCCCGAAATAAATACGGCATTATAACCGTAAAAGGGAGAGATGGATCGAGTGGTTGGAATTTTGATAGCTTGGCGACGAAGGTGTGCGAGAAATGATTGCCAAGTTTGGCGATCGTCAGAAGCTATTTGGCGTAGGAAGAGGTCATAAAATGTAAATAAATAAACAAAATGGAAACTAAAGCAGAAGTGGCATTATTTTCTGTAAAGATGCATTGTTTTGTAGAATTATTCTATAAATTTACCAATATTAGTTTTAAGACATAATTCAAAACTTTCTTGACAATATATGAAGATATAATTTATCTGCAAGCTATAATTTACACCATAATTAAATTTTGGCAGTGTTACAAATTTGCATATAATTCTTTCTCAAATCAAACGTAATGTAAATTGTATTTTTTATAATAAGTAATATTTCCAGTTAATACACTAATGGACTTAAATTAAAAGAGAGGGTAGTGTAACGTACTGGAGATATGGTAGGCGAAGCCGTCAATGAAGTAGGCTGGATAATTGTTTCCTGTGGACTAAATATTTTATTCAGGTGAATAAATTATGTACAGCTATGTACAGGTTCAGTAGATTCTAAATCTTCTGGGATCTCGTGCTGAGATAACATTAACACAATTACAATGCGTTGGTACAGTGAAACTAGTTCTTCTAAATCACTGGAACAGTTGGCTAATTAGTGCCGGTACGAAACGCTGATGCTATAACCTGCGGACTGACGATTAGTACAGTCGGTTTTCACACTAAGGTTCAAACGCTCAGAGTGCGTATCACGCTGGAGTTCGTTGAGGAAACTCAGGATGCAAGACGATGCAAATATGAGAGTAAGGGTCACTCTCAACGACTTACTTCTATGCAGGAAGTAGAAAAAAATATTAAGATAATGGGAATGAGATCCCCAAGTCGAACGTCGACTTCTTAGCAAGCAGAGAAGTTGGCGGTCTCTAACACAAGCAAACTCCAGAAATCGGAGAGACGAGTGGACTCCTCTCGAGCTCCACAAATTCAGCACCCAGGGCAACTCTCAAGAAAAACCCCCTTCATGGCTCAGCCAATCTTCTTTTACAGGGTCCCCGTTCCCTTCAAGCGATTCTTCCGGAACCTTCCAGAACCAGGATGACGCAATCTTGAGGTCAATTTCCGCCTGGATCAGCTGATCAGTTTCCAGATGTGGACGAAAGGTCGTCTTTAAGTAAACCCACCCAAACCACTTAAATTCCTTTTTCGGTACCGCTAACAGGAACTACAGCGTCTCTCTATTAATAATCATTACCCGAGTCTTTTCACTCAAGTAGCCCTTACAATGGTTTAGACCCGCTGGCCCAACACCTCCTAAAGGATCTAAAGGCTCTAAAGGCTCTTTTAGGAGGTGTTGGCTGGCCCCATCGCACGGACAGTTTTCAATTACGTGAGTCTTGGGTTTGTTGCCGGGATCTAGTACACAAACAGCTATTGTTAGGACCACCCGTTTCTACCTGCCGCTAACAGTAATTGTCCGCTGCGAATGGTCACCTTCCTTTCTTCTCTCGCTAGGGTCATGTAACGGATCGTTACAGTAGCATTATTAATAACATACTTAGACTTCACCTCTTTGCTAACTGGATAATTTTGAAGGAAATACGAATAAGTTCATTTAAAAAAATTTCTTTTTGATTTTTGTTAACTTAAATGGAATGGTTAATATTAATTTTAGTTACTAAAAGATTTACTCGTGGTATTCTATAGTAGTTATGATTATTTACTGTTAACAGATTTAATAAATCAAACATAAAAAAAAATTAATTAATTTTCCCAATTTTCTTTTCCGTTACTTAACAACATTTTCAAAACTGAACAGCAAAAGAAATCTCCCTAAAGCGTCAATTTAACCCTATCGTGGGCCATTTACATCTCACCCCACGTTTCCAAACTTTCAAAACAGAGCTGCTGATTTTATTCAATCGATCGAACAATGGATGACAGCTCAAAATCGAGGCGGGAATCAGTCTTCCCGCCGTTTGAATAACAGGATCAATCCCCTATATAATAATAGCCTAAGTTGTCTGTCCGTCAATTTATGAAGCAATTGTACCTGGAATGGATACAGGAATCCATATTGGATTTTTTATGACTTAGGGTTAGTAAAATTCACAGCGAGTTTGAAATCCACCCCATCACTACTTTTTGAACGTTTAATGGTATTATTTCAAGCCTTATTCTCCCTTGTTAAGAGCAGGAGATTAAATTTATCGTTTTGGATATCATTCATATATACCACCAAATAATCACTGTCAATATTAAAGCCTCTGTTATCCATTCTATCACGTATGTGATCCTCATATACTCTTATTAGTTCCTTCACTATGTGTAGGCGTGGCACGCTCAGTAGAGTGTCTTTTCATTTGATTGCCGTACTTCTTGGGTTAACGGTTCTATCCCCGACGCTGCCAAAATTTTCTAAATGTCTAATTAATTTAATATATTCTGTTAAAAAAAATTCTTATTCCTAAAATTGTTTTATTATTTTAAAAATAAATTTTTACTATTTTTTCAATTTTTTATGATTTTTATTATTTTTATTTTATTAAATTCACGTATTGTTGTACGGATATCCCTGGCCACATAGACATTTCATGTTTTCTATCCCTGAGCTTTCTTTTTGTCTATTTTTATGTGTCCTTTCACCTTTTAGCTATTAATTTTTCTGCTAGTCTTCATTTTTGTGTTTATTGAAAGAAATATCTGGATTAGAGGGCTCGGCTCATGCAATCCAGACCCATGAAAACAGGGGTGATAGTTTCACTCCTTTACTTCCATTAATTACTATGGCAAAAAAAAAAAATTGAGGAACTTAACGATAATTTCGATGTAGCTAAGAAAATTTTGAATTATCTTTCTAAATGAATTCAGTGTGATTCTAAACTGCATTCACAGTATCGAGAGACTTTAGAGGAGTATGAAGATAAATTATTAAGCGTGTATCTGATAATTTTCAGGTAAAAAACAAACCATTTTTTACCTGCCTCATAGAATACTTTACAATTCTAGAAAATGAAAAATTTACTGATTCCGTCATATGACGGGCTATATGCTAGTATATTATAATGGGTTTTGCTCTCCCCACAGGTGTATTTTGTAAGATCGTGTAGGTGGGAAGTAATCTTCCCACGGCCCTCGAAAGGGTTAAGCAGATTGAAATTCAAGAGGTGTTGTAAAAGAATACTTATTAATTTATTTTACTTTAATATGCAAAAAGTTAAAAATGAAGGAAATAGAGTCATGGAGAATTGACTTCATATATAAGAAATTAGAGTGATTACTTTAATTTTCTCTTAAATCAAATCAATATTTTTTTGCATTTAATAATTTTTTAAGAATTGCTGTTTTGTCGAAATGCAAACACTTCGACAAAAGGACAATATTATCATATTCGAATGAACGTCAAAATTACAATTAGAAGCCCCAGTAGCCGTACAATTTCGTAACCGACAATTCTCCGAATTCTGAAGTTTCGGTCTCATTTATAGTCTCCCAGCGTAATTACTAGATCAGCGGTCAACGGGAGTTTCCTTTTGTTCCGCATTTAAGGGTCGCACAATTTATGCAGTTGCTAGAAGTTGAGTGATTAACTTTGTTCTTTTCACTACAATGAAGGACTCTTCATTTCTCCGCTCTCTCTCGGTAAATTGCACTTAACTCGATGGAAGACTGGGGTATGTTCGATTGTTCGAAATCTGGAATGTTTGGGAATAAATCTCAGATCAGTTTTTTTCTCTATATTTTTATTATTGTCTAAATTTTTAGACTTTTATTGTATCCAAACGTTTATAAACTCCCTGTATGCTCTTTGAATACATAAGTGTTCTATTAAGAAAATTAGGATACTAAACTTGTAGCAAATGACTTCTTAGAAGGCAAGCCCCCTGCAGCCCTCAGATTTTTTTCTATAATCTGTACAGAAAAGAAGGTTTTAATCAACTATGTAATTTTAAACAATCCAAATAAAAATAAAATTAATATCCGAATTTCTCCGCTCTCTCTCGGTAAATAGCAGTTAATTCGATGGAAGACTGGAGAATGTTTGATTGTCCGAAATCTGGAATCGCTGGAAACTCCCTGTCGGCTCTTTGAATACATAAGTGTTCTATTAAGAAAATTAGGATACATAAACTTGTAGCAAATGACTTCGGTGGAAGGCAAGCCCCCTGCAGCCCTCAGATATTTTTTTCTATACTCTGTACAAAAAAGAAGGTTTTAATCAACTATGTAATTTTAAACAATCTGAATAAAAATAAAATTGATATCCGAATTTCTCCGTTCTCTCTCTGTATACTGCAGTTAACTCCATGGTAGACTTGGGAATGTTTGATTGTCTGAAATCTGGTATCTTTGGGGATAAATCTCAGATAAGTTTTTTTTATATTTATTTTCATTATTGTTTAAATTCATATCCTTTTATTATATCCAAACGTTTATAAACTCCCTGTATTCTCTTTGAATACATAAGTGTTCTATTAAGAAAATTAGGATATATAAACTTGTAACAAATGGCTTCGGCGGAAGGGAAACACCAACTGCAGTCCTCAGATTTTTTTTCTATACTCTGTACAGAAAAGAAGTTTTACAAAATTCGAATAAAAATAAAACTGATATCCGAATTTCTCCCTCTCTCTCGGTATATTGCAATTAACTCCTTAGAAGACTTAAGAATGTTTGATTGTCCGAAATCTGGAATCTTTGGAACTCAGATCAGGATTTTCTAATTATTTTTATTATTGCTTAAAGTTTAGCCTTTTATTATGCCAAAACGTTTATAAACTCCCTGAATGCTGTTTGAATACATAAGAGTTCTATTAAGAAA
>CM063504.1:115815218-115827718 GCA_032207245.1 Pardosa pseudoannulata | reverse complement strand
TGTAGTATGCGATGTTTAGCATTTCCATCTTTTATAGAATGGGTCATTTCTCATGCTCTACATGATGATCCAGTCTCTAGATGCAACTTAATACTCTGTTTGACACACAATATGTTTATGAATATAAATGATATAACTATATTTATTTTGCATCTAGTTTATTTTTTACAATACTTGTAAAACAGAGTAATTAGGTTATGCATATTTATTTAATTTCAATATGCTAACCAATTATCCTTCGTATGTTATTTTAAATTCGAATATAATACATTCTCTATTTAAATATTTGAAAGCTATTTGAAAACATATTTATTCATTCTATTTACATTTCAACTTCATCATTTACTTTTCAGTCGACTATACATATTCATACTCTATAACATCCCAGATGTATAATATTTATCTGTAATTTGTTTCTTTATATAATCAACTTTTTATTTAATTAGATCTTTTTAGATTCAGGAGATTCTTATATTTCAGACTTTCAATGTTTATTAATTTCCTTTATGGTTACTGTTTCGAGAATTAACTTATATAAAAATTATCTTGCTTTACAATGAAGAAAATTTCTTCATTTGAAATCTGTTTTAATTTAATACAAAGAAAATTTTAAGGCGTTTCATTCGAATTTAATGTTCGATAAGCCCTGTAATGTGATTTTTATGCAAGAAGAGCAAGCTAAAATATGTTGTAATTGTTTATTACAACACTAAAGAAATATTTTAATTCCACTCGCTGCCTTATGTATTACTCTTTTTTACTGAAATCTATAATACAGTGGCAGTACAATTCCAAAAATTAACTTTATCACTAATTGACAAAGAAAATTCATTTAGCATTAAAGTTTGGCAGTCAGTTATAATGCATGAAGCAGTTAAAATGTGTGAAAAAAATTATCAAAATTTGATGGCTTCTTTTCAGAGCAAATTTAATTAATTTTTTTCGATATTCTATTGTTTAATCAAAAGTCTTCAATGCCGGTATTTAGTTTACATATTCATACTCTATAACATCCCAGATGTATAATATTTATCTATAATTTGTTTCTTTATATAATCAACTTTTTATTTAATTAGATCTTTTTAGATTCAGGAGATTCTTATATTTCAGACTTTCAATGTTTATTAATTTCTTTTATGGTTACTGTTTCGAGAATTAACTTATATAAAATTAGATCTTTTTTAGATGCAGGAGATTCTTATATTTCAGACTTTCAATGTTTATTAATTTCTTTTATGGTTACTGTTTCAAGAATTAACTTATATAAAAATTATCTTGCTTTACAATGAAGAAAATTTCTTAATTTGAAATATGTTTTAATTTATACTAAAGAAAATTTTAAGGCGTTTCACTCGAATTTAATGTTTGATAAGCCATGTAATGTGACTTTTATGCATGAAGAGCAAGCTAAAATATGTTGTGATTGTTTATTGCAACACTATAGGAATATTTTAATTCTACTCACTGCCTTATGTATTACTTTTTGTTATTGAACTCTATAATACAGTTCTAACACAGTTCCAAAAATTAACTTTATCACGAATTGACAAAGAAAATTCATTTAACATTAAAGTTTGGTAGTCAATTATAATGCATGAAACAGTTAAAATGTATGAAAAAAAATTATCAAAATTTGATGGTTTCTTTTCAGAGCAAATTTAATTAATTTTTTCGATATTCCATTGTTTAATCAAAAGTCTTCAATGCCGGTATTTAGTTTCGCACCTCCTGTTACACCGATTTACACAACCACAGTCCACACGTTGTGTTTCTCAGCAAGTTGCGCTCGCAGCCTGACAAGAACGGGTACTGTTACAGTGCTCTATGACCCAACCCCCATTTTTCATCGGGGTATTAATTTTCGTGAGACTTAAACTTCACTCGGCACCCCCGCCTACCCTTCCTTTGGCAGCTTGGGGTGCATTAAAGTGTATCCCAACGCGATGATGTGCTAGTTGTAGGAAATCTCTGCCAGGCAGTGTACATAGTTCGCAAACGATATTTCATCGAGGAGGCGGGAGAAAAGGAACAGATTTCAGTGTCGGGTTTCCGGGATTTTCCCGTGTTAAGATAAATTTCAGCTGCAGTTTTAAGAAATTGGTCGGGGGTAACTTTTTTTCATGTTTTTAACTTTCCCATATGATGATGTCATTGCAGGTAAAGAGTGTTTATCCAGTAGATCACATATTTTATGTGATCTACTCGACAAATATATTCTATTTCCAGTGATATTTGCATGCAACATAAATGAGTGTAAGGTCAAGACTGTTTATTTAGTAAATCTCACACATCACATGTGATTTAAAACTAGATTTACGGATGTTGATCATATACCTATTTTTACTGAAGTGAGCCAATTTGACTTTGTCTTCAGAGCTTATGTTTTCAGAAATAGATTGCAAAAATTTGAAATGTTTTTGTTCATGAGATTAAAGTCACTTTTATTATGGAAAACATATAAAGTCATAATTCATATTCAACTTGAAAGGATAAAATTAAATTATTTTTTCAAAGCTAGTGCGTTATTAAAGAGCTTATATAACATTCATTGATTTTTTAAAACAATAAATTGAATATAAGCTGTTATAGTAAAGATTTTAAATTTCGAAAAGTACTATGTACCTTTAAATAGTAAGTGTTATAAGTCCTTTTATATAACACGTCCTTAAACAACTAACAATCTAAATTTCTAATTAACTCTAGATTTACGGATGTTGATCATATACCTATTTTTACTGAAGTGAGCCAATTTTTCTCATACAAGAAATGTTTTTGTTCATGAGATTAAAGTCATATTTAAAGAAAACATATTCTACTTGAAAGGATAAAATTAAATTATGTTTTCAAAGCTAGTGCGTTATTAAAAGGTTTACATAACATTCATTCCTTTGTTTAAAATAATAAATCGAATATAAGCTATTATAGTAAAGATTTTAAATCTCGAAAAGTACTATGTAGAGTTTAGATAAATAGTAAGAATTATAAGCCCTTTTATATAACGCTTCCTTGAACAACCAACAATCTGAATTTCTAATTAACGCTAGATTTACGGATGTTGATCATATACCTATTTTTACTGAAGTGAGCCAATTTGGCTCATACAAGAAATATTTTTGTTCATAAGATTAAAGTCATATTTAAAGAAACATATTCTACTTGAAAGGATAAAATTAAATTATTTTTTCACAACTAGTGCGTTATTAAAAAGCTTATATAACATTCATTCCTTTTTTTTAAATAATAAATCGAATATAAGTTGTTAAGTAAAGATTTTAAATCTCGAAAAGTACTATGTACCTTTAAATATTAAGAGTTATAAGCCCTTTTATATAACGTTTTCTTAAACAACCAACAATCTAAATTTCTAATTAACACTAGATTTACGGATGTTGATCATATACCTATTTTTACTGAAGTGAGCCAATTTGACTCATACAAGAAATATTTTTGTTCATAAGATTAAAGTCATATTTAAAGAAACATATTCTACTTGAAAGGATAAAATTAAATTATTTTTTCACAACTAGTGCGTTATTAAAAAGCTTATATAACATTCATTCCTTTTTTAAAATAATAAATGGAATATAAGCTGTTATAATAAAGATTTTAAACCTCGAAAAGTACTATGTACCTTTAAATAGTAAGAGTTATAAGCCCTTTTATATAACGCTTCCTTAAACAACCAAAAATCTAAATTTCTAATTAACACTAGATTTACGGATGTTGATCATATACCTATTTTAACTGAAGTGAGCCAATTGGACTCATACAAGAAAATTGAAGTTTTTTGAGGAGAAAATAGTTCCAAATTAATTTAAATAAAATGTTTATTATAAAAAAATTTATGGAAAATATTTTTTACATATAAAATCTGTTTTTGAAACACGGTTTCCGCAAACATTTCAATTACATTTAGCACAATGGTATCTACATCTGTTTCTTTTGCATGATTGTTGAACTTGACAGTCCTTCCGTACGTCAGCAGCATGAATTTCTGTCATTTGAATGGAAGTGTTCTCGATTTCTTCTATATATTTACTTCTTAGTTCTTCAGCCAATTGGGAAATAAAATCTTTTCGTGAAATATATACTAGAATCATCTCTTTATACAGAACTGTTAAACCATTCTATGAGTCAAATTGTCTCACAACCGTGAAAATAGATATACCACATTTGATAATGCGAAAGGAAGGGGTCTGCTTGGAAGAGGAATGAAAGTTTACATATATTTTATTACTTAACGAAATACCAAAGTAATTTTTTGAAGAGTGATATTAAAGTTTTATATATATTTATATAGTCATCAAATTTTTAATGAGTCATGGGCAAACATATTTTACTTCTATCGACATTTGCACACAGCAATTTATGTGGAATATAGAGTTTTTGCAACATTCTTGCCTTTTATGAGTTTTATATCACCGTGCTGGAGGTCTAAAAAGTATAGAACGAATAATTTCATTTTTACAGTGAGCTTTAAAAGTCAGTTTTGGTAACTGTTGCTTTCCTACAACATTATAATTAATACAGTATGCTACTAGAATACATAGCAAACTGTACATTTGGATAAGTATTATAAATTTGAAAACTCTAAAAATTTAAATTTTAAGCGAATGAGCTGTTCGAACAGAATTGACTTTCTTGTTCCATTAAGCTTAGAGAAAAGTAATCAGTGCTGGTTTTATTTTCATCTACATTCAATAGAGGTAGTTTATTTTTGTAGTGGTTTATAACTGCAGTTTATTTTTTTAAAATGTATATGTCGTCAGTATTATTGCATCCTCAAAGATTGTGACAAAGGCTTTTGAGTTTATAAATAGTTTATTTTTATAATAGTTTATAATTGTAGTTTATCTTTTAAAATGTATATCCAGCCAAATTTAAGACTTTCTCAAAGGTTGTGACAAAGTGTTTGTGGTTAATTTGTAGTCATACTGTCAAGCATCACAAATTAAACTATTTTCTATTTCACATTGATTTTTGTAAAGTTTTGCAATTAAATTTGTAAGAAGAGTTAATTGTTGTCAAGCATCAGAAATTGAACTATTTTCTATTCCACATTGTTTTTGTAAAGTTTTGCAATTAAATTTGTAATAAGAATTAATTATTGTCAAGCCTCACAAATTAAACTATTTTCTATTCCACATTGTTTTTGTAAAGTTTTGCAATTAAATTTGTATTTGTAATAAGAATTAATTATTGTCAAGCTTCACAAATTAAACTATTTTCTATTTCACATTGATTTTTGTAAAGTTTTGTAATTAAATTTGTATTTGTAATAATAATTAATTTTTGTCAAGCATCAGACATTGAACTTTTTTCTATTCCACATTGATTTTTGTAAAATTTTGCAGTTAAATTTGTATTTGTAATAATAATTAATTATTGTCAAGCATCAAAAATTAAACTATTTTCTATTTCACATTGATTTTTGTAAAGTTTTGTAATTAAATTTATATTCGTAATAAGAATTAATTATTGTCAAGCATCACAAATTGAGCTATTTTCTATTCCACATTGATTTTTGTAAAATTTTGCAATTAAATTTATATTTGTAATAAGAATTTATTATTTTTAAAATACCTTATGAAATTTTTTTATCATATTTATAAAGATTTATGAGTGTTTAATACTATAGAATTTTATTAATGAAATTTAATATTGCAATTAAAGCCTAATGTTGTCGATTGGCAACATTTTTTTTAAACCTAAACTATACTTAAAACAAAATATGATTTTTTAAAGTATTTTTCCAAAAATATTGTTAAATTAATTTTTAAAAAATCAGCCCTTTTAGAGTTGAAGTTGCTTTTGAAAGGTTAAAAACATCAATGCCAGTATTGGAATTGATGTTTTTAACGAAAGCCAAAGCAAATTAATTCACCATGCACCATTCCGGTACCAAAAAAGAGCCAGGTTGTTTAGATAGTTCTTAAGATGGTTTAAAGGACTAGTATTCATTAAAATGTTTTAAAAAAAATCATAAAATTTTACAGGTGTTTCTTTACTTTTAATACTATAAAATGAAAATTAGAGTGTATAAGAATCTAATGTTTTTATTGATACATTGTATGCTTTATAATTTCATTTCGAATCTATTAGCGAAAGACATTAGAATGTAAACTTTAGATTAGACAAATTGATACTAGTTTCCAAAATTATTTCGGAGTAGTGACCTTAATAGCTTAATGACATTAAATCCATCATGGTCCAATGCATACTAAAAGGGTTCAGCGCGATTAAACTGCATGCCCCAATCAAACACTCATAAATTGCCAGTACGTTATTTTACGTAAAATCCAATTCATTCTAATTTTAATACAACTTTAAAATTTAATTCTATCTCAATAATTCGAGGGAATCCCATAATTTTCAAAAATGATTAGTAATATGAATTTTACCAAAGGAAACAGTGAATTTTCATTACTATATTATTTCACATTTAATCAATCTGCTTGAAAATTTAATATGCCATTAGGAATATATTTATGTAAGAGCGGTTAAGATTTCAAGGTAAAATATTTTTAAAAGTCATTAATTATTAATTGTTCTAAAAGTGCCTTAATCGAAAATCATCCATTCATATTCCTTTTACACAGAATATGGTTATATTAACTATGAAATGTTGCTGTCTGGAAAAATTTAATTGTACAGATATTATTGTAAATACCCTTTCTGACAATTTTAACAATCAGTTTTGAAAACTGTTAGTGTTACATTCGTACATCCGTACAATGAAATTTGAAATATCAAGAATTCAATTTATTTTACAATTACTAAATTTGAAATTTGAAATATTCATCTTTTGTTTTTTCTTTAAGTGTTATCTTTATCTAGTTCCGACATGACGTCTGTACGTATATCGCACGGTTTTTCAGCTCATGACAAAAACACAGATGAACTAGCAATTTTGGTATAATTCAAAATCTTACAATCGACTAGCCCCTATTATTCAATTTACTAGGTTTACTGGGCAAACGAAATTCTTGATAAAATTGCAGTCGGGACATCCGAAAAAAAAGTTCAAAGTGTTGTGGAACTTCACATTCATTTAATATTAACAAAACTCACCGTTCTACTGCCCGCATTTACAGAGCAACAGATCTGCATAGAATTCTCGAAGGATATACACAATTGCGGACGTTGTCAGCTCCACAGCGAGCGAGTCACGTGATTTTGTTTTCACGAGAATTAATCCTTGTCAGCCATTTCGTGAGGCAAGAGTGAACATTAAGCATTTAAAATAGCTTGAAAAAACATTCAACGATTTATTTATTGCAGAATCAATACTATCGATCTATGATATCTGACAGAAAAATGTTGCATGTAGACAGAAAATTAGCTTTAATCGGTTGAAAATTTTCGTTTGAACGAGAAGTCTGCACATTTTTCACCATTAAAAGGAAACATAAACTAAAGCTTACGAGTTCACGTATGATAAGGCTTTAATTCATTAGACCAATGATAATATTTTATGCTATTGCAAACAATTTTAACATTTTAGGTAATTATGATATAATGTCGATTGTTAATTTTTTAGTCTTATAGACAGGATATTGTCAGAAGAATGATTTGTTAAAGTCTAAGGTTCTCAAACTTTTCACAATGTGGAACCTATGTAAAAGTATTATTTTTTGAAAATTAATTATAATTTTTTTGTGTACGTTAGGTAAATAAATGTAAAACTTTTTATTCCACACAAAATTCATGTGACAAAATTTTAACAAATATAATACTTAATGGAATGGATAAACTTGCTTATCGTTACAGATTTACACGTTGTAGAATTAAACTAAGAACAGCTACTCTTATTTCCTTTTCTACCTTGATTTCCACTCGATACATTGATTTTATGACACCGAATGGATATTTCCTAAGCTTTAGTGACTAGGAGAGGATATTTAAATATTACCGACATTTAATTCGCCGCTGATAAATTTTGTTTTTCAATGAATAGAGACAAAACAACTAAATCACAATTTTTATTTGTATTAATCCAGTTTGAACAGTGTCATTAAACGGAGTTTGAATCCATGCATTTTTTATCGATATAATAATTTCTGAAGTACTTTTAAAATCGAGTGATAAATTGGGATAAGTGTTATTAAAATAAAAATTTCCTTTTGCAAGAGAATTCAGTTTCAATGGAGAAGAAAAATCGATGCAACAAAGGATTCAGTTTTTTTTTGATATATTTAGTTTTTCTTCCAAGCAGACAATTTTCAGAATTTTTAAATAAAATTATGAAAATTATAACTATATTCATGTGTCTGTGTGAGGGAGTCGAGAATTCCGAGGAAATTGATTCGCAGTCTTACAACTGTTGGTATTAAGGGTTTGCCATCTATATTAATAACTTAAGCAACATTCACTAACGAGTACTATTTATACTCCAGTTTAACGACCGGTGTTAGAGTTTCATAGAACATATTATGATCAACTTGAATAATGTAGTTAACGATTCCTCAGTGCTCACGGTTAGTTTACCAGAAAGGTAAACGAGCGATTGCTATGTTTTAAATAATCCGGTTCAAATTGAAACATTAAACAGCGATTACACAGTACTTTTTGTTAATTTAAACTTTTACACTTTCTTCGATTGTACAGAATAATGGTAAAAAAAGGAGCATTTTCACAGAAATAAATCACTAAAAGTGTCCAAAAATTTCAAGCGCGTCTGTCACTTTAAGAAAATGGGGAATCATAAATAAGCCTCCTTAAGTCATCGTTTTATCATCAAGTCGAGATCTGCTCTCATCTTGACGTTAAACAACCCGTCATCAACAGTGACGCTTCCAGACAGAGCAGACTTTCATAAAAAAGAAAAAAAAGAGTCATCATACTTCTTCTGAAACATTTCGTCTGTCATGCATCTATCAGCGTGGTATCTGTACGTCATCTCGACTTCTGCATTTTGTTTGATGACTTCCTAACAGTTTTTCCTCTTGACGTTTCTGCAACGCGATACGTCCAATCTGGGTTACACGAGATACGAGAAGAATCCGGAGCTTATCGCCGTAAATCAGAAATTGATTTCTTAATGGATAGTTTGTGGTTCAAGGAGGTTGCAGTACTCTCTGTTTATATACAACTCAAAATAAGAAATTTTGTTTAACACCGAAGTTGTGGTGAGCATGAAAGCTTAACTCTATTTTACATTAAAATCAATGTTTCTGAAAATATAATATGCCAGAAAAATCAATTGAAAGAATTGTATTTAATGTTGAATAGTATATATTAGTTCAATAATGAGGAGGACTCAAGTATTGAACACTGGGGATGACAGCTAGCATATTAATTTTTGTTCTATTGAGATTTTCGTCATCATTTTTCGTCAAAATTTAATTTTATGCTATAATTAAATTTTTCATTATATAGAATGCAGGTTGCAATAAAAAAGTGGAGGTACACAACAGTTTTAAATAAAAAATTTCAACATTCTACGGTTAAGAATTTTTGAGTTATGTACAGTATCGTTAATATATGTTATAATTAAATTTTTCATTACATAGAGTGTAGGTTGCAATAAAAAGATCGATGTGCACAACAGTTTACGCAAAAAATTTCAACATCTACGATTAAGAATTTTTGAGTCATGTCCAATAGCGTTAATATATGCTATAATTAAATTTTTTATTATATAGAATGCAGGTTGCAATAAAAAAATGGATGTGCACAATAGTTTTACATAAAAAATTTCATCATTCTACGGTTAAGAATTTTTGAGTCATGTCCAGTATCGTTAATATATGCTATAATTAAATTTCTCATTATATAGAGTGCAGGTTGCAATAAAAAGGGAGAGGTACACAATAGCTTTAAATAAAAAATTTTGAACATTCTACGGTTAAGAATTTTTGAGCCATGTCCAGTAGCGTTAATATATGCTATAATTAAATTTTTCATTATATAGAGTGCAGTTAGCAATCAAAAAGTGAAGTGTACAAATAAAAGCTACAACAGCATCAAATAAAAAAATATTCTTACTTAGAAATTAAAACGCTTTATTATACTCATCTACACTTTACTAGTTATATACTTATAGTTATATTATCTCTTTTTAAATCCAATAGTATGATAATAAGTATAATAAAATATAAGTATTTATAAAAAGAAGCCAATAGTATGTAAAATTATATGGTAATTATATAGTTCCATAAGATAATTCCACATTATATTATTGAACAAATTAAGACTTTCAACCTATATCTTTATAGAATACTCATAGAATATATAAAATTAATATATTATAAATAATTATAGATTAATTATACGTACTTTAAGTAATTTACTGTCAAGTTATTTCTTATAAAAATAAACTGGTTATTACCAAGCAAATTTTCTCATATAAGAGAAGTACCAAGTTTTACAGTAATAGAAATTGATCCATTATTGTGTAAATATAATATTGACTGTTCATTCATGGGGAAAGCTCATACAAACAAAGAAAATTAAATTAATGCTCAAAATATTACTAGAAACAGTTTAATTTACTGTGATAAATTAATGTAATATGTTAATAATAAATTCTGACACATAAAACTTTCCACACTAAAATAATACAAATTACATATATTTATTAACTTTTCAAGAAATATTATTAGGAGTATTACACAAATCCACTATACCTTTTATTTCACGTATTAATTTGATCTACTACAAATATTAATTTTTCAGTTTAGCATTTTCTACTGTCTATGTATATGCAAATATAATGTCATAGATGTAGATGTGATATACTTATATAATTAATAAATAAAGCTTCTTTGAGGGACTAAAAACCCATGTTTGTAAGATTTGGTAATTAAAGTGAGAATTTTCAGTCCTAAATACACAGTTTCAAGAATTTATGTGTATTCATTTTTGAGTTTTGTGAGATATATAGTATATTCTTTCGATATTATCTTTAATAAATTTCTTTTGCCCTCGTATTTCAGGCATTGATTTTCCTAGTCATTCGGAATCGGTTTTAGGCAGTAGATCAGAGCCATTAATGCTCCTGTAACAAAAAAGTAGACCATATCGCTCCAAACCAAACCCCCAAAACAATGATTTTGGTCTTTTTTCCTTCCATTTCCGACACTTTTAAGCGGCACTCAGCATGGAGTGCCGTGATATACATCAGTATATTACATAAAATACGACACCCACAGCCACACCCACACACACACACACACACACATATATATATATATATATATATAATATATATATATATATATATATATATTTATATGTATATATTATATATATTTATATGTATATATTATATATATTTATATGTATATATATATATATCTCTCTCTCTCTCTCTATATATATATATATATATATATATATATATATATATATATATATATATATATATATATATATATATATTTTTTTTATTTATATATTTATATATATACATACAATATATATATTATATATATATATATATATATATATAATATATATATATATATATATATATATATATATATATATATATAAATATATATATATATATATATATATATATATATATATTTTTTATATATATATAAATATATATATATATATATATATATATATAAATATATATGTATATACATAAATATATATATATATATATAATATATATATATATATATATAATATATATATATATGTATATATATATATATATATATATATATATATATATAATATATATAAAAATATATATATATATATATATATATATATATATATATATATATTATATATATATATACATATATACATATACATATATATACGTATATATATATATATATATATATATATATATATATATATATATAAATATATATATATATATATATATATATATACATATATACATATACATATATATACGTATATATGTATATATATTTATATACGTATATATACATGAATATATGTACATACATTTATACATATATCCATGATATTTTAACTAATCATTTTAATTACGTTAAAAAATAAATTGTTGACGATTCTTTAGTTAAAGAAAAACTTTTAGCACTATTCTATCTGACGCATATGTCATTCACGTCCTCATGTGATTTCCATACAACATTTCTGATTGGTTATTAAAATCTTTCCTAGCTATTTTAAATATTTTTTGTGAGGTTGTGTAGTAGACGTACTAAACACTTTTAAACTACTTATTCTTTTAACCGTATAATTTTTGGTGTCCTGTATTCCCTAATTACTGCACATTGCGGTCAACTGTAACGATGTAATAGAAAACTAGTTACAGTTTCATTTCATGTATTTATAGATTATATTAGGTTTTATTTTTCATTAATGTTTATAGTAATTTATATGTATGATTTATACATATAAGACTGATAGTTATCATACATTATACGTTTTGTACAGAACTTATATTTATAGTACACAATTCTATTAGTAATAGATAAGCATGTGTAAAAATTTCTAAATTTTTGTAAATATATAATACTACAATCCACAGTACACATATAATT
>CM063504.1:115797718-115800218 GCA_032207245.1 Pardosa pseudoannulata | reverse complement strand
CATGCATAATTTTTTAATGTAATAATAACTATTTTCTAAAAAAAATTAAGGCAGTAGACCATCTAAGTTCATGTTATTTTATTATAGTAACCTCATAATACGCACGTAAGCAGAATGTTTGTTATTTTAGTAGAGAATTGAAAAAGGCGATATTTGTGCAAAAACAATAATTTTAGGGCTTTAGTGATTATTTGAATGGTTAGGGGGTGACTTGCGTAATTTTTTAATGCAATAATAACTATTTTCTAAAACAAATAGGGCTGTAGACGACCTAAGTTCATGTTGTTTTACTATAGTAAGCCCAAAATACAAACGTAAGTTGAATGTGTATTATTCTACTAGAGAATAGATAAAAGCTATATTTCAGTAAAACAATAATTTCACGGTTTTAGTGATTATTTTATTTAAATAGTAATGAAAAAGAAATAATAAACAGAACGCCATGTAAAATTACAATTTTTCATGACTATCTTACTAACTAGTACGCTTGTCATCATACAGGTTAATAGCGCAGCCAGTTTTTTCCCTCTTCTTTCTTGTCTCCTGTTTTTTCCCTGTTTCAAATATAATGACGGGAGATAAAAAGCTCCTGTTTCCTTTCACTTCTCCTCTACATCCGAAGAAACCTTGTTTTTCCATTAATCCGCCGTGTTTATGGGCATGGCGAGACACCGTTTCCCTGGTTTTAACTCCTTAAACCTCCACGGATTTATTCTCATAAAACTGGTATCCAGATCTCTCTTTTCTCGGGCTCTCGAGCGAGATTTAGCGGTTACTGAACAACTTTTTATAGATATCTCTTCATTACATTGTTCATGTCATACATTTATGGAAGAAGAAATATTGCACCATGATGTATGAAATGGAAAAACAGCTTTCTATATGAGTTGATTTTGTTCTAGTTTTTGTGATAGTTAGTTTTTGGTTGTTCTTGTGTTATAATTATGTAATATGAATGAAACCTACAAAAACAATAATTTTGCGCTTTTAGTGATTATTTTAATGTAGACGTTTGACGTGCGTAATTTTTTAATGTAATAACTATTTTCTAGAAAAATTAAGGCATTAGACTATCTAAGTTCATGTTGTTTTACTTTAGTAAGCTCACGATACGCACGTAAGTAGAATGTTTATTATTCTAATATAAAATGGATAAAGGTGATATTTGTGAAAAACAATAATTTTACGGTTTTAGCGATTATTTTAATGGGGAGGGGTTGACATACGTAATTTTTTAATGCAATATTAATTATTTTCTAGAAAAATTAGGGTAGTAGACCATCTAAGTTCATGTTGCTTACTATAATAAGCTGACAACACGCACACAAGTACATGTTTGCTATTCTAGTAGAGAATAGGTAAAGGCGATATTTGAACAAAAACAATTATTTTACGGTTTTAGTGATTATTTTAATGGGGAGGGGGTGACGAGCTTAATTTTTTAATACAGTAAGAACATTTTCTAGAAAAATTAGGGCAGTATACCATATAAGTTGATGTTGTTTTACTATAGTAAGCTCACAATACGCACGTAAGTAGAATGTTTCTTATTCTATTAGAGAATAAAAATAGGCGATATTTTTGAAAAAACAATATTTTTACGGTTTTAATGATACGATTTTAATGGGCGGGGAAACGTGCGTAATTTTTTAATGCAATATTAACTATTTTCTAGAAAAATTAGAGCAGTAGACCATCTAAGTTCAAGTTGTTTTACTATAGTAATCTCCCAATATGCACGTAAGTAGAATGTTTGTTATTCTAGTAGAGAATAGAAAAGGGCAATATTTGTGCAAAAACAATAATATTGCGAATTTAATGATACGATTTTAAAGAGAGGAAACGTGCTTAATTTTTAATACAAAAATAACTATTTTCTAGAAAAATTAGGACAGTAGACCATCTAAGTTCATATTTTACTACAGTAAGCGCACAATACACCCACGTAATTAGAATGTTTGCTATTTTAGTAGAGAATAGATAAAGGCGATATCTGTGCAAAAACAATAATCTTACGTTTTTAGTGATTATTGTAATGGGGAGGGAGTGATATGCATAATTTGTTAATGCAATAATAACTCTTTATTTAAAAAAATACTGCAGTAGACCATCTAAGTTTATGTTGTTTTACTATAGTAAGCCCAAAATACAAACGTAAGTTGAATGTTTATTATTTTTCTAGAGAATAGATAAAAGCGATATTTCAGTAAAACAATAATTTTACGGTTTTCGTGATTATTTTATTTAAATAGTAATGAAAAAGAAATAATAAACAGAACGTCATGTAAAAATTACAATTTTTTTATGACTATCTTACTAACTAGTACGCTTGTCATCATACAGTTTAATAGCGAAGTCAGTTTTTTTCCTCTTCTTTCTTGTCTCCTGTTTTTTCCCTGTTTCAATTATAATGACGGGAGATAAAAGCTCCTGTTTCCTTTCACTTCTCCTCTACATCCGAAGAAACCTTGTTTTTCCATTAATCCGCCGTGTTTATGGG
>CM063504.1:115767718-115785218 GCA_032207245.1 Pardosa pseudoannulata | reverse complement strand
ATCGGGTTCTTCTTACCCATCAGTGACATCTGTTACGTAATTTATAATTTCATTTTTCCTTACGGTGTCATCCTGAATCATTTCGACAAGATCATTTTCACTTAAACCCATCTCCGCCGATGTCATTATTGATAACTTCGATAACTTCAATTATGTTCAATTTGATTGAAATTTTTATTTACCACACCAAAAAAAAATCGCACAAAAAAAGACCGCACAAAAACAGGTTTGAGTGTATTAACACATTGAAGACGGTTTGCGCTGAAAAGTGTCTACTCTCAATTCCCGCACATTTTTTTAAAGTTATAACAAGAAACGATTCCAAAAAACGTGAATTTCTGTCATCCGTCGCCAACAGTTGAAAAATAAAAGGGGAATTCCCGTCTCCCCTCTTCAATGTGTTAGGCACATTAATTACTAAAAACCCCAGGTAATACAATTAAATAATTTAAAATCATTAAAAAATAATTAATAATTTAAAAATATAAAAAAATCGTTAACGAGCAGAAATGCAGAATTGAAAGGGTTGGAAAATAATTTTTTATCAAAAAATCCAAATTGTTTGGAAATTATTTTTTTTATGAATTTTCTTTTTTTAATGCTTCTA
Source organism: Pardosa pseudoannulata (assembly GCA_032207245.1). Taxonomy (NCBI): domain Eukaryota; kingdom Metazoa; phylum Arthropoda; class Arachnida; order Araneae; family Lycosidae; genus Pardosa; species Pardosa pseudoannulata. The sequence continues at coordinate 115,784,611 of CM063504.1, read as the reverse complement.
GAGACGAAACTCGTTATAGATTCTTATAAAATGTTTGCCGAAGACTCCTAAAATGCCTTAATATAAATCCGGGTATTCGTATTCGTTTTAATTTTTGAATTTATTAAATTTATTAAAACTGAATTTAAATTTAGAAATTCGTCAATATTTTACGAAAATCTAACGTACAAACAGAACATATTTTCACCAAATCAAATATTTCGTTTATCAACAAAATAATACCCCCAGAGTGTTCTAAAGTATTAATCAGGTAAAAATAGAAGAAAAATTAAAAATTAATACACTAGGAACTTTTAAGAAATAAAAAAAAAATTGTGAGTTTATTCTGAATGTATGATATAGAATAAAAAACATGTTTATATATTTTCTCACTATATTTGGCGTTAGGCGCGCAGGGTAGTTTTTTGCTAAAGGACCTAGTTACGGCCTGCGTGCATAAGTAATTAAAAAGATCTATTATTATATAACATCAATTTATACATAAATGATTATACACTCAAACCTGGTTATGTGCGGTGGATAGGGAACGCATAAAAAAAATTGCACAAAACTTCACGAATAGCTAGAAAATATAGTTTTCGAAACACAATTAAAAATTTTTTTTATGTGGTGAATAGGGACCGCATAAAAAAAGTCTCACGTTTAAAATAACTCAAAACCTTTCAAAATAACTAGTACATACCTGGTATTTTGCCAAACGTTTTGGAATCTGATTTAAAAAATACACTTGCGAACATTTTTAAATATTTTATTTACATATTATGTGATTATTTTACACATACAAAACTTTACAAAACGTATAAACATTACCCTTCACAGTCTGACAATACGCGAACTTTCCTGCGATAAACTGGTTCAAAATCGCTTTCGTCTCTTGAAGATACTATCTCGCACTCGTTTAGAGTTGACTTTTTTTCAGGTATAGTCAGTGATTAGTTTTGGCGACGACTGTTGTTTCACTAGACGCTTGTATATGTCCCGGTAGCCAGATAAGCACGACTGAACTCCTTTTGGAATTTTGATGTTATTTCAGAATTGGCATCGATTGCAAGAAAAGGACATTCTAATTTATGACAGAGTTGGAGTCCTGCATAGATTTTATCTGCTGTCATATCATCGGGTTCTTCTTGCTCATCAGTAACATCTGTTACGTAATTTATAATTTCATCGTCCCTTACGGTGTCATCCTGAATCATTTCGACAAGATCATTTTCACTAAAACTATTAAATCCCTCTCCGCCGATGTCACTATTGATAACTTCGATAACTTCGTCAATTATGTTCAATTTGATTGAAATTTTTATTTACCGCACAAAAAAAAAAAAAAAAAAAAACCCGCACAAAAACAGGTTTGAGTATATTAATACATTGAAGATGGTATGCGCTAACAAGTGTCTAGCCTCAGTTCCCGCACATTTATACATGATAACAAAAAAATCCAAAAAACGTGAATTTCCGTCATCCGTCGCCAACAGTTGAAAAATAAAAGACGGGAATTCCCGTCTCCCATCTTCAATGTGTTAAGCACATTAATTACCTAAAAACCCAAGTAATACAATTAAATAATTTAAAATCATTAAAAAATTTTAACAATTTAAAAACATAAAATATCGTTGACGATCAGAATTGCAGAATTGAAAGGGTTACCAGATACATGGTATATATAATTTACCGACTATCTCTAAGAATTTGGGACCTCTACTAATTTCCCAAAAGCTGGGATCCCCTATGCATGGGCCAAACAATGGCCGAATGGTCAGGGTGCTGGCCTTCGGAACCGGAGTTCGTGGGTTCGAATCCCACTGTGGCATGGATGTTCGTAGTCGTTCGGAATCGGCTTTAAGCTGTAGGTCCCGGTCTCATTAGCCCTTGTGTTGCAAAAAGTAGACCGTAGTGCTCCAAACCAAACCAAAAAATCCCCTATGCATGGATTTAATCATAGAATCTAATATCCTGACCATATTACGGACATAACTGGTTTACTAAAATCCTTTTTTTTTTAAATCTCTATAAGTCTCGCAGCTTCTTGTATGTACTAAAGGCACTATAAAGTTTCTTCTTATAACCCACTTAAACAAGCGCGTTTGGTATTAAAATAATAAAAAAATTCTTTTATTCGAATCCTTTTCCCAGCGGAACCCAATTCTCACATCCGAAAAACTACAGCAATCCAGAGTCCGAAAAGGGGCGTCTAGAGACTGCTTTATCTATAACTTGATACTGCATCACGGTTATTGTTACTACTCTCTATCACTCTAGTCATCAGGCATGTGTTATGGTTACGGCAACTATTACTCTGAATGACAGGAATAAATTTCCCCTGCGACGGCGGAAAGGGAAAGAAGGGTGAGGGGGCACCCACACTCGTTTCGAACGAATTTCTACGCCCTCACACATCCCGAACCCTTCGCTTCTTCCCGAGCAGAGCAGACGATACACGCTTTAAAGTGCGGACCATTAAGTTGGCCATTCATCAAGGCAAATACCGGGACATTTCCCAATGCAATTCGAGAAAAGGCGAAAAAGAAGGAGAAGGTTCTAGAATGAATCCTTTATAAAAGGGGGAAAGTGAAGAAGGGGGGATAATTTGAATATTCCGTAATGAACTGAGTATGCCGATGCAAGTGCCTGAGAAATAAAGAAGAAAGAGAGAAAGAAAAAGGGAAAGAAGAAGTGTAGGAACTAATTTAGGAATTTGGATTCGGAATAAACATTTTGAGTTCTCGGAGAGTGTGGTATATTTAATTATACATAAGCACACTCTTGCTGGCTCTTGGATTACTTTCGAAGCAAGAAAAATTCGGGAGAAGAGAATAATTCTTTTCTAAATTGTTTCATCGCCATTGATTGGTAAAGTGAAGAGACAGTTGTTAACTGAACTTACCAAATATCGTATACACTGTAGCATCAAGCGTGATACTGAAAGACTATTTTGTTGTAATATGTATTTGTTCTTGCAGTGAGAAGTTTAAATTATATTTTTTGCCAATGCTTGATTTTTACTGTTCTGATTGAAGTCAGTCGAAAGGAGAGAAGAGGGAGGTGTTATGTAATTACACTCTGATAGTTTTCACACACATGGGGAAATAAAAACTCCAATTTTATTGCTTGTGAAAATGCTGGTGCTGGCCGTAAAGTGCTTTTTTATAAGACTAATATTGTTCCTTTTGCACCTGGGGGTATATTATCCCTTCACTCTCGAGTGCAATGTTATGCCCTGAAAGTCAAAGCGAGTGAGTGGATATTTTGATAGAGTTCAATTTGGTCAGAGGCATTTTGTTAAGAGAAATTATTGTAGGTTTTCAGACAGCGAAGATGTTGTGACCTCGCTACACCACATTGCTTCACAAAGAGGTTTTGTTAAAGCCTCTTTGGCTCCAACAAAACCAAGGCGACTTTTTGTCTGGGTTTTTGATACTATACTACAAAGGGTTTTCACTTCGACAAGTTTTGAGATGTCCGAGGGGATTAGGAGGTCAGACGCTACGCGAAAATGTTAAACTATGAGGCGCCAACTAGTGAACCAATTGGAGGCTAGCAGGACGGCGACGCGAGAAGGAAAAACCAATGGGAAGAGGCGAAAGGGGAAGTTAGGCAGCTCGAGTTTTTCGCCGAGGGTCCCTACGACGGAGACGAGGTTCGACTTGTGGCGGTTGGTTTTTGAGATCTTTTCTCCAGTTTTATGTACGACTCAAGGAGTCACAGTTGTACCTCTGTACAACGGTTTATGCGTTGGCATCTGACCGCAGATGGTTTATTTAGGTTCGCCTCGAATCTGGGACTGCTAGGTTCGCACCAGCTTACCTGAGCCGTGTGATTTCCATTCGGTATATTTGTACTTAACTTCTATTTAATCAAGAATAAACGTTGTTATTGTTCTAAGCTGTACGTCGTGTCATAAACATTTCGACACCCACATGCTACCCGAGGATCCCGTAACGTTACAATGTGCTCGATAGCTGTAAAACTGTGTAAATAATGTAAATGAAAAGAAAACACCTTTATATTTTAAAAGAGTTTTCTCTGAGGTCCTAGACACTATGTATTCATTTAAGTAACCCCACTCGACTGACTCTACAGAAATGTTTACTATTCTAGATATTTCACGTTACAATACACATAACTTTTTTTTTAATCGCAGCATACTTTCTGTACTAATACTTTTTAGCATCCCTACAGAAATTGCAACCTTTCCTGCCTCTTAGCAGTTTTTCTTTGTTTTTTACTTTTAAAGTTAAATCTTATGAGTAATAAAATATAAATCAAGAAAAAATAGGTTTAGTTTTTAGTTTTTGGTAAATGAAACTTATTTTATCTACATTATTTCTCCCGTGACTCTCGAAAACACCTCCAATTAACTTAGTCTTTCTCAACAAATGGAATAATAGACCCATTTACTCCGATGCTTACAGAATTTTTCTAGAACATTCTGAGGACAGAATAAACTATTTGATAGCCCCATCCAAAATTTTTTTGTTTTTCTGTCTGCCTCTACAATGTACTGCCAATTATCAGAGATGACTGATTTGACAGATTCATATATATATATATATATATATATATATATATATATATATATATATATATGGTATATGTATATATATATATATATATATATTATATATATATATATATATATATATATATATATATATACATATATATATATATACATATATACATATATATATTTATATATACATATACATATATATATATATATACATATATACATATATACATACATATATATATGTATATATATATACATACGTATATATATATATATATATATATATATATATATATATGTATATACATCTATATCTATCTATCTATCTATCTATCTATCTATCTGTCTATCTCTCTCTTCCTCTCTCTCTCTCTCTCTCTCTCTCTCTCTATATATATATATATATATATATCTATATATATATATATATATATATATATATATATATATATATATATGCAACGAAAAAAACCTGCAGGAAAACGACAAACTCCGACTTTTTCCCGACTTTCTGGGATCAGAAACGACAGCATTTTACATCAACAATTGTTTAGAAATTGAAAAATGGGATGATATAAAGAAAATATTTACTGAACACTTCCAAGTTAAAAAAAAATGTAACATTTGAAGATTTTGTTGGGATGAAGCTCAGCGATTTTTCCACCTTAACTGAATACTTTAGTGAAAAGACTGAAGCCGCCAGAAAATTAAATTTACCGACAGAAATTATTATTAACTCGCTCAACCATGGACTGCCGGAGACCTATAAACTTATTTTATCCTCTCACGAAATAAATGAAACGTTTAAATGGATTGCAACTGCCCGGAAAGTTATAAAAGATGACATTCAGCGACCCAGCCTCCCGCGAAATGCTGCATCACTTCATCAAGATAGAGAATATCCGACGTTCGAATACAGGCCCCCGTATCCCGACAGTCATCGATGGGAAAGACCAGTCATAGAAGGAAGGAGCTACCGTCATGCATATCCTGAAAGAAATTACTACAGGCCACCACCACCACAGAGACAATTTCGTCATAAACCTACATGGCCCTAGCAAACAATTTAGGAAATTTCCAAATAAAAAGGAGATACACGCTAGCGGAGATAGATTTTTCTAGAGATATTTTCCCACAGATGTTGACCCAGGTGTTAAGTGTCTTGTACATAGAACTTCATGCTAGCTGACCCTTCAGTTTGCCCCTATGATGAAGTGGGAACCCGTCCTTCAAAGTTATCTTAATAAAGGTCTTTAGCTGAAACTGTATCCTTTTTATGACCATGACTGCAACCCCCCATCGAGAAGTCAGTCTCATTACACACACACACACACACACATATATATATATATATATATATATATATATATATATATATATATAAATCAGAATTATTACACTTAATATCTCTCTAAAATTATCATTTTCCTCCTCCCCAATTTTTCAAATCTATTTTTCCAGACTTCTAATATCTTATTGAAAAGCAGCATTCACGACTTAAATTTTTTTAACCCATTTTCCAAAGATAACTCTGAAATAAATGCAAATTTTCTGTCCAGATGCCACATTTTCCAGATCACCCCCGTAAATGGCTTACTTTTCCCACTGATCTAAATTTCTTTTTTTTCTGTAAAGTACTCAGACTAAGCTGCCGGATCCTTGGGAATATTATCTGCATCACCTATCTGTGGGGCCCAAATAGTAATTTCATGTATTATTCCATACTCTGCTTTCGACAGAGAAAGTTGTCTATTTCTTAGATCCTAAACAAAAATTGTTTCATTACGAAATCTATGGAGCCACGACAGTCATTTTTTTAATTGCCCAGCAAGCTCGGGCAATTAGATACAATAGGGGCTAATATTTCGTGTAACAGACAGATAATTTTTGCCGTGGCTACAAACATACATACATACATACATATATATGTAAGAAAAAGTAACTTGATCGAGTACCTAATGTAGGCATTTTGTATAAAACCCATAAGACACCCCGAGAAAATTCTCAGGGGTTTTCAAATCTTCCCGCGTCCTTTCATTTTCTCCTTTTTAACTCCTAGCCTAATATTTCGTGCAAGATTTTTCAAAACCTATATAATATTTTTGCATAAAATTTTCAGCATTTCAATCTAATGATTTTTTCTTGTAATTGACCTAATATTATTGATGTGAGAGTAATATATTTTTGTTCGGAGTACATGTCAAAATTACCCCCGCTCTACAAAAATCTTGGTAAACGAGGCTCAATTTGAGATGAAAAAATGTTGGCCAATTCTAAGTGTGCAAGAATCACTTGAGAAAGCCTTTATGGACGATAAGTTTTAAATAATAATTTATATAGTTAAAACTAAACTGAAATATTTTTCACTTGAACATTGTTGTTTTTGACAGAAATAAAAGGAAACTAAGGGAAATAGTCAAAAGTTAGGATTGGGTTCAATTTAAGTGTAGATATAAATATTTTTATGATTATAGCTACAATAAAAAATAAATTAAATACATGCAAATAATTTTAGCCATTGTTGAAACATCATATTTTCAACAGCCCCATTCACATATTCCTTATGCTTGATTTAACGTACTTCTAAAACTTTTTTCAACGTTCTCAACGTAGCAAGTCTCAACGTAGACAATTAACCAATAGGTGTAGAAATATAGTTTTCCTAGCGATATGCCCTGTCGCGCAGAGAAGTTTTTGAAAATTTTGCACTTTTATATTGTGTACGCTTCTCGATTTATATTACATGATACTAAAGCCGATGAACTTACAGTTCTGTTTCAAACTTCAGCTATTTCTCCTTGTTATTTATGTGGGTGATTATTGATATTCGGTAATTAATATTTTAAAATCTTAAAAATTTATGCTGATTGAAATTTATTGAAATGATTAAGATGAATTGCAATACAATAAAAATGATCGGTATTTATGTTTTTTTTTAATAAATACAACGCCATTTTCATGATTGGTGAAATCAGCAGGAATTGAGTTCGACAATACCTGAAAGGACCAAATTTTCACTTATGCAGTAATGACATTCCGCCTCACTTCGGAAATCTGAAACCGCCTTTAAATTACGCGAAGCTATCATCTTTGCACTTTGAAACGTATTCCAGAACTCAAGTTTAACTGCTTTACAGCATTAATTGCAGCTAAACTTGACGACCTTACGAGGAGGATTCGCAAAACCGATCGTTTGCTATCACTGACGGTTAAATTCGCCAGATCTTATAATTGTAAACTTCGTGATCGCTGTTAAATATTAATAACAACAACATATCTGTAAACACGAGAGAGCGAGAGCGAAATTCAATGAGCATAATTGTTACAGCTTAATGGTTATACTTAATCGTTAAAGGTATGCTTAGAGCCGAAATAAATAGGACTGGAGTTCTGAAGGAGGATTAAGATGCCTTTCAGAGCAAATGGTTATACACACTCTGAAGAAGAATTCCTAGCGTATCATAGAGGAGGTTGACAGATAAAAATGTAAGAACAAAACTCAGTGAAAGATTAAATTTCCCCGTCGGAGGTATTCCTAACATCCGTTCTCACGGTTAGGAGAGTAGGTGTTAGAGCGTGTGTAGCAATATTTTCTCCCCATACAGGAACTCTTAAGAAGTGATTACCGAGACAGTGTTTTTGTGAAAACATATAATGTACTCACAATAAAATGAGTAAATATCAAAAACATTCTAGTAATATTAATCTTCTCAAACACCTGAATCTCATTTGAGGCTCATATTTTCTCCCCCATATTGTAACTCTTAAGAAGAGACTACCGAGATAGTGTTTTTGTGAAAACATATGATGTACTTACAATAAAATAATAAGTAAATATCAAAAAACATTCTACTAATATTAATCTTCTGAAACACTTGAACCTCATTTGAGGCTCATATTTTCTTCCCCATATTGCAACTCTTAAGAAGTGATTACCGAGACAGTGCTTTTGTGAAAACATATGATGTACTTCAATAAAATAATGAGTAAATATCAAAAAACATTCTACTAATATTAATCTTCTCTAACACCTGAACCTCATTTGAGGCTTATTTTAAGTAATAAAAAAAAGTTTAAAATAATTTTTCAAGAAGTTTTTTTTTTCGTTAATGGTCTATTTTATATATTTAGTTCTCTTAAGAAATATTAAGTTAAATATAAAGCTTTCATTAGTAACTTCAAATTTAACTTAATTTTCAAGAACAATATACAGCGCAAATTTGAAAATTTGATGTCTCATGTGTCTTAGAAGTATATACAAAAACAAAACATTTCGTTTCTGATTCAGTTTAGTCTAACAATGATTTTTAGAATGGCATTTATAGCAGTATAAAGTTTAAAATTTATCATCCAATTACACTGTTTCGTTTAATTTTTTCAAAATGTTGCAGAAACCACCTATTTAAGTTTCTTTTTATACACCCGGACGAGGGAAGTCTTTGTCCTGGTACGATACCAGGATAATTTTATTTAGTATGTTCGGAAGGGATATATTAGACCTGTTTAACATTATAGCAATACCATGTTTACGATGCATTCGCTATTAACATATTTTATATGGTTACAGTTAACAATAGAACAGAAGTTACAAATTGAATTTCAGTTCTTTTGAAACACAGTTACACACAATAAGACCATACATTAATCATTAGGCACTCTTAAAATTACAATGATCCATCATGTACAAAAATATTTAGAATAATTGCATGAAAATTAGTTTGGTTATTTTTAGAATTAATAGAACTTCTCGATGCATTCTTACGAATACCGCTCAAAGGAGCGCAAGTGTGTCAAGACTCCCTAAATTTATCTTGGAGTAAAAAAACGTTAGGTGTTTTCTCAACGCTTACTGGAAAGTAGTATCGCTACTAGTCTAATATATCAGGAATTCACGTTAGACTTATTCCACGTATAGAAATAGTAATAGTCTTCCAGAAATTCAAATAAAATCATGGTATCTTATCCTGCAACTCCTAACCATAGTAGTAGCAGGCTAGGAGTTCGCATCAATTCCAGGCCGAATGTATCCAAAGGTTGCTGTATTCATTAACGGCGGCTGGGACATTCAAAATAGATCCCTAGTTTTATTGTCCTCTAAATTCAAACATTTTCTCTAACGGTAGCAGGCCATTTTGTATCTCTTCGGCTTAATTCCTGCTGTCAAAATATGACGACAAACATTGAGCTAAAAGCCGTTGTTTCAACCCAAGAGATGTCTTTTAAGATGAAAACCGCAAACATAGGCCTTAAATCGTGTAGCTCCAGCTCACTTATTTGGATCAACCAACTGGCATTAGAAACAACAGCGATATATCAATGAATTCTCAAGAAAACCACGCATAAACCACATTTCCTTTAAAGAATTAATACAAATTTCTGCCAGCGATCTGAATAACACGTGTACTATATTGAATTTTTTTTAAACATAAATCATCTTACATGCAGAATTTTCCCTTAACCTTTTATGTAACACGATCCTTTCACTTTAAAGTAAATGACGTGATCAGGCATTTTCATCTTATACTATGCATCTCCTTCTTTCCACCCAGTTCACCTTCAATTTATTTTTCCCGCCTGCTTCTTTTTAGAAGCAATTTCGCTGTGGTCAATTTTATAATAATCCCCCGCTTCATCTTTCGAGGGTGTAACTTAATCTTCTGGTCATCTTCGGCCAGAAGCCCTTTTGTACTGCTCAAATTTATCACTCGGCCCCGAGACTTTTATGAATCTGATTTTTCACCCACGCGCATGGGTGGAGCCCATTTTGCACCATTTTCTATTTGTGCGAAAGAGTTAATAAAATGATAGTGCTCTAGCATTATCTTCTAGGCTGTGTATATCAACCGTTCTTCTGATTGATCAAGAGGTTTTTTTAATGTGTGTAAGAAGATTATTTTTATTTCAATATTATAGATTCCTTTTGTTTGAGGTATGTTAAGCATGTTATCTTCTCAAAATTACGATATATATGTAATATATCAAAATTATTACGCTTAAAATATCTCTCTAAAGCTCTCCTTTTTTCCATTCTTATTCTTTCATATCTATTTTTCCATCCATATTATATCTTATTTAAAGGAGTGTACAATGATTTAAAATTGTTTTAGAAGTCTCCCAAAGCTAACTCTGAAATAAATTTTAAGCATTAATGGGTTAATAAAATGTGCGTTTCATCAACAAAATTCTAAAATTCCCTATAACATGTTAACAGCTAGTACGCTTCCTCTATATTATCAATATTTTCTCCATATTTCCCTCATATTTTATCACATTTTTTCCCATGAAATTTCTAACCCTATTCCTAAGCCATACTTTGAGTAACATACAACAGAGGTGAAGCAATTAAAAGAAATTAGAGACATAATGTTGAATATTGTTAAGTTAAATTTCTTTTATTCAATATACTACTAATAAAATTTGCGTTTAATCAACAAAATACTGAAATTCCTTCTAATCTGTTAACATCTAGTACGTTTCCTCTATGTAATCCATATTTTTTAATATTTTCCCTATATTTTTCCATATTTATGCCAATAAAATTCTTAAGCCATTCTATGAGTAGCATCAAACAAAGGCGAAGCAACTGAAAGCAATCTAGAAACATTATGCTGAATATTGTTAAGTTCAATTTCTTTTATTCAATGTACTGTTAATAAAATGTGTGCTTGATCATCAAAATTTTGAAATTCCTTCTAACCTCTTAAAATCTAGAACGTTTCCTATATGTAATCCATATTTTTCTAATATTTTTCCTATTTTTATCATATTTTTGAGAAAAAAATTCTGTGAGTGACACCAAACAAAGGCGAAGCAACTAAAACAAGAGAGAGACATAATGTTAAATATCGTTAAGTTCAATTTTATTATTCAATGTACTATTAATAAAATGTACGTTTCATCAACAAAATTCTAAAATTACTTCTAACATGTTAACATCTAGTACGATTCCTCTATGTTTTTAAAATTTTCTCCATATATTCCCCATATTTTATCAGATTTTTTCCTATGAAATTTCTAAGCCATACTCTGAGTAACATCCAACAAATCAAAGCAACTAAAACCAATCGAGAAACTTAATGTTGAACATCATTAAGTTCAATTTCTTTTATTCAATGTACTATTAATAAAATGTTCGTTTGATCAACAAAATTCTGAAATTCCTTCTAACCTGTTAACATCTAGTACGTTTCCTCTGTCTTATCAATATTTTCTCCATATTTTATCACTTTTTTTCCCATGAAATTTCTAAGCCTATTCCTAAGCTATACTCTGAGAAACATCAAACAAAGGCGAAGCAACTAAAAGAAATAGAGAGACATAATGTTGAATATCGTTAAGTTCAATTTCTTTTATTCAATGTACTATTAATAAAATGTCCGTTTGATCAACAAAATTCTGAAATTCTTTCTAACCTGTTAACATCTAGTACGTTTCCTCTATGTTATCAATATTTTCTCCATATTTTCCTCATATTTTACTACATTTTTCCCATGAAATTTCTAAGCCTATTCCTAAGCCATACTCTGAGTAACATCCAACAAAGGCGAAGCAACTAAAAGCAATCGAGAGACATAATTCTCCGTTGAAATCAGGCCTGTTGTACTCATCAGAGTGCGGGCGAGGAACCGTATCAATTATTTCCTCCTTTCGCGTTAATTGAAACAAATTAGGCACTCCATTCAACATCCGCTCAACACATTTTTGTTCACTTTCGGGACCATCGATCCCGAGCACCCCGTTAAACAGATGCCTGCCGTCATCTCCCTAATTGCGATGCGTAAACCGCACACGCAGATACCGGTCCCTCTCTTTCTACCCTGATAAACTTCCGCAGAGTGAGGTGATAAGATGCTCTCGAGGTGCAGAGAGAATAATTAAGAAAACACAGCGATGGATGGAATCAAGAAAAATATGTAATTGGAGTTTGATAAGGTGACACTTCCTACATAAAAGGTTATGCGATTAAAATTGATCTAAAAAAATTAAGGAGCACCGAAACATAATATTTGCTATAATTCCTATGTTGTGTTTGAGTGTATATGTACGCAATTATATATTAACCAAACTAAGCAATTTAATTATAATTTATTTTAAAATAAATTTCTGGTGCTTCTATCGCTAAAACTACAACTTTTGGCTATATAGCTAAGTTTCTTCTGTTATTTTATGGTGAATTAACTTAACTTTTTCTTACTTAAACTTTTTACTATGATAGCCTTTGGAGATCCCACAAATGACGAAATTAATCCCTGCTTAGCTAAAGTATTCTTATATAACTCGTACATGTACTTAGTTTAGAGACTCACTTTCCCCATGTGATTAACTCTTAACATTCAAATTCTAACTAAAAAAATCACATCATGAACAAGCAGGTATGACAAAGTTCAGCAGTATATGAACCTGTGATTGTGATCCTAATTTCAATGAGTCATTTGTATGACTACAGCTGTTCAAAATCGGTTTTAATCAACTAAATACCACTCTTAAAAATTGAAAAGTATTGACAACGTCTGATTTAACCAAAATGAATTATCATATTATGTCATGCAAACTCAATTTCATTAGTCTAACACAATTACCATTACCAGTAACATCAGAACTAGAGGGCTTAGTCCAGGGAGTTCTGTTGTTAATGCTTCATGTGAGATCCTGTGAACTATCATATTGACGATATACACTGAGAGGAGTTGTTAAAATTCCTGTAATAGTAAAATCCTAATTACATTCTTTCGTATTGCAAATACTAACGAAGAACCCGAGGTCTGAGAGTCATGTTCTAGTTTTCATAATCAAACAGAATGATGAGAGAGAGAATGAGACAATGAGAATGTATGACAGAATGAAAAAGAGGCATTGCAAATGTAGTACAGATCTACTTTAGTTTATGAGTTTGTGTAATTCTTAACAGAATTAAGACATACACACATAAAAAGAGCTGTTTCCCCCTCTAAAACTAATTTTTTCTATCACTTATTGATGTGAATTTTTGTACTCCCCAATAAATTTCGTAAAATCGAAATATTACTAATTATCATCTTATATAATTTTTGCGGGCGGTTGTAACATATTTTGTGCAAAATTTCATCAATTTGACATCTGAACGACTGCCGAAATGTTGGAGCGTTGAACTCTGATACCAGTATTCGTAGGTTTGAAACCTTCTGAGGCATGGATGTTCGTAATAGTTCGGAATTAGCTTTAAGCGATTTCATTAACCGAATTTTGATTTCCAAACGAAACAAAACCATAACCGCATACAAATTAAGAATAAAGATCTTTTCTATTGTTTCACAGAATTTCAAGTCTAATTCTCTCACATTTGCCTTCTCTTTTTTCTAATTGTTTCTCTCCCACATGCACTGTTGGCGAATTTTCTGGACCTAGTCTAGATTTTTCTAGTACACCATTGAGTTGTAACTATAAGAATGTGAACTTCGAAACGTAAAGTAAGGCTGAAACTAAGACGTGGCAAAGGAGACATTTTTTACGGTCGCATTAGTCTTAAAGGCCCCACAGTGGGCTCAACAAGCTTACTAAAGGCGCTCCATGATGGAAACAGGATCTGGACGAACACAGCTCACCCCGGCATAGGTGAGTAACAAAAAGTTGAAAAATAATATCCAGAAATCCAAACTTTTCGTTCAACGGTGGGATTAAAAAACAATATATTAATTATATTAAAAAAGTAGTCGTAACAATTTACATATATGCATGTTAGAATATATTTCAATAATCTCAAAACTTGTAATGCCTGCTAAGAAGTTTCAGAAGGAAATCCTTAGTTAGGAGGAATATATATCCAAAGGAAGACACATGAAAATGTAGAGATTTCATTGAGATTATTTTTATGCCAACTTTTAACAACGGTTTCTTGAAAACTTTTTTTTAACTTCTAATGCCTCTAAAGAAGTTTCAGGAGGCAATCATTAGTTAGGAGGAATATATATCCAAAGAAAGATACATCCAAAATGTAGCAATCTCATTGAGATTCTTTTTATGCCAACTTCTAACAACGGTTTCTTGGAAGCGTTTTTTAAATTCTAATGCCTGTAAAGAAGTTTCAAAAGGAAATCATTAGTTAGGAGGAATATATATCCAAAGACAGATACATCAAAATGTAGCAATCTCACTGAGATTCTTTTTATGCTTACTTCTAACAACGGTTTCTTGTGAACGTTTTTTAAAGTGAGCTGAAATTGATAAAATCATCTTCTACTCTTTTTGATAATATAGGAACAACTAAGCAATTCTATAACCAGGTATACCTATTCTGTGCATTGTAAAAGAAATTGCAAAGAGCTTAACCAACGATGAAATCCTCCACTTTTTCGTGGTTGTTAAATCTAGGGTAATACCTTACTTTAAATATGGTTTATGTAATAAGTATAATCTTGTTAATATCTCAATATAGTAATTGTAAGTTAATCCTGATTAAGTTGTGATGATTACACATTAACAGCTAAAATCGTTGCCTCGTTTTGATTCGCCGAAGATTGACGTCATACGCATCATTTCCGATTAAGGCCGTTGACGTAATGTTCAGTCTTTGTAAATAGTGTCTTGTATATATTACAAATATTGTAATGTATTTTCACATATTATTGTAACACGAATTCATTGATCTGTATTGATATTTGTTATGAGTAAAGTTTTATAATTATCGTATTTTTATTTGTAGCATCACATCTTTTTAAATATACAAATATCTGTAATGTATGTATACATTGTCTGCCTATATAAGAGTCAGTGTGACAGTAGCAGAAAGCTCAGTTGCATCGAAATTGCTGATGTTTGTTTATGTAACCTGTATGTGCTGTATTTTAAGCTTCTGTAACGTTAGTTCAGTTTGATAGCTAGAGCTCTAAATCATTCATTATACTATCTTAAATAAATGCCTGTGTCTAGATCTAGTTGTTTTTTTAACTGCACCGTGTGAATCAATTCTGAGAATGGTTTTATATAGAATGTGATTCATGCAGATACTTCTTTAAGAACCGTTGAGCTATACCAGGGGTCTCCATAAAGTTATATATAGGGAGAATATGTTTATATATTTTCCACGTTTATTTAGCTGTATGGGCACAAGCCAGTTTTTTAGCCTCTGCTACAAAAGAATGTAGTTCTGGCTCTAACATAAAGTGACATAAATATTCCATATGCAAAAGTCGTCATTTTGACTTATAATGATAGATATATACTTGTCTTGATAAAAATGACAAGAGCTGTTTTATCATTACCTTTACTCCTTATACAAAGAAAAATAAATGTGTAAGTTTCAGATTTTCGTTTCAGCTTATTTAAGTATTTTATAGGAAATCAAAATAATATATTTTTTAATGCAACTTGTAAAGGTACTATAGTAAATCCCCCTGGAAAATTCGATAATGCTCTGAAGGAAAAACTTTCGAAAAAAGTATTATCCTTGAAAAATAACTACTTTATTACTAAAGGTAAAATATAAGATTTCTTCTTTTGACTGCATAATTATTTAAAAAACGAATATCATGGTATGATAAATATTTGAAAAATCCAAAACTTTATATTTTCGAAGTTTTTTGTTTGTTTATCTCTAATGCAAGTTAAAGTTTAATCCTTTTATCGAAATTCCTGTTCTAAGAAAAATTTTCTAGCGTCGTTTAGAAATATTTAACACAATATTTATTATAGTTAAGTTTTAAGTTTTCTAGAGGTATTTCACTAACTAATTTCACTTTTAAATTTTTGTTTATATGCAAAAATTTCGCAATATCGATTGACTTTTATAATCAGGTGGAATTATTTAAATTCTTTTTATACTTTTTAAGAGAGTTAAGAGCGACAGTTAGCTATAAGAGAGATGGAATTGTTTACTTTACCAATTTACAACCCACCTCCTCTACACCAAACAAATTCTTCAGAAGGCTTACCCCTTCTCTTCTTCAAAGAAAGCGGAGCTTTTCTGTATTTCTTACCTGCGGGGTAAAAGAATTTAATTAGTGATCAAAAAAGCAATCAAAACTGAAGCTTAATACACTACATTGATTTTTCTCATATCCCGTTGCCATAGTGACAGATAAAGCGAAAGCAGATCCGAGTTTTGCCGGGCATAAAATATTTTTATTTGTCTCGCAGACTGTTATGCACGAAGAACAAATAGAAGATTTCAAACAAATTCGGAAAATTTGTTTTTCTCTTACACTACACTTCTTCTTTATCCCTTCTTTTACACTCATTCCTTTTCCTTTTAACCAAATAAAAAATAAAGAAAGTTGGTTTACGTTTAATCATGTCCACTTAAACAAGCGGTGTAATTACCTGAAATAATTACGATAAAGGGAATTCTTCAATTAGTTTCTATCCGACATTTTGGAATTATTTGACAGTCAGGTAAATTAACCTAC
>CM063504.1:115722718-115762718 GCA_032207245.1 Pardosa pseudoannulata | reverse complement strand
TATATATATATATGTATATATATGTATATATATGTATATATATGTATATGTATATTATATATATATATATAATATTATATATATATGTATATGTATATATATATATGTATATGTATATTATATATATATGTATATATATATATATATATAATATATATATATATATATATATTTATATATTTTATATATATTTATATATATATATATATTTATATATATATATATATATATATATATATATTTATATATTGGAGAATTGAAATACTAATTCTTTTCTAAGAAAGATTTTTTTATATTGACTTTTATCATGAGAAAATAAGCTTTCAGAAAAACTAATTTCAGATGTTATCACATAAAACATTTATTTTATAACAAATTTCAACTTTAACATAGTTAGTTTCTATTTATAACATACTATCTATCATTCTGTTATCTAATATAACTATAATAGTTCTAGTCATATAATTCTATTTACCTAATTAAAAATCTAATATTGTGTATAATTTATTCCACTGGTTAAACAGTAAAAAGGCGGAATGTGCTTCTTAATAAAGGAAGAAAAACACATGCCCGCGAAAATCGCGGGATGAGCAATTTTGCTACATTTGGATTGCCCGTGGAAATCGCGGGATGAGCAGTCAGAGGGTTAACAGTTTTAATTTTTAACGTCTATTGTATTGTATAAAAATTTTAACAGAATTATTAATATTTAATACAGTATCTCTGAACATTTTTTTTGGTTTACGGTACACTAAAAATATCGGAAATTATTTGCTGCACGCCTAAAAATGCCAAATAAAATACCAGAAAAAGTAAAAGTAAATTGGAAAATAATTTATAAGAAATCTTTGTGGTAATTACACCTGCTAATTAAAAGTAACAAAACCAATGTGTAATGCGGCTCCCATGCTGATTCTATGCAATTCATCGTGTTTGTATTTATCAAATACTTTAGTAGTCCAATTTACAACAACAATGAAAGATAAAAGATTTATGAACTTTATTATAGAATTACTTAGGAATGTTCGGAAACATATTTTTTTCTCTTTTTGTTAACTTAATTTCTATCGACAGTCCACATGTTGCACACATATTCGTAACACTGATTCCAAAATTTATAGCCTTATTTAGATTGAACAATACTACGAATAATGCTTTAATACTTCCTGTATTACTTAGTATATAAATGTTTTCCCATTAGTACATTCGACTTCTTTAATGGCAAAATCATTGCAATTGATTTATTTATTCCTTAATATGAACTTAAATTCTATCGACAGTCCACATGTTGCACACATATTCGTAACACTGATTCCAAAATTTATAGCCTTATTTAGATTGAACAATACTACGAATAATGCTTTAATACTTCCTGTATTACTTAGTATATAAATGTTTTCCCATTAGTACATTCGACTTCTTTAATGGCAAAATCATTGCAATTGATTTATTTATTCCTTAATATGAACTTAAATTCTATCGACAGTCCACATGTTGCACACATATTCGTAACACTGATTCCAAAATTTATAGCCTTATTTAGATTGAACAATACTACGAATAATGCTTTAATACTTCCTGTATTACTTAGTATATAAATGTTTTCCCATTAGTACATTCGACTTCTTTAATGGCAAAATCATTGCAATTGATTTATTTATTCCTTAATATGAACTTAAATTCTATCGACAGTCCACATGTTGCACACATATTCGTAACACTGATTCCAAAATTTATAGCCTTATTTAGATTGAACAATACCGTGAATAATGCTTTAATACTTCCTGTATTACTTAGTATATAAATGTTTTCCCATTAGTACATTCGACTTCTTTAATGGCAAAATCATTGCAATTGATTTATTTATTCCTTAATATGAACTTAAATTCTATCGACAGTCCACATGTTGCACACATATTCGTAACACTGATTCCAAAATTTATAGCCTTATTTAGATTGAACAATACCGTGAATAATGCTTTAATACTTCCTGTATTACTTAGTATATAAATGTTTTCCCATTAGTACATTCGACTTCTTTAATGGCAAAATCATTGCAATTGATTTATTTATTCCTTAATATGAACTTAAATTCTATCGACAGTCCACATGTTGCACACATATTCGTAACACTGATTCCAAAATTTATAGCCTTATTTAGATTGAACAATACCGTGAATAATGCTTTAATACTTCCTGTATTACTTAGTATATAAATGTTTTCCCATTAGTACATTCGACTTCTTTAATGGCAAAATCATTGCAATTGATTTATTTATTCCTTAATATGAACTTAAATTCTATCGACAGTCCACATGTTGCACACATATTCCTAACACTGATTCCAAAATTTATAGCCTTATTTAGATTGAACAATACCGTGAATAATGCTTTAATACTTCCTGTATTACTTAGTATATAAATGTTTTCCCATTAGTACATTCGACTTCTTTAATGGCAAAATCATTGCAATTGATTTATTTATTCCTTAATATGAACTTAAATTCTATCGACAGTCCACATGTTGCATACATATTCGTAACACTGATTCCAAAATTTATAGCCTTATTTAGATTGAACAATACTACGAATAATGCTTTAATACTTCCTGTATTACTTAGTATATAAATGTTTTCCCATTAGTACATTCGACTTCTTTAATGGCAAAATCATTGCAAATTGATTTATTTATTCCTTAATATGAACTTAAATTCTATCGACAGTCCACATGTTGCATACATATTCGTAACACTGATTCCAAAATTTATAGCCTTATTTAGATTGAACAATACTACGAATAATGCTTTAATACTTCCTGTATTAATTAGTATATAAATGTTTTCCCATTAGTACATTCGACATCTTTAATGACAAAATCATTGCAATTGATTTATTTATTCCTTAATATGAATGTATTAAAAGCTAGAATGATTTATAAACTGATGACTAATTAAATATGAATTATCAACACGCTAATCTTCGTTTAATTTATTTAAATATCACTAGATCATTAAAATCATTTTCTTCTGCTTGAATAATTTCTTGCAATTCGCGTATGATGATGCAGTTTGAAATTACAAGAATTAAACATCGTCTTTTAACTTGCAAGTATTTCATAAAAATTAAAACAGTTTCAAAATATCCGAAAGTGATTTCTTTTGAAATGATTATCAAAATTCCCCAGCACAAATCGCGCTTAAAAATGATTTGATAAGTTCTAAATTAGCTCTGATGAATATTTCATTAAATAAAACAATGAATCGCATGTTGCAGAAAATTATGCCAAGTCTTTTGAAGGGAGTTGTAACCAGCCAACTTTTATTCTAAGGGTTGTTTCGCGTTTTTCCTCCGTATTCTCAGCAAATAGAATCTCTTAAATTTGGTTTATCGGTTAAAAGAAGGAAATCTGCCCAATTAAAGTTATTTCTTTTGTCTAGTCATTTCCAAATTAAATACCATTGGAAGAAATAAATAAATTTCGACAAATGTCGTATCCTTTACGTGGGTATAAATGGAGCGGCTTTGTGTTCATTTTAAATGATTTTCTTTCACAATGCGCAAGCGATTCAAATGAATTACCTTAATTATTCAAATGATTAGGAAAAAGCTTTTTTAAAATTAACTTTTTTTTTTATATTTTTAATCGAATTTCTCCTGTTATTCAAAACTCTTCTTTAAACGAGTTCAAGCAAACGCCGTCATTTAATTCGTACTTTTCCAGTTAAAGAGTAAAATAATTTTGTTCTTTCAATGTTAAGTACAGGTTATGCATTTTTGAAGTGAAACTAGAAAGATAGATTAAACAAAAATTTGAAAATCCTTTGTATCCCATTACGTAAAAGCGAATATATAGACTACATTAAATCGAATATTCTTTATTACATCATTTATTTGCCGACAATTTTTAATTTTCTTTTGCGAAAAGAGAAATGTAAAATTTTTATTTACTTAAACTCATTTATTTACTTTTTTTAATTGTTGATTCAATATAAATCAAAAGAAAAATGTATGTAATAATTTAAGGAAGAGGCAAATTAATTTGAAAACGTTTCTACTTTTTAAATTTCTGTCTTCAGGAATAACAAATATCTGATAGGATATCTTAAAGATATTGGCGACATTCGAAAGAAAAATCCTTAGAAATATATTTGGAGGAATACAAAAAAATAATATACGGCTCTAGAAATCAAGTTAGAACTATATAATTTATATAATGAACTTGACATAAAAGATGTACCGAGGTACTTTCTCACGGTGATTTGCACGTGCATTTCATAGCCGTGGGAGGATTTTCCCTGACGAATTTAAGACCCCAATTATTTACGTCAAGTTTAGGGACCCCTGCAGAGAGGATACTTCACGGAATGGCAGCATAACGGTCAAGCTCTCACAGAACTGTAAGCGTGAATTATGGGAGCAGGGGCTAAAATGTAATGTCAGCTTGAACAAAAAGGGGCTACTTTAATGAGCCCACCTGCACTCCCGAAGGGCATTTAATGTGGGAAAATTTCCCAAAGAGAAGGGATTGGATAAGAAGAAAAAAAGGGGCGTTTGGACCTGAGGTGAGGTTTTTTGGAAACGCAGTGAGAGCGTGGAGTTAGAAGAAGTGGGCAGTCGAGAGAAGTGGAACAAGGATCCACTAGCACCAGCTCGTCCCGTGCACCCGGACCGCCACCGCCCCGCTCACCATCACCAACTCGTCCCGTATGCCCGTGAGGAAAGCCCCTGCCTGCTCCCCTGTGACTTTAATGGAGGTAATTTATAAATAATATTTACAGCCATTTGACTTAGGCCTCTGTTAATAATAATAATTCCTTATATAGTGATGTGGGATAATTATTTTGTAAATAGAAGATATAAATGATTGATCATTATAACCAAGGATATTTTTGTAAATAAATGTATAGAATAAATGTCTGAATCTATATAAAGTATTATATTCATCCTGTGTTTCCCCCTTGTAACGAACACTGGTGTATTGGTTGTATGTACATTACAACAATGGATTTCTTCAAATTGAAAAGAATAAAGTGGGCAGGCCATCTAATCAGAGTGAACAATGACCGAACAACAAAAAGGGTCTTCGTTGCAAAACCTACAGGAACGCAAAGCTAGTTTACTGTTATAGAATGATATAGTTATTTACTATGAATAATAATTTAACTTTACAAGATTATTCTTTTGTAAAAAATTCTATTTGCTTTTTAAATTTATTTACTTAAATTCTATCTACTTTTTAAATTTATCTTATTAAATTTATTTCAATTCTATCTACTCGCGATTCTAAACTGCACAGTATCAGGAGAATTTAGAGAAATATGAAGATAAACAAATTATTGATCTTTTACCAGATAATTCTCAGCCAAAAAAACAAATAATTTTTTTTATCTGTCTTATAGGGCACTTTACAATTCTGGAAAATTATATTTTTACTTATCCCGTCATATAACGGGCTATATGCTAGTTTACTGTTATAGAACGATATAGTTATTTACTATGAATAATAATTTAACTTTACAAGATCATTCTTTTGTAAAAAATTCTATTTGCTTTTTAAATTTATTTACTTAAATTCTATCTACTTTTTAAATTTATCTTATTAAATTTATTTTAATTCTATCTACTCGTGATTTTAATCTGCACAGTATCAGAAGAATTTAGAGAATGTAGATAAACAAATTATTGAGCTTTTACCAGATAATTCTCAGCCAAAAAACAAATAATTTTTTTTATCTGTCTTATAGGGCACTTTACAATTCTGGAAAATTATATTTTTACTTATCCCGTCATATGACGGGCTATATGTTATAGAATGCTGTAGTTATTTACTATGATTAATAATTTAACTTTACAAGATTATTCTTTTGTAAAAAATTCTATTTGCTTTTTAAATTTATTTACTTAAATTCTATCTACTTTTTAAATTTATCTTATTAAATTTATTTCAATTCTATCTACTCGTGATTCTAAACTGCACAGTATCAGGAGAATTTAGAGAAATATGAAGATAAACAAATTATTGAACTTGTACCAGATAATTCTCAGCCAAAAAACAAACCATTTTTTTTATCTGCCTTATAAGGTACTTTACAATGCTGCAAATTTAAAATTTTTACTTATCCCGTCATATGACGGGCTATATGCTAGTTTACTGTTATAGAATGCTGTAGTTATTTACTATGATTAATAATTTAACTTTGCAAGATCATTCTTTTGTAAAAAATTCTATCTGCTTTTTAAATTTATTTACTTAAATTCTATCTACTTTTTAAATTTATCTTATTAAATTTATTTTAATTCTATCTACTCGTGATTCTAAACTGCACAGTATCAGAAGAATTTAGAGAAAAATGAAGATAAACAAATTATTGAGCTTGTACCAGGTAATTCTCAGCCAAATAACAAACCATTTTTTAACTTACCTTATAAGGTACTTTACAATTCTGGAAAATTATATTTTTACTTATCCCCGTCATATGACGGGCTATATGCTAGTTTACTGTTATAGAATGCTGTAGTTATTTTATTATGATTAATAATTTAACTTGCAAGATCATTCTTTTGTAAAAAATTCTATCTGCTTTTTAAATTTATTTACTTAAATTCTATCTACTTTTTAAATTTATCTTATTAAATTTATTTTAATTCTATCTACTCGTGATTCTAAACTGCACAGTATCAGGAGAATTTAGAGAAAAATGAAGATAAACAAATTATTGAGCTTTTACCAGATAATTCTCAGCCAAAAAACAAACCATTATTTTTTATCTGCCTTATAGGGCACTTTACAATTCTGGAAAATTATATTTTTACTTATCCCGTCATATGACGGGCTATATGCTAGTTTACTGTTATAGAATGATATAGTTATTTACTATGAATAATAATTTAACTTTACAAGATCATTCTTTTGTAAAAAATTCTATCTGCTTTTTAAATTTATTTACTTAAATTCTATCTACTTTTTAAATTTATCTTATTAAATTTATTTTAATTCTATCTACTCGTGATTTTAATCTGCACAGTATCAGAAGAATTTAGAGAATGTAGATAAACAAATTATTGAGCTTTTACCAGATAATTCTCAGCCAAAAAACAAACCATTATTTTATATGCCTTATAGAGCACTTTACAATTTTGGAAAATTATAATTTTACTGGTCCCGTCATATGACGGGCTATATGCTAGTTTACTGTTATAGAATGCTGTAGTTATTTACTATGATTAATAATTTAACTTTGCAAGATCATTCTTTTGTAAAAAATTCTATCTGCTTTTTAAATTTATTTACTTAAATTCTATCTACTTTTTAAATTTATCTTATTAAATTTATTTTAATTCTATCTACTCGTGATTCTAAACTGCACAGTATCAGGAGAATTGAGAGAAAAATGAAGATAAACAAATTATTGATCTTTTACCAGATAATTCTCAGCCAAAAAACAAACCATTATTTTATATGCCTTATAGAGCACTTTACAATTTTGGAAAATTATTTTTTACTGATCCCGTCATATGACGGGCTATATGCTAGTTTACTGTTATAGAATGCTGTAGCTATTTACTATGATAAATAATATAACTTTACAAGATCATTCTTTTGTAAAAAATTCTATCTGCTTTTTAAATTTATTTACTTAAATTCTACCTACTTTTTAAATTTCTTATTAAATTTATTTTAATTTTATCTACTCGTGATTCTAAACTGCACAGTATCAGAAGAATTTAGAGAAAAATGAAGATAAACAAATTATTGAGCTTTTACCAGATAATTCTCAGCCAAAAAACAAACTATTTTTTTATCTGCCCTCTAGAGTACTTTACGATTCTGGAAAATTATATTTTTACTTATCCCGTCATATGACGGGCTATATGCTAGTTTACTGTTATAGAATGATATAGTTATTTACTATGAATAATAATTTAACTTTGCAAGATCATTCTTTTGTAAAAAATTCTATCTGCTTTTTAAATTTATTTACTTAATTTCTATCTACTTTTTAAATTTATCTTATTAAATTTATTTTAATTCTATCTACTCGTGATTCTAAACTGCACAGTATCAGAAGAATTTAGAGAAAAATGAAGATAAACAAATTATTGAGCTTTTACCAGATAATTCTCAGCCAAAAAACAAACCTTTTTTTATCTGCCTTATAGGGCACTTTACAATTCTGGAAAATTATATTTTTTCTTATCCCGTCATATGACGGGCTATATGCTAGTTTACTGTTATAGAATGATATAGTTATTTACTATGAATAATAATTTAACTTTACAAGATCATTCTTTTGTAAAAAATTCTATCTGCTTTTTAAATTTATTTACTTAAATTCTATCTACTTTTTAAATTTATCTTATTAAATTTATTTTAATTCTATCTACTCGTGATTTTAATCTGCACAGTATCAGAAGAATTTAGAGAATGTAGATAAACAAATTATTGAGCTTTTACCAGATAATTCTCAGCCAAAAAACAAACCTTTTTTTATCTGCCTTATAGGGCACTTTACAATTCTGGAAAATTATATTTTTACTTATCCCGTCATATGACGGGCTATATGCTAGTTTACTGTTATAGAATGCTGTAGTTATTTACTATGATTAATAATTTAACTTTACAAGATCATTCTTTTGTAAAAAATTCTATCTGCTTTTTAAATTTATTTACTTAAATTCTATCTACTTTTTAAATTTATCTTATTAAATTTATTTTAATTCTATCTACTCGTGATTCTAAACTGCACAGTATCAGGAGAATTTAGAGAAATATGAAGATAAACAAATTATTGATCTTTTACCAGATAATTCTCAGCCAAAAAAACAAATAATTTTTTTTATCTGTCTTATAGGGCACTTTACAATTCTGGAAAATTATATTTTTACTTATCCCGTCATATGACGGGCTATATGCTAGTTTACTGTTATAGAATGCTGTAGCTATTTACTATGATTAATAATTTAACTTTGCAAGATCATTCTTTTGTAAAAAATTCTATCTGCTTTTTAAATTTATTTACTTAATTTCTATCTACTTTTTAAATTTATCTTATTAAATTTATTTTAATTCTATCTACTCGTGATTCTAAACTGCACAGTATCAGAAGAATTTAGAGGAAAATGAAGATAAACAAATTATTGAGCTTTTACCAGATAATTCTCAGCCAAAAAACAAACCATTTTTTTATCTGCCTTATAGGGCACTTTACAATTCTGGAAAATTATATTTTTACTTATCCCGTCATATGACGGGCTATATGCTAGTTTACTGTTATAGAATGATATAGTTATTTACTATGAATAATAATTTAACTTTACAAAATCATCCTTTTGTTAAAAAATTCTATCTACTTTTGAAATTTATCTTATTAAAATTTAATTTTAATTCTCTCTACTCGTGATTCTAAACTGCACAGTATGAGGAGAATTTAGAGAAAAATGATGATAGACAAATTGTTGAGCTTTTACCAGATAATTCTCAGCCAAAAAACAAACCTTTTTTTATCTGCCTTATAGGGCACTTTACAATTCTGGAAAATTATATTTTTACTTATCCCGTCATATGACGGGCTATATGCTAGTTTACTGTTATAGAATGATATAGTTATTTACTATGAATAATAATTTAACTTTGCAAAATCATTCTTTTGTTAAAAAATTCTATCTACTTTATGTTAGAAAGCAAAAAATGAATTATAAAACAAAGCGAAATGTGTATGTGTGTGTGTGGGGTAGGAAATATATTATACTTCAGTGGAAGTTAAAATACATTTTAAAAAGTATTAAAACTTTTAACACCATGTTCACACCACTCTATATCTCCTGCCATTATACAAATAGCCTTTTAGCTAATGCATTGCGTATAAATTTACTATTTTTTTTCCCATTCACGTATGTTAATCGCAAGAAAGTCCCTTTACAAAGAAATAAATATATCTTGCGTAAAAATTCCCAGACTATTTTCTTAGACTTTTAACCAACAAATAAGAAGACAGAAAATGTTTTCATTTTAAATTTAAATTTCCTCAGATCCTGAAAAAGACAAGAGATCCTTATCTTTACAGGTATTGATGAGTTCTGTAGATAATTAAATCTGTTTTATAAAGCCAAGACGATTAAAGTATTCCATTAGAATGAATTTTTTTCGTATATATAAAAGCCTTATTTTCTAAAAGAGGATTCACATCTTTTTATATAAAATTTTTCTGGCCTCGTGTTTTTAAAAGAACTTCTCCTAAACGGCCGGGCTGATTTTGATGAAATTTTGTCTAGGTAAATAAGGTGATTTGAGAATGGTTTAGATTCACAATTTGATCCAATAGATAATGTTTTTTTTATTAAAAATCCATACTTACGCGCTTATTAAGATTATTATAATGCCTCTTGAAACCCTTCACTACCAACATATATGTGGGGCCGTGGTCAGCTTAACGAGCTTCAGTATGAGAAGTTTCAGGATCGACTACCAGTACAGGCGATGTTGGAATTTTAATTTAATTTAATTACGTTTGTGATGACTGTACGTGTGGTAGTATCAAGTGTTTTTACAATAATTTTTTTCTTAATTTTAAATTAAAACTGTCTAATTTATAATTTATTTAAAACCATTTTATTTTAAATGCGTTTTTTTTTACTTATTTTTGTAACAAGGTAACATCCAAATGTCTTTTATATCATCTAGGGTTTTAAAGAAAAAGCATCACACACACACACACACATCTTTATATATAAAATTATTTTGTCAGTGTGTTTATAATAGAACTCCTCCTAAACGGCTGGACTGATTTTGATGCAATTTTGTGTGTAATTAAGTTGATTCAAGAATGGTTTAATTGACAATTTGGTTCTATAGAAAATATTTTTTTATTAAAAATTTAGATTCACGGGTTTATTGAAATTATTAGAATGCTGCTTGAAACCCTCTACTACCAACGTATCTGTGGGGCAGTGGTCAGCGCCATGGGCTTCAGTACGAGTAGTCCCAGTATCGAATAACCATACAGGCGAAGTGGGACTTTTAATTTTATCTAATTACGTTTCTGATGACTGTACGCGTGGTGGTGTCAAGTATTTTTAAAATAAGTTTTTTCTTACGTTTAAATCTAAACGCTCTAATTTATAATTTATTCAAAACCATTTTATTTGAAATACGCTTTTTTTTCCTTATTTTTGTAACAAAGTAACATCCAAATGTCTTTGGTATCATCTAGGGCTTTTCAGAGAGAGTATCATGCACACACACACACACACACACACACACATCTTTATATATAAAATTTTTTTGTCAGTGTGTTTGTAACTCCTCCTAAACGACTGGACTGATTTTGATGAAATTTTGTTTAGGTCATTAAATTGATTCGAGAATAGTTTAGATTCACAATTTGATCCGATAGAAAATGTATTTTTATTAAAAATCCACAATTCCTCGATTATTGAGATTATTATAATGTCAGTTGAAACCCAAATATAAAGCTGAAGCAAAGTATTTGTGGCGCAGCGGTCTGCGCAACGTGTTCAGTACGAGGAGTCCCAGGATCGAAATCCCCGTATAGGCTATTTGGCAATTTTAATTTAATTTAATTACATTTGTCATGACTGTACACGTGGGGGCGTCAAGTATTTTTAAAATAATTTTTTTTCTTACTTTTAAATCAAAACGGTCTAATTTATAATTTATTTAAAACTATTTTATTTATAATAGTTTTTTTTACTTATTTTTGAATCAAGGTAACATCCAAATGTCTTGGATTTTACAGAAAGAGCATCATGCACACACACACACACATCTTTATATATAAAATTCTTTTGTCAGTGTGTTTGTAATAGAACTCCTCCTAAACGATTGGACTGATTTTGATGAAATTTTGTTTAGGTCATTAAATTGATTCGAGAATAGTTTAGATTCACAATTTGATCCGATAGAAAATGTATTTTTATTAAAAATCCACAATTCCTCGATTATTGAGATTATTATAATGTCAGTTGAAACCCAAATATAAAGCTGAAGCAAAGTATTTGTGGCGCAGCGGTCTGCGCAACGGGTTCAGTACGAGGAGTCCCAGGATCGAATCCCCGTATAGGCTATTTGGCAATTTTAATTTAATCTAATTGCGTCTGTGATGACTGTACACGTGGGGGCGTCAAGTATTTTTAAAATAATTTTTTTCTTACTTTTAAATCAAAATGGTCAATTTATAATTTATTTAAAACCATTTTAATTAAAATACTTTTTTCTTTTACTTATTTTTGTAACAAGGTATCATCGAAATATCTTTGATATCGTCTAGGGTTTTACAGAAAGAGTATCATGCACACACACACACACACACATCTTTATATATAAAATTCTTCTGTCTGTGTGTTTGTAATAGAACTCCTCCTAAACGACTGGACTGATTTTGATGAAATTTTGTCTATGTAACTAAGTTTGGTAGGTAATGATTCGAGAATAGTTTAGATTCACAATTTGACTCGATAGAAAATATTTTTATATTAAAAATCGACAATTCTGAGATTATTGAGATTATTATAATGTCAGCTGAAACCCAAATATAAAGCTGAAGCAAAGTATTTGTGGCGCAGCGGTCTGCGCAACGGGTTCAGTACGAGGAGTCCCAGGATCGAATCCCCGTTCAGGCTTGTGGGAATTTTAATTTAATTTAATTACTTTTGTAATGACTGTACACGTGGGGGCGTCAAGTATTTTTAAAATAATTTTTTTTCTTACTTTTAAATCAAAACGGTCTAATTTATAATTTATTTAAAACTATTTTATTTATAATAGTTTTTTTTACTTATTTTTGAATCAAGGTAACATCCAAATGTCTTTGGTATCATCTAGGGCTTTTCAGAGAGAGTATCATGCACACACACACACACACATCTTTATATATAAAATTCTTTTGTCAGTGTGTTTGTAATAGAACTCCTCCTAAACGATTGGACTGATTTTGATGAAATTTTGTGTAGGTCATTAAATTGATTCGAGAATAGTTTAGATTCACAATTTGATCCGATAGAAAATGTATTTTTATTAAAAATCCACAATTCCGCGATTATTGAGATTATTATAATGTCAGTTGAAACCCAAATATAAAGCTGAAGCAAAGTATTTGTGGCGCAGCGGTCGGCGCAACGGGCTTCAGTACGAGGAGTCCCAGGATCGAATCCCCGTACAGGCGATGTGGGAATTTTAATTTAATCTAATTACGTTTGTAATGACTGTACACGTGGGGGCGTCAAGTATTTTTAAAATAATTTTTTTCTTACTTTTAAATTAAAATGGTCAATTTGTAATTTATTTAAAACCATTTTAATTAAAATACTTTTTTTTACTTATTTGTGTAACAAGGTAACATCGAAATGTCTTTGATATCGTCTAGGGTTTTACAGAAAGAGTATCATGCACACACACACACACACACATCTTTATACATATAATTCTTCTGTCCGTGGGTTTGTAATTGAATTCCTCCTAAACGGCTGAACTGATTTTGATGAAATTTTGTGTATGTAATTAAGTTGATTAGAGAATGGTTTAGATTCACAATTTGGTACAATAAAAAATGTTTTTTGATTAAAAATTCAGAATTGCTCGCTTATTGAGATTATTATAATGTCTGATGCTTGAAATCCTTAACTGTCAGCGTATTTGTTAATCATTGGTCAGCGCAACGGGCTTCATTACTAGGAGTCTAAGGATCGAATCCCCATACAGGCGGTATGGGAATCTTAATTCATTCATTTATGTTAATATTAAGATCAAAAATATATTTTAAGATTCATTTTTTGTGCATTAAAAATATATCTGCTACGAAACGATTTGAGTTTTTTCTTTCCTTCTTTTATTTAACACAATTTTAAATTCATGCTTAACACATTTAAATTTATAGTATAGAAATATGCTCACATGAAATTAATAAGCTGAGTTGTGATGACTGTATGCTTCGGGTCGTGAGGCATTTTTAACTTTTTCCTTACTTTCCTATAAATTTATAATTTATTTTAAAAACATTTTACAATTTTTAGATTTACAGCTTTAAAACTGTCTAGTATATAAATATTTTTCAATCAATTTTTAAATGAAGATTAGTTTGAGTCAGGTTTATTTTGTAAGTAAATATTAGTCGAAGAATTAAATATTTCATAATATTTATATTTAAGTTAATTGGATCAGAAAATATGATATGCACTACATAAACATACAACTTTTAATAATTTTCTTGTGAAAAAATGTTAAACAAGCAGTTTTAAATATTAAAGTTTTATATTGTGAAAAAATTGTTAATTATCACATGTGAAGATTATAATACTGATTGCTATATTTATATATAAATTTTCTCAAAATCAAACAAACATAGAGTGCATGTATACGTACATGATTTATTGTTTATCAAAAATATAATATAATCAGAATGTTAAGTAATCCAAACCTATTTTTTAAAACTGCTTTAATACGATGATATTTAATATTTTTTCCAATATATTTAGAAATGTTTTATGTTTTAATGTAAAATTTAACAAATGTAGATATAGAACAGCTTTCCTCAGAAATTATTACAATTAGAGTATGTACATTTGTTACAGATCTTTTTTAATGTACATGTTTCAAAAGAACTAAAGATATGTTCAACTTACAGCTAGAATTAATTGCTTAAAAAATTAAATGTAGGGAAAAAATTGTTCCATTTTACACTTGAGATATTCAATTTATCTACAATTGAGATTGTTCAAGCGTTTACTTTAATTTCTAGGGAAAAAGTGTTTATGCATCCTAGTTTCCACTTTTAAATCTACCTCCAGTTTTGTACCATTTAAAAACAATATTTGCTTATTAACTGCTTGGATTGTTTTGATAAATCTTTGATAAGGTTTCATACGTGGAAGGAAATTAGATTTTTTAAAAAATTGAGGTTTTTATTTCACCATGATTTCACTTTCAGAAAAAAAGTGATTGTTAAAAAATGTCTCTATACTGTTCAAGAAAAATCAAACGAGTTTAATAACTTTTTTCAAAACAATGAGTCGTTTATAAACGTATTGAACATTTTATAAAATATTGACTTTTATAGTTGAACTAAGGTTACTTATTATTTTAGAAAATATTACTGATAAAGTCAGTATTTTGTTTGCCAACTTCAATTACTTCCATGATTATCCAAGCAGTTATTATATTAACTGATTGGATTGTTTTGATAAATCTTTGATAAGGTTTCATACGTGAAAGGAAATTAGATTAAAAGAAATTGCAGTTTTTATTTCACCGTGATATTACTTTTAGGAAAAAAGCGATTGTTAAAAATGTCTCTGTAGTGTTCAATAAAAATCATACGAAATTAATAACTTTTCTCAAAACTTTGAGTCCTTTAAAACCGTATAGAACATTTTATAAAATATTGACTTTTATAATCGACAGTAAGGTTATTTATTATTTTAGAAAATATTATTGATAAAGTCAGTATGTTGTTTGCCAACTTCAATTACTTCCATGATTATCCAAGCATTTATTACATTAACTATATATTTTGATTGTTTTGATAAATCTTTGATAAGATTTCATACGTGGAAGGAAATTAGATTAAAAAAAATTGCAGTTTTTATTTCACGATGAATTCACTTTCAGAAAAAAAGCTATTGTTAAAAAATGTCTCTGTACTGTTCAAGAAAAATCAAACGAGATCAATAACGTTTTTCAAAACAATGAGTCATTTATAAACGTATTAAACAATTTATAAAATATTGGCATTTATAGTCGAAATTACTTATTATTTTAGAAAATATTACAGTCAAAGTCAGTATTTTGTTTGCCAACTTCAATTACTTCCATGATTTTCCAAGCAGTTATTATATTAACTGCTTTGATTCTTTTGATAAATCTTTGATAAGGTTTCATACGTGAAAGGAAATTAGATTAAAAAAATTGCAGTTTTTATTTCATGATGAATTCACTTTCAAAAAAAAATCGATTGTTAAAAATGTCTCTGTACTGTTCAATTAAAATCAAACGAGTTTAATAACTTTTTTCAAAACTCTGAGTCCTTTATAAACGTATTGAACATTTTATAAAATATTGACTTTTATAATCGATAGTAAGGTTATTTATTATTTTAGTAAATATTACTGATAAAGTCAGTATTTTGTTTGCCAACTTCAATGATTATCCGAGCAGTTATTATATTAACTGATTGGATAGTTTTGATAAATCTTTGATAAGGTTTCATACGTGGAAGAAAATTCGATTTAAAAAAATTGCATTTTTTATTTTACGATGAATTCACTTTCAGAAAAAAAGCAATTGTTAAAAAATGTCTCTGTAATGTTCAAGTAAAATCAAACGAGTTCAATGACTTTTTTCAAAACGCTGAGTAGTTTATAAACGTATTGAACATTTAATAAAATATTAACTTTTATAGTCGAAGTAAGGTTACTTATTATTTTAGAAAATACGACTGACAAAGTCAGTATTTGTTTGCCAACTTCAGTTACTTCCATGATTATCCAAGTAGTTATATTAACTGCTTTGACTGTTTTGATAAATCTTTGAGAAGATTTCATACGTGGAAGGAAATTAGATTTAAAAAAAATTGAAGTTTTTATTTCCCCATGATTTCACTTTCAGAAAAAAAGCGGTTGTTAAAAAAATTTCTCTGTACTGTTCAAGAAAAATCAAACGAATTCAATAACTGTTCTCAAAACGCTGAGTAGTTTATAAACATATTGAAAATTTAATAAAATATTGACTGTTATAATCGACAGTAAAGTTACTTATTATTTTAGAAAATACGACTGATAAAGTCAGTATTTTGTTTACCAACTTCAATTACTTCCATGATTATCCAAGCAGTTATTAACTTATAGTAACTGCTTTGATTGTTTTGATAAATCTTTGATAAGGTTTCATACATGGAAGGAAATTAGATTAAAAAAATGAAGTTTTTTTTTATTTTACCATGATTTCCCTTTCAGATAAAAAGCCATTGTTAAAAAATGTCTCTGTACTGCTTAAGAAAAATCAAACGATTTCAATAACTTTTTTCAAAACGCTGAGTAGTTTATAAACGTATTGAACATTTTATTAAATATTGACTTTTATAATCGACTTATTATTTTACAAAATAAGACTGATAAAGTCAGTATTTTGTTTGCCAACTTTAATACTTTCATGATTGAACTCATTTTTCCTTAAATTATTATTTATCTTATTTTAATTTCTTAATTTGTGTAATTAGATATTCAATTATTTTAGTCTGCAAAAAGAATCCTGTAATACAATATTAGGAAATTAAGTATGATTTTATATATAATTTAAATATATAAGATCTTTAAATTAGTGAACATTAAGAGAATGAAATTTGATATAGAAAAATATAACATATAGAAATACGGATTATGCAGTTAAATTTACTATAAATTACTATTTATTTTTATATTTAAAAAGAAAATTATTGATAATAGTATAGCATTAAATACCAAATGAACACAAGAAAAACACAAATAAAGAGAGTACGCAGATTGCTTGCTGCTTGTCAAAGCTGACTGAGCAGTCCACTTATTCTGCATATACAAGCCACTTTTGTCAATGAATTCTCTAGTTGTGCCTTACTTATGTTGGCTTTGTATTTTATGTTATTGTCAGGCGAAAAGGTTTTACCTTCTCGTCTTGGTACTAGTTTAATGTCATTGGTTATGGCAGTGGTCGGCAGAGTGCTGCTCTAGAGCCGCCTGTGGTTCTTCGGCTCCTTAAGTGTGGCTCTGACACAAATATCCATGGAAGGTGCAATAATATTTTCATTTAAAAAAAACTTGGTAAGAAAAAAATTACATCTTATTTTGATAAATTAAAATTCTTCTATAAATCGAGAACATGTATAATTTTTTTGTTTAAGTTAAAAGGTAGATAGGTAATTAAAATTTTATATTGTTGTAAAAATACGTAACGAACATCGAGTTTAATTTTATTAGTTTTCGTAAATGTAAACATAAACCATGTACTAGCTACCGGCCGAAATTGTTCTTATGTTTTCGTAGTACTTCGGTGTGATACAAAGGTACCAGAAGCATGCGTGAACATACTTTTTCTAAAGTAGTGGGGGGTACAAATTGGCATCACAGACCAGCAGTTGCAGTGTGAAGAGTTTTGTCTTATCTACCGTGTCTGCCGCTGTCTTGTCTTATATAAAAGTTGTATTTTTCAATCTAGCTGCATATCTTACAGGTATTTTTATACAATTTTATTACACCATTATATGTTTGTGGTTCCGGTACAAAATTCTTAATTACTAAATCTTACAGGTATTTTAATACGATTTTATTACATCTATATATGTTTGTGGTTCCGGTACAAAATTTGTAATAGATTTTTTGTTAACTTCTATTTGTCCAAATGTTGGACAAATTTTGTGTTCAATTGGAAATATTGGAGAAGAAAAAAATATGATCTTAGTTCACAACACAAATGGTCTGCTTTGAATGACCTGGAGAAGAAATACATGATCAATTTCAACGCTTGGAATAGTATTCCTGACGATCAACAGAAAAAGCTAGCTTTTGCTGTTTTTCCCTTTTCGGTTCTTCAGCTCACAATCCTTTCAAGCATGAACATTATCAAGAGTAAATCGAGAAGTCGTCTTATTGATGAGAACTTGGAATCATGCCTAAAATTAAAAGCAACAACATACAAACCTGACTTACTCCAACTTTCCAAGGAGATGCAAGCACATTGTTTGCATTAATAAATATTTATTAAGTATGAAATTTAGTTTTATTTAGTGTACTACTTATTTAGTGTAATAAAAGTTTACTAAACAAGCAGACTTAGCTCCCAATTTTTTTTTAACTTTTTATAATGTTCATATTTGGCTCTTTAGCTAATACGTTTACCGACCACTGGGTTAAGGGAATACTTTGCTATATGTAAATCACAGTAATGTCATTGTAAATTGCATCAGTATTGTTCTTGAACAGAGAATTACACCTTGTAAGAGCTGAAGGTCCATATTGGAAACCTTATGCATTATTGCAGGCCGCACTTTCATAAATGGCTAATTTTCGTAAATTTCTGCAAGTGGGACAGAGTTACTCCTATGAAATAATATGCATGGTTTACTTTAAAAAAGTTTTTAAACAAACTTTAAAGAAAATAGTTGCTTAAAACAGTTGGAGAGCATCGTGTTATAAAATGTATTTAAAATATAATTTTAGGGTATGATGATTAAAGCTTGTATAACACTAATTATTTTACACAATTCCATATAAAAGGGAAATAGAAAACAAAAAATAACGGTTTTTTGCTCTAAACAATTGACAATTGAAGACGATTACTTCTATTAGTGTCATTTATTTAAATTAATATTGACAAATGTCAAGAAATAAAAAACTTAAATTCAAACTGAAATTAATAATATTATCAAAATAATATCAATATCAAAATAAAAAAATATCAGGATAATTTAGCCGGGATATTGTTAATGATATTAACCAGTGAACGATTGTCCATCTCCAGCTTATTTAATTTTCGAAGATGAAATAGTTGAATCTGTAAGTCGAATTTTAATGATTTTAATCGAAGAAAAACACGTGTCTGCGTTATATATTTACTTCTCAACTTTTAAAAACTTTCGCTTGTCGCCAGTTGAAAATCCCTTTTCCAGACACCTTTCGGTAAGTATTTAAATTTCTACGCTTTGTATATTTCAAGCCAAATGAATGTGCTTTAGTTCTGAGGCAGTGTTATCGCAGCTTTTCGCTATACTGTAACTTGTCTTTGATGGAGGTTTATGTTCATTTGCGTTCGTGTCTATTTTCTATTTTATTTTCCTGCAATACCAGCATAACTAAAGGCGTGTTTTTATTTGAAATTCCAATATATTTGCAGTATGTTATTTTCCCGTGTAGTTTAACTTTGTATTACATATTCATTAGGAACAAGTACTTGAATAAATTTTTTCTATGAGCTTGTTTTAACAGTATTATATGATTTATTTCCCTTGACTTATTGATTGTCGTGTACAATGTATTTATGCCTTATTCAGGTCTTTGAAATTGTAACCATTTTTTGTGCTTAAAATCTGAATTAAACAATTGGATAATGTTTAAAAATTTTTAGGCTTCTTTATTACAGAAAGAACATTTATGAATTATCTGCGCGTTCGTAGACTTCCTATCATCTTTTACATAGTCTGAGAATTATACTTCGTCTGTTATAAACATCTGGTAAAATCTTGACAAAAATAAATGCTTTAAGAGAATAACTTCTTCGGTATTTTTTTTAAATCAACCTTGAAAATTAAAAAAAAGAATCCTAGCTAAAACTTGATTATAAAGGAAAATATTCAGTTATAGTAAGATAATATCTGAATTTAAAAAAAATCAAGCTGATTAATTCAGAAATATTTAAGAAAACTAAGAGTTTCTGGAATATTTTGAGAATTGTTTCTAATTTTCTTCCTTGAATTTGTAATTTAGATAATTTAGTGTATAAATGTGCAGGATAAAATGATATTTAGATACCTATTATACCAATTATTTATTTTTACTATACTGAATTACGCGTGTGCAATGTATTTATGCTTTATTGAGATCTTTGAAATTGTAACCATTCTGGCTGTTTAAAATATGAATTAAACAATTGGATAAGTTAAAATTTTTTAGGCTTCTTTATTACAGAAAGAACAATTATGAATTATTTTCTCATTATTGGACTCTAATCATATTTTACATAGTCTGAGAGTTATACTTCGTTTGCTATAAAAATCTGGTATCTAAGAGAGTTCACTGACTTTCGGAACAAAAATAAATGCTTTAAAAGAATAATTTTTCAGTAATTTCTTTGAAAATCAACCTTGAAAATAAAAAAAAAAGAATCTTAGATAAAACTTGGTTATAAAGTAAAATATACAGGTATAGTAACACAGGTATCGTAACACAGGTATATCTGAACTTGACAAAACTTGAGCTGACTAATTCAGGGATATTAAAGAAAAGTAAAAGTTTCTTGAATATTTTAAGAATTTAGTTCTAATTTTCTTCCTTAAATTTGTTATTAAGATAATTTTGAGGATGAATGTGTAGGATAATATGGTAATTAGAAACCTATTATACCAATTATTTATATTTACCATACTGAATACTCTTGTGCAATTTTATGCTTTATTAAGATCTTTGAAATTGTAACTAATATGTGTTTAAGACGTGAATTAAAAAATTGGATATGTTAAAGTTTTTTTAAGTTTCTTTATTATAGAAAGAACAATTATGAATTATTTGAGCATTCCTGGACTTCCGATCATATTTAACATAGTCTGAGAGTTATACTTCATTTGTTATAAAAATCTAAAATCCAACAGAGTTCAGTCACTTTCTTAACAGAAATAAATGTTTTAAAGGAATAACATTTCTGTAATATATTTTTAAAAATCATCCTTGAAAATTAAAAAAAGTAATCTTAGATAAAACTCTGATATAAAACAATTTCAGTTATCGTAACATAATTTCTGAATTTGACAAAACTTAAGCTGACTAATTCAGGAATATTCAAGAAAATTAAAAGTTTCTTGAATATTTTAAGAATTTGGCTTTAAATTTCTTCCCTGAACTTGCAATTTAGATAATTTTGCATATGAATGTCTAGGATAAAATGATATTTCGAAACCTATTATACCAATTAATAGTTTTTGCCATACTGAATACTCTTGTGCATTGTATTTAGGATTTATTATTATTATTATAAAATTAGGATCTTATATTATTTATTATTATAATTATATTAAGATCTTTGAAAAAAATCTTATTAAGATCTTTATAAGATCTTTGAAATAGTAACCATTTTGTGTGTTTAAAACCTGAATTAAACAATTGGATAAGTTAAATTTGTTTTTAGTCTTCTTTATTACAAAAAGAACAATCATGAATTATTTTTGTATTCCTGGACGTCCTATCATATTTTACATAGCCTGAGAGTTATAGTTCATTTGTTATAAAAATCTAGTATCTAATAGAGTTTAATCACTTTCTTAACAGAAATAAACGCTTTAAAAGAATAACATTTCGGTAATATATTTTTTAAAATCATTATTGAAAATTAAAAAAAGAGAGTCTTGGATAAAACTCGGTTATAAAGGAAAATATTCAGGTATCGTAACATAATATCTGAATTTGACAAAAATTAAGCTGATTAATTGAGGAATATTCAAGAAAACTAAAGTTTTCTTGAATATTTCAAGAATTTGGCTCTAATTTTCTTCCTTGAATTTGTAATTTAGATAATTTTGCGTATGAATGTGCAGGATAAAATGATACTTAGATACCTATTACACTGATTATTTATTTTTACCATACTGAATAACTCTTGTGCATTATATTTATGCTTTATTAAGATCTTTGAAATTGTTACCAATCTATGTGTTTAAAACCTGAATGAAAAAATTGGATATGTTACAGTTTTTTTAGGCTCCTTTATTAGAGAAAGAATAATCATGAATAATTTTCGAGGTCCTGGACTCTCGATCATATTTAACATAGTCTGAGAGTTACAGCTCATTTGTTATAAAAATCTAGTATCCAACAGGGTTCAGTCACTTTATTAACAGAAATAAACTCTTTATGAGAAACAATTTTCGGTAATACTTTTTTTAAATGAACCTTGAAAATTAAAAAAAAATAATCTTGGATAAAACTCGGTTATAAAGGAAAATATTCAGTTATAGTAAGATAATATCTGAATTTGACAAAATTTAAGCTGATTAATTCAGGAATATTCAAAACTAAATTTTTCTTGTATATTTTGATAATTTGGCTCTAATTTTCTCTCTTCAATTAGTAATTTAGATAGTAATTCAGATTTGCGTATGAATGTGCAGAATAAAATGTTATTTAGATACATATTATACCAATTATTTATTTTTACTATACTGAACACTCTTGTGCAATGTATTTATGCTTTATTAAGATCTTTGAAATTGTAACCAATCTATGTGTTTAAAACCTGAATGAAAAATTGGACATGTTAAAGTGTTTTGAGAATCTTTTATTAGAGAAAGGACAATCATGAATTATTTTTTTCGTTCCTGGACTTCCGATCATATTTAACATAGTCTGAAAGTTATAGTTCGCATGTTATAAAATTCTAGTATCCAATAGAGTTACTTCACTTTATTAACAGAAATAAACTCTTTAAGAGAATCAATTTTCGGTAATATTTTTTTAAATTAATCTTGAAAATTAATATATATATATATATATATATATATATATATAATCTTGGATAAAACTCGGTTATAAAGGAAAATATTCAGTTATCGTAAGATAATATCTGAATTTGACAAAATTTAAGCTGATTAATTCAGAAATATTCAAGAAAACTAAAACTTTCTTGAATATTTTGATAATTTGGCTCTAATTTTCTTCCTTGAATTTGTAATTTAGATAATTTTGAGTATGAATGTGCAAGATAAAATGATACTTAGATACCTATTACACTGATTATTTATTTTTACCATACTGAATAACTCTTGTGCATTATATTTATGCTTTATTAAGATCTTTGAAATTGTTACTAATCTGTTTTTTTTTAAAATCTGATATAAAAAATTGGATATGTTAAAGTTTTTTTAGGTTCCTTTATTAGAGAAAGAATAATCATGAATAATTTTCGAGGTCCTGGACTCTCGATCATATTTAAGATAGTCTGTGAGTTATAGCTCTTTTGTTATAAAAATCTAGTATCCAAGAGGGCTCAGTCACTTTATTAACAGAAATAAACTCTTTAAGATAATCAATTTTCGGTAATATTTTTTTAAATCAATCTTGAAAATTTAAAAAATATATATATAATCTTGGATAAAACTCGGTTATGTGCAGAATAAAATGTTATTTAGTTACATATTATACCAATTATTTATTTTTACTATATTGAATACTCTTGTGCAATGTATTTATGCTTTATTAAGATCTTTGATATTGTAACCAATCTATGTGTTTAAAGCCTGAATGAAAAATTGGACATGTTAAAGTTTTTTTAGAATCTTTTATTAGAGAAAGGACAATTATGAATTATTGTTTCGTTCCTGGACTTCCGATCATATTTAACATAATCTGAAAGTTATAGTTCGTATGTTATAAAAATCTAGTATCCAACAGGGTTCAGTCACTTTATTAACAAAAATAAACTCTTTAAGAGAATCAATTTTCGGTAATATTTTTTTAAAATCAACCTTGAAAATTAAAAAAAAGATAATCTTGGATAAAACTCGGTTATAAAGTAAAATATTCAGTTATCGTAAGATAATATCTGAATTTGACAAAATTTAAGCTGATTAAGTCAGGAATATTCACGAAAACTAAAAATTTCTTGAATATTTTGATAATTTGGCTCTAATTGTTTTCCTTGAATCTGTAATTTAGATAATTTTACGAATGAATGCCCAGCATAAATTGATATTTATATACCTACTATAACAATTGTTTATTTTTACCATACAGACTAACTCTTGTGCATTGTACTTATGCTTTATTAAGATCTTTGATATTGTAACCATTTTATGTGATTAAAACCTGAATTAAACAATTGGATAAGTTAAAATTTTTTATACTTCTTTATTACAGAAAGAACAATCATGAATTAATTGAGCATTCCTGGATGTCCTCTCATGGTTTACATAGTCTGAGAGTTGCAGTCCATTTGTTATAAAAATCTAGTATCTAATAGAGTTTAGTCACTTTTTTTAACAGAAATAAATAATTTAAGAAAATAACTTTTTGGTAATTTTTTTTAAAAATCAATCTTGAAAATTAAAAAAAAAAATCGATAAAACTTAGTTATAAACGAAATTTTCAGTTATATCTCAATTTATACTATCTCAATTTAACAAAATTTAAGCGGATTAATTCAGGAATATTCACGAAAACTATAAATTTCGTGAATATTTTGAAAATTTGGCTTTAATTTCATCCTTGAATTTGTAATTTAGATAATTTTGCTTATGAATGT
The DNA here is from genome assembly GCA_032207245.1 of Pardosa pseudoannulata. NCBI lineage: Eukaryota > Metazoa > Arthropoda > Arachnida > Araneae > Lycosidae > Pardosa > Pardosa pseudoannulata. The sequence goes on along the minus strand of CM063504.1, from coordinate 115,737,733 downwards.
GCAGGATAAAAGGATATTTAGATACCTATTATACCTATTATTTATGTCTACCATACTGAATAACTAATGTAATAATATTTCTAGAAACAGAGTGATAACTACGGATTACTTGTGAAACAGAACAAATGTAATCGGTTGTCTAAACTTGTTGTTATTCAGCAATCTAATATTTATTAAAGTTAAAAATTGGAGTGTAAAATCATTTAGTTACAACAGTTGTATTACACGAAATAGTCTAGAAATTCAGTTTTGGAATTCAATATTCAGGGGTTAGTTTTAAGCATTAATTTTATAGAAGATGTCTGTTTCCATTAAAATGCGAAGGATACTGTTGTTAAGAGTTAACAATTAAAGGGATTCGAATATTGCATTGATTCCTATTCTTCTACATATAATTTGTATAAAGTGGATATATTTACAATAGAATGGTTTATAAATTAATTTACTTGTCCGTGAAACTGAAATAACAATTGGGTGGACTAATTTTCCGTCTCATTATATTAAGCTATATTATAAAACATTAGTTAATTGTTCTCTACTATACAAATCTACATTTCACTAGCTTTAATTACTTTACCGTTAATAGTGTAGAATCAGCTTATCGTTTCTCTGGTGCCTATTTTGTTTTGAAATCAAAGTACCCGAATAAAAGGTTTGCCGTTATTGTTTCTACCGTACTTTGTTTTATAAAGACCATATACCGCAAGGATTAAGAGGAATAAAGTGTAATGAAATGCAATTAACATGGTTACTATGTTTGGGTAATGCGTTACATAATTTTTGCGTAACACCCATGAGACACTTATAAGCATAAAAATATCAGGCAGTTAATTAAAACGAAGAATAGCTTTAAATTATAAATAAACGGAAAAGAATAAAAAATACGTAGCTCATAAAAGGGAAATATTTTGTTTTTTCTTAAGTCTTAATTACTTTTTGTTGGTTCTCCGGGATGGGTGAGGGTGAATTTTTTTTAATATTTTTACAAACATTTTCATCCCGAATGTGTTAGGACAAAGATTCTCAAAATTTACTTTGTTACATATGTATCTAATATAGAAACGGAATTTAATGCTCAGAAGATATAAAATGCTAAGAAAGTTTGGCTTTGTAACGTTTACTAACAGGTAAGAATCGTGGTAGCTATGATGTCAAAGCCAGCAGTCTCGTAACTGAATGGTTGCAGGATCGAGGCTTAAATCAGCCAAAGGCCAACTATGTTTATTAATGCCGGATGGAGTATTTAAAATAGGTTTCTTTTTCTCTCAATGTCCTCAAATTTCCCAAACTGTACCTCTAGATCTGTCAGACCAAAGCTGGGGAACCTTCTGCTTGGTTTCTTTCTTCTAACTTATGAGGTTCTACATGAGCAAAGTCGTTTTACCCATCAAATGAAAGGAGCAATCCTTCTCGAGGTATATATTTCGTGGCTCTTTTTTTAAATGAATATGCATACTCTTAGACGTGGACCAGTCGCATAGTACGACAGAGTAAGTTGGACCTGGTGTAGTCTTTCCAACACCAAAGAGATGGTTAACAAACAGCAACAACAACTAAGAGACTGTGACCTAAGAGAATGGCCTAGTGGTTATCAGACTAGAGTCTCAAAGTCAGAGTTCGAGTACAATGGGCATTCTAAATTATGCACGTGCGAAGAACGATCCACTAGGATAAATTTTGGTATTTAAAGTTTTCTTCCTAAAAAGTTAAAAGAGGGATTTGGGTATAGAATCAGGATATATATATATATATATATATATATATATATATATATATATATATATATATATATATATATATATATATATATATATATATATATATTTATATATATATATATATATACATATATATATATATACATACATATATATGTATATATATGTATATATATATGTATATATATATATATGTATATATATATATGTATATATATATGTATATATATATATATATATATATATATATATATGTATATATATGTATATATATATATATATATATATATATATATATATATATAAAAATAACAGTTAACTAGATAAGGAAGCTAATGTAGGTATTTCATATAAAACTTCAAAGACGACCCTAGAAAATTCTCAGATGTTTTCATATCTTAAGTCAAGGACAAAAAACCTGCGTCCCTCTGCTTTCCCCTTTTTAACTCCTAACTTAAATTGATCATTGGGGCTACAGCTTTTTGGCCTCAGAGAATGGGTCTAACCAATTATAATTCTATATTGCCCTAACGGCCAATTTAGGAAATTCCTGAACAAAGAGGAGCTGCACGCTGTCGGAGGCAGATTTTCCAACCGATTCTGACTGAATTGTTGAACCAGGTGTTAAGGGCTTTTTACTTATAACTACATGCTAGCTAACCCCTCAGATTGTCCTGTCCATATAATGAAGGGGGAACCCATCCTCCAACGTTCTGTTAATAAAGGTCTATAACTAAAATGTGTCAATTTTATGGGTCATGAATGCAACCACCCACCGTGAAGTTCATTTTAATACACACACACACACACACACACACACATATATATATATATATGCATATATATATATATGTATATATATATATGTATATATGTATATATATATGTATATATGTATATATATGTACATATATATGTATATATATGTATATATATATATATATGTATATATATATGTATATATATATATATATATATATATATATATATGCATATATATGTATATATGTATATATATATGTATATATGTATATATATGTACATATGTATATATGTATATATATATATATATATATGTGTGTGTGTGTTTGTGTGTGTGTGTGCATAACAATACTTGTTGATTTAGGCATTTAGGCATCCTGTAGTAGTTTGTGCTCCATTCTAAATTAAGATTTATATTTTGAAAAAAAATTTAGATTTTTTTATCTTAGTGCTTTTGAACAATAGGTTAATCCTCACACACATTATTTTTGGAAGCTTAAAATATGATTAAAAAATTTTAAATCTTATTTTTAAGTGTTTTTTAAATCTAATTTTTAAATCTTTAAATCTTTTTAATTGTTTTAAAAGTCTTAATGTAGCAGCCCTTATTTGATTCTTATAAAACAAGAAAATTAATCTACATTTAAAATTAATTTTAACAAGTGTTTAAATAGATATTTATTTTTAAAAATGTCATTTGGTTCGTTATTCCCAGTAGAATATTTTTAAAATTGACATAGAAAATATACACCAAATGACAAAAATGAAATTCAGTTACCTACAATATTTTTAAATATGTAATTTAGAAATTAAACTGTTTTAAAATTGATATAGAAAATATAAACCAAATGACAAAAATGAAATTCTCTCGCCCATAATATTTTGAAATAAATAATTTAGAAATTAAACTTTTTAAAAATTGATATAGAAATTATACACCAAATGACAAAAATTAAATTCTCTTACCCTCTATATTTTGAAATAAGTAATTTAGAAATTAAGCTGTTTTAAAATTGATATAGAAATTATACACTAATTGACAAAATTGAAATTCACTTACCCACAATATTTTTAAATATGTAATTTAGAAATTAAACTTTTTTTTATTAAATTGAGGCAAAATATCTCTTTTATTTTGAGAATCTAAAATTTTAAGGTACATGAAAGTTTGAAATTAATTTGTTAATTGTCAAGTAAACCGAGAAAAATTATCGTTTATTATGCTATTAAATAAATTAATCGTATTAATATGATTGAGGTTCACAAAATAAAAACGATAATTATATTCTATTTGGTATAAAAAAGTAGTTTTCGATAAATACATTTAAAAAAATATTATGCTGGGTAGGGAATTTTAACATTTCTTTTCGGTTGGATATATATTATGATATATTATACGTGTTTTCCTTGAATATTTTTTATGTTAAAAATGTATTGCTTCATATAACAAAAATTAAATAATTTTTTTAAATTTAGTGCATCATTAGTGATAAAGGAAAAACATTTTTATAACATGAGTAGGCGTTTTATGGTTATATTGATGAAAAAAGGCTCATGTTAAAGATATTTCAGACCGGAAGTATTAAATCCCCTTAATACTAAGCTAAATCACGTGCTAAATTTAAACTTACATTTCACTAATGATCCTATTGTTGTTAGGTTTAAGTTCTTAAACCTAACCAAGATCAATATTTTTTCGTTAGAGTATGCAATTGAATTTTTTCTCTCATTTATACCATAACTTACAATCCTTCCTTAAGGGAGATGAAATATACAATTCTTAAAGGAAAAGAATTTCATTTTCTGAGTTTAAAAATATGAGACATAGAGATTTTGTACTATACATTTTGTGCTTCTCCTTCTGTAAATCTCCTCGTTATATAAATATATTTCGGAATAAAATTTTTCAAGATTTTTAAAAATGATAGAAGTAAAGGGACTACTGAAGAATTGGAATCCTTGTCAAATTTGAGAAAATATTGGAGATATTTACTAAGACTCAAAAGTAATCCATTCAAACATTGTCTATCTTACTTTTTCTGCTGACTTTAATTAATCACAGTGCGCCATCGTAATAGAATTATATACTCTTACTTAATTAAAGGAAACAACTTGAAAGCTGGACATTTATATTTATGGGCAATTAATCCCTTAATAGTTTACATACAAACGCAAAAGCTCTAAATTATTAAAAATCAGCCATAGTGAACCATTAATGGTTTGTTATATCTCAAATTTTTAAGCATTGCGCACTTTTAATATATAAGAAAAAAGTGACACAAAGAGAGTTGGATGCAAATAATGTATAAATTATAATATAGATACAGATTGTTTGTACACGGTCAGATCAGGAGAAAATGTTAGGCGACCATACTGAAACCATTTTCGCCAAGTTGGTGGGGGAACCCAATTCAGTCAAAAATGATTGCTAGATATGCCAATGAAATTTTATTCAGATTTGCATCCCTGAAACCGGAGTTTCAATATCTACCAGGAATTTATAAAAGATCCATTTTTATTATTTGGACTAACGAGATGCATTTGTCAAGTTCGTTTTTGCATGAAGAATTAGATACAAATAACATAAATTATAATATAGATACAGAGTGTTTGTACACGGTGAGATTAAGAGGAAATGTCAGGCGATCATACTCAAACCATCATCGCCAAGTTGGCGAGGGAACAAAATTCTTCAGTCAAAAATGATTGCTAGATATGCCATGAAATTTTATTCAGATTTGCATCACTGAAACCGGAGTTTCAATATCTACCAGTAATTTATAAAAATTCATTTTTAGTAGTTGGAATAACGAGATGCATTTGTCAAGTTCTCTTTTACATGAAGAATTAGATGCAAATAACATATTATAATATAGATACAGATTGTTTGTACACGGTGAGATCAAGTGCCAATGTTAGGCGACCATACTCAAACCATCATCGCCAAGTTGGCGGGGAAACCCAATTCTTCAGTCAAAAATGATTGCTAGATATGCCATGAAATTTTATTCAGATTTGCATCCCTGAAAACGGAGTTTCAATATCTACCAGTATTTTATAAAAATTCATTTTTATTAGTTGGAATAACGAGATGTATTTGTCAAGATCATTTTTACATGAATTGTTAAAAATAGAGATGTAATTGCATTTATAATTAACTGATGCCATTAATAAAGCATTGTTAAAACAATATGCGGAATTATAATAAAAGAAAGCTTATTTATAGAAGAGTTTTTTTTTAAGAATTATTACAAGTGTGATATGAGTTTTCAGAATTTATTAGCCCCATTTTCTTTAATCCTTTAAATTATAGAAGTTACAGTTAGGAAACAATCAAATTTTAAAAAATGAAAAAAATTTATACCATTTATATATATTTTATTTGATACCATTTTATTAAGATATTTCCCATTCTGATATATATTCCCTTAATATTTTTAATTCTCATGTATAACTTATGTTTATCTTAGAACTCAATTTTCTAAGTACATAAATTATTCTAAAGAACATTTTTAAATAGAGAATTTTAAAATACGATCTACTTATTTGGGAAAACTTACGTACTCAGTGGTTAAATTTATCAAGGTCCAAGAAATATTTAAACTGAAATATGTGATATTTAAGTTAAATATTTCAAGTTTTCTTCAAATTAATCTAAATTAAAAGGTTTGTTCTGTTGCTAGAAGTATTTTACCTTTTGCTTTCTTGGAAATTTCGAAATTCTTACATTATCTTCCTCAGTAAGAAAAAAATTAACAGAAAGTAAATATCTAAATTCATCATTTAGAGAGTAATGTACCTTAAATACTCTGAAAATTTCATGAAAAGAAATTGAATAGCTTGAAAAGTATTTTATTCAGATAATTACGACATTCCATTTTGGAGAAAATTACTTTAATTAACCTTGAAACTTAGAGTTTATACATTTAAATCAAAAAATTATTTGGCTTTAATTTCTAAAATACTGAGAAATTTTGAAATAAGGTATTTTTAAGAAGATCAGTATTAATATATTATTTAAACTGAAATATATAAAGTATCAAAGGTAGTATTTCATCTTACTAAAATATATCACGACAAACATTGGCAACATTGATACTGGCCGTGTTCCGTCCAACAGCCATGATGAGACAGCAATTGCTTAATAGTTTTGTAAATTGTGTCTTTTTTGTAACCGTGAAGGTTAGCGCCATCTGCAAATATATGTAATACAATAGTGTTCGCTGAGAGCGAGGGGCTTAAAGCTGCCATATATACTGTTATTTCTTAGTTTTCTTTAAAGTGGGTGTTTTGTACGACGTTGGGAGTGATAATAGTCAAAGTCATTGTAAGTAAATGATTTATTCATTTTAATCATAAACCTTATTGGGTTGTCATTTTCCCAACTCTGATCCAATCCATATTCATTTAATTCTACTTCATTGTGTTTAAGTATTCTGGTATCCCCCTCATTCACATTATTCTTATTTATTATACATTCCACTAAGTCTTAACATCTCACAGGCTTGTTTCGCATTAACTAGCATGTTCACACATTTTAACCAAAGAATTTTTAAATTTATTTGGACTCCATCACTGAGAGTAAATTTGTTATTTATCTCTAACCGGATACTCAATATTTTGGTAACAAACTATTTCTTATCAGTTCTTGTATGGATTTGCAGTTACGGTGCGATGTTTAGAAAAATTGCTTATTCCCTGTTAGTTTGTTTTATAAAAATGATTTTTATTAAACAATAAATTTTGTAAAAACTAAATAACATGACATGAAATCACGGGAATACAACACAAAAATACTGTAGAATTAACTTAAAATATTCGAATAATAGATAATTTTTATAAACACCAGTTCAGTTATATTTTGCAAATTCATTTATTAAGCGGTAAGCCATATTTTTCATGACTAACTCAAGATATGGAAAGTTTATTGTAAAAATCGTATGATCATATTAGATTTATATCTGTTTAATTAATTCTCAGCGTTAGCATCCTCTTTTGTTTTAACAGTAGCAGTTAAATAAATTATCCCTCTAATCTGAAGTATCTTTTTATATAAAGCAATTGAAATATTTAAACTGTTATTTCGATTTAATTTAATTTTAATTATTTTGTTATTTTAATTTAATTTAACCTGAGGAGCATGTGCAGCTTACTGATGTGCAGCTAACCCTACTTAACCTTTACTTCCCTTCTAACCTAACTCTTTAATTGTTAATTTTTTTTATAAGTTAGCCAACTTGAGAGGGATGCTGGAATCTACTGAAAATCTTTCTGTGAACTACTAGAAACTCCCCCGCTCACTACAGCTAGCTGGAGATCGACGATATAGTGATCAATGAGTTAGAAAATGATCAGACTGTTAGCAGTATAGTAGAGAAGTCTTTTCTGATGCAGCTGGCAATACAGACAGATATCTTTAGGCCAAACATGGTTGTGAATCTGTTATTTATTTATTACCATTTGAGGAGCATGTGCAGCTTATGGATTGCTACAAATTCTAACCCTACTCTAACCATTAATTCCCCTCTAACCTAACTCTTTAATTGTTTAAAAATTTTATGAAATAGCCAACTTGAGAGGGATGCTGGAATCTACTGAAAATCTTCCTGTGGATTTATAGAAATTCCCCCGTTCACTACAGCTAGCTGGAGATCGACGATATGGTGACCAGTCAGTTAGAAAATGGTCAGGCTGTTAGCACTAGAGTGAAGTCTTTTTCAGTGCAGCTGGTAATACAGACAGATATCTGCCAAACATGGTTGTGAAGCTGTTATTTATTTATCACCACCTAAGGAGCATGTGCAGCTTACGGATTACTACAGAAGAGAGTAAAATTACGCCATTAGGGTCCTTGTATAATTTGAAAGAAGAAACCAAACAGATGACCCATAGGCATGGTCAGTTACCTCCAGGGGTATTGTTTAATCTTGGCGAGAATTGAGACTACGAACCCAATTTAAATGTCCAAATCGCCATTAATCAACACGCGGATATTTCATCAGCTAGATCTTCTAACTCACAACTCTCCGGTTATGAATCGATGCCTTACCTGACTGAGCTATCCCGGCTGGAACTGGAGAAGCTGACGTTCTAAACTCCTGACCGCACACAGGTGGTAAGTGTAAGAACATGGTTGGTAAAGTTACAATATCTTCTTATCCCCCAATTTTCCTAAAAATATTAACACATAGTATCCTTCGTTTTTATATTTTTCAATAAGCAAAGCTATTCATTTATACCTATTCTTCTCGTCCTCCTCAGAAATTTTACAAAGAAAGGAATAAAAACTTATTTCCCAGCATTTGCTTGAACAATGAAATAAAATATTTTTCTCTTTTTGTATACTAAATTCTATTAAATACTATAATTTTAATATTTCAAATCTTCTCTGACTACAATACTCCTATCTTTATGTAATTGCAAAATTTGTTTCAGTCGATAACATTTTACAAAGTACACAGAAACATATTTTTAAATTTAAGAACTAAAAATAAATTAAAAATGATTAATAAGAAGTTGGAAAAATTTTGTTTTACGCTACTAAAGAACTTAAAAAGTTTTTTTAAAACCAAAATTCAGAATTTGTTTACCCATGAAACGTCTGGACTATTAATCTTAATTACGCAATCGATTAGGGTAAAAGGTTTTTTTTTTTTCTTTCTCAAAACAACTATTTTTCTCTTCCTTTTTCTGAAAAGGATAAACCTGTAGTTCCTTTGAATTTTTAAGGTTTATTCAAGTTTACGGTGTAGGGGGTTTTATTTAAGTAGTAACACAGTGCTTTAATTTGCCCTTTTTTTCACTAGATCGCTCTGTTTTTCGAAAGACATCGAAGGCAATCTTTTTATCTATTCAGCGAGGGATTTTCTTCAATATATTCTATACTCACATGGGTTATTAAAATGTAATTAACATTCATGAGATATTTTCAAAAGCTGTATTTAGATTTCATACATCTAATGTAGACAAAAGTTGGGTTATTTTTTTCTCGAAAACTGAAAAAGATATGATAGTTTTATACTCTTTTGCATATTAGTTATTTTAACTTTCTCAGAGGAGATGAATTGTGAGTTAACAGAGAAGTTATACTGTAGTAACTTAAAAATAGACAGTTAATTAAGTAGTGCAGTAAATATATGTGTATTTGTATATATATATATATATATATATATATATATTTCATATGTATGTATATAATATGTATCAATATGTATATATATGTATATATGTATATATATATGTATATATACATGTATATATATATATATATATATCTATATATATATATATATATATATATATATATATATATATATACATATGTATATATATATATGTATACATATGTATATATGTGTATGTATGTGTGTAAGAGTATGTATATGTATATATATAAATATATATATATATATATATATATATATATATATATATATATATATGTATATATATATATATATATATATATATATATATATATATATATATAAATATATATATATATATATATATATATATATATATATATATATATATATATATATATATAAATATATATATATGTATGTATATATATATATACACAAATACACATATATACATACACACTTACACATATACACACACACACACATATATATATATATGTGTGTGTGTGTGTGTGTGTGTATGTGTGTGTGTGTGTATGTGTTTGTGTATGTGTGTAATATTTTAAACCAAATTTACACAATTATAATTGTATTCTAAAATAAATTTCTGCTAATTCTGTCTCTAAAACTATTACAACTTTTGGCGAGAAGTTTTTATTGATAATAATACGAATACAGCTGAAACTGTTTGAATCTTTTATGAAACAAAGAATTTACGATTTGAAATATAAGAGAATTTGAAATATAATTTTAATTCAAAATACTTTTCTATATTAGGTTTTAGGCAAGTTGAATCGCAACAGTTTATGATTGAACAAATTAACTCAGAATGATCTACAATAACCTTCCTGATACTCTAAAACTAAAAGTAATAATTCATTAATATGTTATTAACACTTATAGCTGTGGTCCCGAAATATTTTTAGTTCTTGTTATGAATATGTCAAAAGTTTTCCATGGTGCCGTTATTTAAAATATTGGTTTATCTAACACAGTTGGTGTGGTTAGCTTAATTAAGACATATATCAATATTTTGAATATGTATTTTAATTTAGTAAACTACTTATTGAATATACTTAATTATCCGGAATATTTAATTGTTTACTGAACAAAAACTTTAAATTTTGGAATCAAACTGAATACAACTACCCTCGATAAACTATTAGTAGAATAATTACACAATAAATTTTACTCAATTACAGAGTACAACACATTTACAGAGTACAACAATACTGAGTTTTCAGTTTCACCATTTCTCTTTATATTATATCAGTGACTGAAGGAGTTATTGATTTTTAATATGTATGTGACACATACACAGAAAGCTTAATTCAAAATACTTTTCTATATTAGATTTTAAGCAGAGTGAATCTCGACAGTTTATGATTGAAGAAATTAACTAAGGGTGATCTAAAATAACCTTTCTAAAACTCTGAAACTAATGAAATGTAATAATGTATTAATACGTTATTAGTGCTTATAGGAGTGATCTCCAAATATTTTTAGTACTTGTCGCTATTAATATGTCAGAAATTTCCCACGGTGCATTGATTCAAAATATTGGACTATATAACACATTTAGTGTGGTTACTTTAGTTTAGATATAAATTAATATCTTCAATATGTATTTTAATTTAGTGAACTACTTATTGATTATACTTAATTATCCGGAATATTTTATTGTTCACTGAACTAAAATCTCAAATTTTGGAATCAAACTAAATACAATTACACTCGATAAACTATTAATAGAATTACACAATAATTTTAACTCAGTTTTATATATTACATAAACTGAAGATTACTATTCCTTACAAAAACTGTATTAAATATCTTTTTATGTTATAGAAAAGCGAAAATATAATATTGTCCTTAATCTTGACTCCTTACTGCTGCCAAACTTTTCTAATGCTGAAATATTTTCACGGCGCACCTGCAGTACAGCCCCTAGAGTACTGTACTGAGTACAACCCAGAGTTGTGACTCTCAGCATGGGAATCATTGGCTTGGAAGTGTATTCCTGATCTAATTTATCAGCTGTAAATAAATATTAAGTATTTTTTTTGGCTTAAAATCCGTTGAAATATTTCTGCTTTCTGTATATCAGTTACTTATATTGTATTTAAACGGAATTGGATTTGGTGTTTCTAAATAAAGGCTTTTTTTAGGGTAAATAAAAGTAAACTATTTGGAATTATATCTTTTGACTCAGGACTTATGTCTTTCGTCTTTTACTAAACAGATCAGCGAAACAAAATCAACTATCAGCTCGACCTGCAAAGATTACTAAAATCTGATCCCGGAGGGCTACACTAACATATATGCCTGGAATGGAAGACAATCTGTAAGTTATTGTACTTAAATCCACTTGAATCTTTTAATATATAAAGAAATAAAGAATAAGATATAAAGAAACTTATTATTTAAAGCTATTTTTTGGTTTAAGCTTTGAAGTAGCATGAATTTTATCATCTTACAAACATGATAAACTTGCATGTTACAAAATTACAAAATTACAATTACATATTACTTACATGAACAAACCAACTTAGAGTGAGCTACAATAGCTGTTTAACTCATTTTTGACTCATCTACAAACTAGTTTTTTTATATGTACTACTGATGAGGAAGTTCTGTGCAATTTTGAAATAACTACACAGAGTACAACAATACAGAGTTATTGATTTTTAATATGTATGTGACATGCCTTTGACATGTAATTTAAAGAAGGAAAGTAATTGCTATTTAGTTTGACTGGTCGAGACTTTTTAATACAATGTCAATCTTCCATTCAACTTACACAGCAAGCTTAAAAAGTATCTTGGGCCTGAAGTCTCTGAAAAAAAAAATCTTTGTTTTTTTCCATTCTAAATTCCGGACTGTCCCTGAATATGTTTTTATGGTATGAAATTTGCCACCACAGTGTCATTACAATGACCTCACTGAGAATTGATTTCTGATGGGAAAATTATCTTAGTTTAAAAATTCTGTTTACTAAAGAAGTCAGATGGTCAGAAAAAAAAGTAGCCCTGACAGAGTTAAATTCTAATTTAATGATAAAAATTACATAAAAACCACATTGAGGTAAGAAAATAATCACAAGTTAATGATTTTGTTCTTGAGAAGCGGAGATAGGTGCACTTCCAGGATTCAGGCTCTTTTTTTTCATCGAGATATAGAGTTAAAATCGGTGAAAATATTTTTGGTACTTATTGAGATTTTTACTATATTTTACTTAGTTATTTACTCACCGTTCCCCCACTCATTCCATGAGTCCTCGTGAGCAAAACAATAGACCGTAGAGTTCTAAACCAAACCAAAGCAAATCTCCCACTCTCTTTCACTCTTCCTTCGTCCACATTCCTTCTCTCTCAATCACTCACCTATTCTTCCTCTCCTTTTCTTCCCCTCCTCCATCACTCATTTACACACACATACATATATAATGAATGAAAGAAATGTTCATTTACTGATGTTTTGCTCCGATCACTTTTTATATAGATCCGAGGCAGACTAGGATCTGTCTGTGAATGTTGTCCTCATCCTCATTACGCCAGTGAATTAGCCGAATAAAAACTGTTAAACATGCGACAAAAACGACTGATACGGTCTGAAGTGAGCTGTTCACTATGATGAGCACTTTCTCTTTTATGTACAATATGTCTAGTACGTGTAGTATGTGTGTATATGGAAATAAATATATGTTCGTAAGTAAGATGTCTTTGTCATCTATGATAAATTAGTGAGGAGTGACACGACAGGCATAATCTAGACTTTCTTCCCCATTTTTCTCAATCTAAGTGTTCAAAAAATAAACATTTGTTTCGTATACGTAAGAGTAAACCAAGAAAACTTCTTGCAATTTAATCGATCATTTATTACGAGAATATAAACCTCCAAACGTGAAGTGATCTCTCGAACTGGAAAAAGTAACGCAATGAACCTCTTGGTTAAAATGCACCCAGATAAAAGTCGATGACACAGGTGAAGTTTTCGATAGATATTTTTTCCCCAGAAGTTTGAATTTATTAGCACTAGTTGCGTTTTAGTTTGAAATAGCTGTAAAACAACATATTAGAAACAAATATTGGTTAATGAAAAGCCTCTATCGGTAACTGCAACTATTTAAACAAAATTTGGGTTTACTGAAACCTGTAAGAATTTCCTTCTTTCAGAACATTTTGAATCAGTTTGTGTGTGCCCGTTCGATTGATAAATTCTTCCAATACTCCATTTGGTCTTACACCTGTTCGATTAATATAACTTTTTTCATACGTAACTAACAGAAATTAAAGGAAATCGATTACTTTAGAGGCTAGAACTTCTAATTATAAAACTCCATGTTGCAGTCCTTCAGATAAAAGATGTTATTGAACTTGGCCCATCTTTCGAATATTATTTTTTCATTATTGTTAATCGATGTCTTTTCTTCCCAGTATAACAGATTCTTGAGAATTTTTAATCGAATTCTTAACCAGAGTGGGCAGAAAGTTTTTGACGTTTTCTTACTTTTACCACAGCTTTCTCCCGGGGGAAAAAGTTGCGCTTATGAATCTACTTCGAATTTTTTTTCTCCTTTTATAAATAGCTTAATCATTGTAAGAAGGAGTTTCATCGTTTCGGTGATTTTGAGGTGTTGTAAATAGATTTTCTTTAAATTATATGAAAGATAAGCGTTTTCTGTTTATAACTACGAAAGAATATAAATTTGTTAACAACTGTTGGTCATATGAATTTTGATTTACAGATGAAATGCTAAATTAAAATATATATTTTTACACCGTCAAAGAGTCAGTTGTTTGATTTTATATTTTTAAACATTTTGGACATTTCTGAATAGTTTAAAATAAACCCTATTCACATATTGGAATAACAATTTGTAAAACCATATATTTTTTTTTGCATTGGATATGACAGTCTTTAAGAAAACTATAAAAACTTTGAATGCATTTTACTGAAATTGGTGACTTTCCAAATAATGTAAACTGTAAATAAAATCCTATTCTACAATTTGATTTTAAATACCTACTTTTTTCGTTGCTGTTTATTTCAGTTAAACCTTTGCATATATAGACATAGATTATTTTTAAAAAAAGTTTAAACGAAATAACTACTATTTTCAATATTTTCACATATATAGGAAATGTTAATGGATTACAGTAATTTTTGCTCAAATTACAGCAAAATAAACTAAAATGACATAATTTTCTGGATTAATATAATAAACTAACACAACAATATTATTATCTATATTAACTGCCATGAATTTGATGTTCCTCAGATTCCTTTGAATTTCACAAGTCCTTTACAGTATCCACGAAATACAAATGGCCCAAAAATTCCTAAACTTTTGGCGGGAAAATATCTCTATTTATTGGGAAAATGGC
>CM063504.1:115682718-115717718 GCA_032207245.1 Pardosa pseudoannulata | reverse complement strand
GAAATAAGAGTAAAATACTACTGTTTTGAATATTATCCAAAATTAGTGGACCTACTGTTGAATTGTACAAATACCTCCATCAACAGGTAAAAAGAATAATTCAGTATATTTATGACTTTAGCAGATGCTTACCATTGTCCTTTTTATAGGAAGAATAAACTAGGTTTGTTTCCGATGCTATAGTGTTTCAAAATTTATTTAAGTTTATTTTTAAATGCTTTAAGAACTTCTTACGAATGTAATGTTTGGAATGTTTATGTCTGTTGGAGCCTAAGAAA
Source organism: Pardosa pseudoannulata (assembly GCA_032207245.1). Taxonomy (NCBI): domain Eukaryota; kingdom Metazoa; phylum Arthropoda; class Arachnida; order Araneae; family Lycosidae; genus Pardosa; species Pardosa pseudoannulata. The sequence goes on along the minus strand of CM063504.1, from coordinate 115,717,440 downwards.
TAAGTTCCTGAATAAAGTTTTTTTGGTTATTGGAAAGATGTTTGGCTAACATTCATATTCAAAGCTCAACTATTAATAATTTTAATAACAAAATGCTACAAGAGTTACAGAATTAAAGTCTTCAAATTTCCAATGCATTATCACACGTCAGCACAAATAAAAATAAATAGTTTGAAACTGTTTCGCTATCACAAGAGAAATTGCTGCATTTTCCATGGGGTTAAGGAATCCTGAACTGAATCTGTTGCTTTTTCAATGCGTATAAGGAATTTGGACCCACGACCAGTTTTTACAGATGTTCACCCCTTCCCATATCTGGAAGTCAACCACATTAACCTCTTCAGGCATCTTTGACTTACGGCCAAGGGGCTCATTAAAAGTTTTCGTATGTGTCCCTCTTTTGCAGGGCGGCAGTAAATCTAAAAGGAGGATTCCTTTTTTGGAAGGGATCATTTTCCCCCGATCAGTTGACCCCCGAAGAAAGGATAGAGGATAGACTGCAGTCAGTGTGCAGTCATGAAAGCTTGCGACACGAACATATATCTAGTTGGAGGAAGGATTTCTCGCTTATGAAAGGAAGAAGACACAATGGCTGTCTTTTATGTGTGGAGTCAGTTATTCCACCAAATCATAATTGCGGTTTGATCAGACTACGGGACTCTGAATATCATTTTTCTTTGTAATTTAACTATATAATATTGTAAATAAATTTTCTTGTGCTCTCCATTAAGATTCGGATGTAATTTTATACTTCTCAGCGACAACCTACTAACATAAGCATACCTGAGCAGTTGGCTGTCAGGTCATAATCTGCTTTCCTTAGCACAACACTGGTGCTTGACAACACGTGTAGGTAGATGCATAATAAGACTTTTAAACTTTTAAATTATGATAAAAAAAAGTACCTCTTTTCATAGATTTTATAAAATTTGGGTAAATCTATGGCTTGCAGAGCTATTCGAAACATACAAATATAACTTCATGAGTGCACCTAACGGAAAAACTGATGTATTATATTTGATTTCATTATGACAAAATATTTTTGCATTATCATGAAAATAAAATGAGATACTTGTAATCAAATATCATAGTATGGCTTATTCTTTAAACTTTTATGTAAAAAGAACTGTTTTTACTTATAAAATTATGATTGATGTAGATCAACAGTTCTTTTGAAAACTGTTTTTCAAGCCATACACTTCAATCTTCATGGAAATTACTATCATTTTCTGTAGTGCATTTTACCCTCTTGGTTAATGATACAAGCAATCACTAAGAGAGATTTCTCTAAATTAAAGTGTTAAGATGTATTACAAGGTATCTCAACTCCATAAAAGGCTATTATCAAAACATCCCTGACACGAGTGTAGATCATTCTGTAGCTTTAATTATTCATCACTCAGCCAGCAATTACAATTTTTTTTTATCTGGTAGGGGAGGCGAGCGACAACATCTCATGCTATGTTATTAATTGACGTTCCATCGATTTTTCAATTTCTGGGAATATATTTGACAACGCCTTAAAAAGGACTAAATCTGCGTCTTAAGTGATTATCTCGTAGCATTCGACAACGCCTATGTTACGCTAATGACAACTCCATCCCGTAATAATGTGTTGAATACTTTGCAATCGTAACACTACGGTATAACCCTTCTCCGTGTTGCGTGTTAGCTGCTATTAATGCAAGATGTAAAACATGGGTTTTGTCAATGTTTCTGAATGTATTATTAATAAGCATTCATTTTTGCTTCCAATATTGTTCATTTGTTGTATAATTATAACGCGTGGAGGTACATACTTAGTATAAATTATTTAAAGTATCTCACGTAGCATTCATACACACACACATATATATGTATATATATGCATATATATATATATATATATATATATATATATATATATATATATATATATATATATATATATATATATATATATATATATATATATATATATATATATATATATATATATATATATATATATATATATATATATATATATATATATATATGTAAATATATATATATATATATGTAAATATATATATATATATGTAATATATATATATATATATATATATATATATATATATATGTAAATATATATATATATATATATATATATATATATATATATATATATATATATATATGTATATATATATGTATATATATATATATATATATATATATATATATATATATATATATATATATATATATATATATATATATATATATATATATATATATATATATATATATATATATATATATATATATATATATATATATATATATATATATATATATATATATATATAATATATATATATATATATATATATATATATATATATATATATATATATATATATATATATATATATACTTTTTTTCCGGTATATGTATCATAAAATGGAAAACCAATATATACTAAAGCACAAATATAGTGAGAGAAAATGTAGATAGCTATTGCTTTGTTTGCGATCTTTCTTTTACTATCTATACCTTTAATGTCTACATCTTGACTTTTCCATTGCATTTGATTTTATGTTCTAGTACGTAAATACGAGATGATTAAACCTTTTTGCTTGGATATATCATAAAATGCGAATCCAAGATAAAAAGATACATATAAAGAGAGAGAAAAAACGCAAGCAGAGGTTTCAGCGTTTCGAGTGAACAGCATTCTCAATATGAGAGAACTCAATATGTTTTAATGTAGACTCTGAAAATATCTCTCAGAGGCCTGTAAATTTAGACTGCCTGCTTTTACAAGCAAGCCTTTGGATTCTCTGGCATTGCTCACTTGAAGCATCTTGTTCGTAATAGCATAAGAACAACTTTATGTAAGAAGTTGTTTGTAAGAAGTTTACACAAGAAGTTGTTAACATAAACTGTTTACATAAGACCAACTTTTGTTGTTTGCAAGATCAGCATAAGTTGCTATTATGTTTGGCATAGGAACCCGTTTCAAATAACATAACATGTTTTTTAGTCTAAACATGCCTACGAAGCTGTTACTCATTTAGCACCACCCGAGGAGTACGTGTAGATTAAGGTATGCTATTGACGCAATTAACATTATCCTTGATGGGTCATCGTAATTTATAATCAGGAACATACTACACAAGGCACAAAGAAAAAAATCAGTTTGGAGAGATAATTAGAAATGAACCTGGAGTATTTGGAATAATTCTAAAAAAATCTGTCTCGGAAAAGCCTTTAAAGGTTTTTAATAAGAAGAATTGTGCTATAATTTTTAGTAATAATTTTATTGATTACAAGAAGAAAGTATTAAAAACTGTATCCCTGGTATTAAAAAACTATATTCATTTCACTTTCTTAGTTATATTTTATATTTTGAAAAATATTGTTACTGATTTGTAAGTCAAACTTCATCCAGCTAAAAACTGATTAGAAAAAAATTATTTAACTTCTAAATATCGCCTTTTAGAACAATTTTAAACATTGTGTCACCAACTGCAAATTTCCATCTACATAGCAGTTTTCCACATATGGCGTGTCGCAACTGCCTACGTTACAAATGTCGTTTAACGAAAAATATTTGAAAGATGTTTTATTGTTTCCTTTTGTAGAACTTCTATTGTTTCTTTTCATTATAATCTGTCAGTTTTAAAAATATTCTAATGAAAAAAGGATTATAACTTAGAAAAATTCCCTAACTTTCTCAAATATATGACATATATCATCTTTCTATTGTGCCTTTTCATTATAATCTGTCAGTATAAAGAATATTTTAATGATAAAATGATTATAATTTAGAAAAATTCTCTAACTTTCATTTCATTTCATGTATTTCATTTTTCTATTGTACCTTTTCATTATAATCTGTCAGTTAAAAATAAAATATTTTAATGAGAAAATGATTATAACTTAGAAAAATTCTCCAACTTTCTCAAATATATGGCGTATTTCAGTAAGTTTTAGGAATGCTATAAAAGTTTTAGTTTAATTCGCAAATCAATGTATTTGTGATGTATCGTGTGAAGAAAATTCAAATAATTTCAAATAAAACTTAAAACGTCTGGCGTAAATCTCAAATTTTGCAACTTTCTAAAATATATGGCTTTTTTTCAGTCAGTTTTAGTTCAATTCGCACATCAGTGGATTTGTGGTGTATCGTATGAAGGAAAGTCAAATAAATTCAAATAAAACTTAAAGCGTCTAGTATAAATCTCAAATTTTGCTAACTTTTTGCTTTTCAATATAATCTGTCTGTTTTAAAAATATTTTAATAAAAAAAGTATTATAACTTAGAAAAACTCTCTAACTTTCTCAAATATATGGCGTATTTCAGTGAGTTTTAGGAATACTATAAAAGTTTTAGTTCAATTTGCACATCAATGGATTTGTGAAGTATCGTATGAAGGAAATTCAAATAAATTCAAACAAAACTTAAAGCGTCTGGCGTAAATCTCAAATTTTGCTAATTTTTTGCTTTTCATTATATTCTATCAGTTTTACAAATATTTTAATGAAAAAATGATTAAAACTTAAAAAAAAAACGCTCTAACTTTCTCAAATATATGACGAATTTCAGCGAGTTTTATGAATACTATAAAAGTTTTAGTTCATTTCACACATCACTGGATTTGTGATGCATCGTATGAAGGAAATTCAAATAAATTCAAACAAAACTTAAAGCGTCTGGCGTAAATCTCAAATTTTGCTAATTTTTTTGTAGAAAATTCTTGAACTTTATTAACAACATAATGTCGTTAACATTACTTATGTTTTATGTTTTCATAGCACCAAAATAAAAGAATATGTTTAAATATATGATCTGTACACTTTTTTTAAAGTGCTAAGTTCGTAGGCAGTCCCTCTAAAACTGCAAATCGATCCCTTAATATGTTTACCATTATGTAATTCTCGTATATCTGAATTTTTTCCAGTTTTTTCTTACTCAAATGACATTCAAAGCCGCAGCGATGCTTTCAGCAGCACTTTACAATATTATATTACGCGTTTCGAGAGGTTATTGCATACTAAAGCGAGTATATATGTGAAGAAAACGCCATTCGCAGTGCCGTAAAGACTCAGAGTGGGGACGAATTGCGAGAGGCATATTGCACTTTTATAGATCATAAGCGTTTTCCGTCTCCGAGATACACCTGCAGTCGCAATGAATTTTAGTTCCGAGCTGCATGTTTGTGAGGAAGGATGAAAAAATTCAATTTTCACTAGGGAAACAAAATTGTAATAGGGAATGAAAGGATTTGTGAAAATTAGTGATCGATGTTACTTCCAGGACATAGTAACTTAAATACAATGGGAAATAAAAATAGCTCGAGATGACAACCACGGTTTAAAAGTATACAACTCAATTTAATTATTACTAACATAAAACATAAACTAAAATATTAAATTTAGCAAACATATGTGTAAGGAAATGAAACATTTAGAGTACTAAATGGTCAACAAAACTTAAATCAACATTAAACAATGAACCAGCCATAAGACATGAGTAATACTACCTCCACGAAACACAAACAAACAAGCCACCCCATCGGCTAATCAAGCAAAACACTGTATTTAACCCCTTCCATGTTTTGCCCGTACGGCGTACGGGCACAGCTTTCGGGCTTTTACTGATTTGCGCGTATGGCATACGGGCTATCTGATTTCTATTTCGCTTGCACTGTTTCGGCTGTATTTTTTCCTATTTTAGTAACAAATTATTCGTATAGATAGCGATAGTTATCCAGTAAATGATAGTTTGCAGTTTATTGTATTTTCTACTCTGATTGGTTCAAAAGCGCTGGTATTTTCGCATGTTTTGTATCAGAAGACGAATTGTTATCTTTCAGCGTATAGCTTTCTGGTTATATTTTACTAACTGCCTGATAATTTTATTGATGTAAGAGTTGAATAATATATTTTTACTTTTAAATAATGGATAATTCAGAGCGTATGGAGCTAATTTCTTGTGATTCGAACTGTGACTCGGAATCAGAAACTGAATAATCTGTAAATGATCAGCGAAAATTTACTAGACGACCTGGATAGTGGTGACTCTGACACCAGTACAGCTGGAATCAGTCAAGCAAGACAATTTTTTTGAAATTGTGATAATCCTTCGGATCCATCTTCTAGATTTGCCTTCGCTGGAATTCCAAAAATTCACTTGGATATTGATGAGACTAAAGGTAAACTTCAGTTCTATGATGCTTTCATAGAAAGAAAAAAAGTTGTAATAAATGCTTAAAAATATTAGAAATGCTAATTTTAATAACATATCTTTACTTAAAAATGTAAAATGAACAAAAAAATGCAATAAAAAATGTGACATTTTTTTGGCCGCATTCCGGAAAAAAATGAAACTGTCAAAGGGTTAAAAAAATAAGAATGTCCCGGAATGACGCTTCAGGGAAGAGATACTGGAAGAGATAAGATTTAACTATGGGATCTAACAATCAAATTAAAAGGTTAAAATGGTAAATATATAGTTCCGTGAATCAAAAATTTTAAATTTGTATTTTCATATGTCTGATCTATACGACTTTCAAGAGGCTGAACTTCCTGACAATTCAGCTATTGTAATAAAACTTAAAACTGGGTTATAGAGAATAAATATTAATATTCATATTTTCTCTGTATCTTTCTCCCACATATAAATAGACAGTGTTTTCTAAAAGTTTAGATAGAAAGTAAGTGCAAATATTGTTTTAGTTATAAAAATATTTTGATGCAGTAAAGCGTCTAAGACAGAGTAAAAATTTTAAACTTTACCCTACATTTCTATTTTTTATCGCTATACTTATATTTGCAGCCTAAACATGTAAGTATTCTTTGAGTCAATTTGGAAAACCGAGAATGACGTAAGGACGTCTTTCATGAGAAAATTTTTTTTTCTGTGACGGATCTTATATTTTATACCTCCAATATAAGTTTTTCAACTTAAACCAGTGCCTTAAAATGGCTTCATCATCAACAATAAAGTTCATAGATCTTGAAAGTAATGAGTTCTCCTCGCCAAAATCACCAAAAATAAACCTTCTCACTTGACGGAGGAAGGACTGTTATTTTACGAATGAGCATTATTTATAATCTGTCTCTAGTCATTCGTAGCACTAGAAATTTTGTAACTCGTTGAGAAAGGTGTGATGGGATACTGTGACGTCCTCAATAAACAGATAGTTAAATTAAAATCGTCATTGCCATACCACAGCAAACATTAACCCCTTAATGCACAATTTTTTTTTTAAAGACCGGCCAAAAATCAATCTTTTTAAATGTAAAAACACAATTTAAAATGTTGAATTTAGAAAAAATATATATTTTATACTTGAATAAGTAATTGTTATAGCTAACAATCCCATGTAAATGATAAATATTAATAAAACAACTGTTTTTGCTTTTCTGTCACATTGTTATTTTCAAATCTCGATTGCATTCGAGTGGGAAAAATTATAGCAACATAAAGTACAACGCTACTCGAATTATCTCGAGTGTGCACAGTTTCGCCAGTTCAGCGAGTTCGAGTTAACTTGAGTGTGCACGTTTAAAGGGGTTAAATATAAATGTTGGATAAAGTTAAGGTAACGTAGGATCTTATTTTAGAGATAAACTATCTGATCTGAATTAAAGAACCCTGTTTTTATGTCAAACGATGGCCAAATGGTTAGGTCGCTGATCTCCGGTACTGGAGTTCGTGGGTTCGAATCCCACTGCTGACATGGATGTTCGTAGCCGTTCGGAATCGGCTTTAAGCAGTAGGTCCCGATCTCATTAGCCCTCGTGTTGCAAAAAAAGTAGACCGTAGTGCTACCAAACTAATCCAAAATTATTTTTGATTTGGGATTCTGTACAACACGGCTTCGAATTATCTCGAGAGTCCACAGTTTGGCCAGTTTAGCGCGCTTGAGTTAACTCGAGCTTACACATTAAGGGATTAACCCATTAATATCTAGCTTCCCTTTTTAGGAACATCTAAAAGAGAGTTTTAGGATTTTGATGTTTTTTTTAAGAGTTTTACGTATCATATAATGTAGATAATAATCATAAAATATCTCTCAATATTTATTATGATTTATAATTTTATCCCAGAGATCGACATTTTACGTTTTTATTTTAGCCTCTCACATAAATTTATGAAAATGAATTTTAAATTTCGTCTGATATATATACTTTACTGAATTAAATTAGTATAATATTAGTATATAATTTAGAAATTTATAGCTGTTTAATTTCGTTTCAGACTTTTTGGAAATCCTGTTGATATAAATGTGTACAAATATACCACTTGAGAAAGAAGTCGTGCTTTCACCCTTGAGGTACTCATTAAAAAGAAAGGCTCACCCCTTTGCCTTAATACGAGAAGCAAATGGCTCAACCAGGCTTGATTTGACCAAGTGGCACAACACAACAACAACACATACACATGTGCATTATACTCTCTTAAAAATACATATATACAAATATATACACACTCACACATATACACATATATATACAAACCATATACAAACATAATATATATACAGACCGTATACAAACATCACATATATATATACAAACCATATACAAACATATACACACACATATACATACTCCCTTATATATCGGCATATTTTATGCATATATACGCATTATACAATTTACACTTTAAAAAATTATGCATATATAAGGAAATAATCAATTAAGAAACATTTTCAATTCATAAATAATATTAGCATCAATAAATTTTATTTCATTTACATTGTCACAGTTAAATATGACAAATAGGTAATACATATGAATATTTGATATCGAAAACAATTATCGTATCTTTACAGACCCCTGCACATACGTGTGTATACCTCTATATACAGGTACACACTCTCTCATATATATCATACCTATCTAGATGTAGTTAAATATGAAAAATAGGTAATACATATGAATATTTCTTATCGAAAACAATAATCGCACCTTTACAGACCTCTACACATACATGTGTATATCTCTATATACAGGTACACACTCTCTCATATACATCATATCTATCTAGATGTGTGTTTATGAATGCATATGTTAATCTGTAAACGATAAAATGCTTCGAGCAAATTCATTTCTCATTTGTACAGTATTTGTTTAGTAAGTTTTAAAGAGAACTTACATGGAAATTTAAGGGCTGTTAAAATTTTGCCTTCACAATAAATATACGAAGAGAAATCCTCGAAAAATATTAGAACTACACCAAATCTGTCCTGCAACACATTTGAAGGTAATTCTCGCCATAATTTATCCTCAAAATTTCGCAAGATTTACGAACTTAATCTCTCGACAGCCGACTTCGAAAGTTACTGCACAAAGCCAACAGATGTAAGGTAGTTTAAGAGGGTACCCTTTCCTTCCCAATATATCTTAAGGGATTTATGGTCACTGCGGGTTCGTAAACGAGACTCCATTTCGAACGGACAGTGGAGAGATATGAAAAATGGCGACGGAGAACAGCTGAATCTTTTCAGCTCATCTTTTGCCCAGGGTATATTTCTCGACCCTTCTTTTTTTACTTCTTCGTTGCCAATTTCTTTATTTGATGGAGTAAAAGAACGTAACTCTTGTCATAGAACACAAAGTTGTGATTACAGAAGTTTGTACATTGATTTATGTCACCTTTTACAAAAGTTCTACAACGTTGTGATCATTTCCATTGTATAATTTAAAATTACACTTAAAAATAACGTGTTTTTATTACGTGTTTATATAACGTGTCTAAAGCATTCCTAATGTTTATTTTCAGCTTCCAGTAAAATCAAATATATGACTTTCTCAAAATCTTACTTTCTATTTACATATATACGTAAGGTAAAAGTACACTAAATCCCCTATATAATTATAGTCTAAGTTATTTGTCCGTCTGTCCTCTTAAGGAGTTAGGGTTAGCAACGTACGAAATCCACTTCTTCCCCCATTTCCTAGCATTTAATTCCATTACTTCAAGCCCTATTTTCCCCAATTAAGAGCAGGTGATTAAATTTATCAATTTGTCCCATAATAAATAGGTAAAAATAACATTTTTTTTCTAACATTACGACGTTATTCCTTTAACCATCTCCTTTAATCATTTCTTATTTTAAATTACTTAAATATCGTCTACATTATTTCCATACGTTTTATTACTGAATTTAGATATTACGTAAATAATTTTCTTTTACATATTTGGCTTAAATAATATATTAAGTACATATGGGATAATTTTAAATTTAATCATCAATTATTTTTTGTTGCAATGAAAATGTTATCACCGGTATTAACAACAAATTCTATTTACCTCAAGGGTGTAGTATAAATGACAGTTTCATTCCTTTACTTCCATTAACTACTGTGGAAAAAATTTGAAAAAACTTAACGATAATTTCTACGTAGATCAGAAAACTTTGAATTATCTTTCTAAATGAATTCAAAGTAATTCTAAACTGCTTTCACAGTATCGGGATACATCAGACGAGTTTGAAGATAAACAAATTATTCCTTTATACCAGAGAACTCTCAGCCAAAAAATAAACAATTTTTTAACCAGCGTGATAGGTAATTTTACTGATCCCATCATGTGACGGGTTACATGCTAGTCTATAAATAAATGTAAAGTTTTTTTATGAAATCCCAAAGACAAACCCTTAACAATACATTGTGAAAATACATCCTGTGATCTAATAGATTAAAAGAACCGAAGTAAATTTAGAGTCAAAAGCCCTCAATATGCCCCTAAAAATTCTAAGGGATTTACAAATCTACGATTAAGGTCAAAAACCCCTTGACTCTGTGCATTTTCCTTTTACAACCCCTACTATAACCTGAACACTGATTCGGGAACTAACCAATTAAAACTTTATAGTACCTTAGTGGTCAATTTAGGAATGTGGGTAATATAAAAAGTGGGATTCACGATGTTAGAGACAGATTTTTTTAGGAAATTTTCTCAGATTTTTACAAATATTTGTCTAAGAGTCTAACATTGCCAAATATATGTATTAGACAATTTTGTAGTTCGACCCGTTTATAGAATGATATGGGAACCAATCCAACAGATGCTACAGAAATAATAAACATCTTCGGAAGTGAAACATTCTCTAGCAGAATCTAACAGAAGGTAAGTTGTTTTGTGTGAAGTTAGCAGTTCGTTGGAAAGTTTAGTAATCTGTTGTAAGACCGAGACAAGTTAAGCTCTTAAGAGTCATTATTATACTTCATCAGAGGGTGGTCCGAAACGTGCTTTCTAAAGTAGATTAAGAGATTCCAAAAAAATGTTACATTGGCCTCTGACGACTCTATTGAGAATATTGTAGAAGTAGTTTTGTGCAAAATTAGCAATTTGTTCAAAAGTCTTGTAGGACTAACCTGAATTTTAGATGAAATTTCTCATCTTCCTGTGAAAAAATATATAATTGATCCTTCACATACAGGATACCAACAAACTTAGCGTGTTACACTGAAAACTCGGCAAGGAGATAGAGAATTATGCATATGCAGTCCTTATTCTATAGTGGTTAGCGTTTTGTGATTCAACCTAGATAGGCTTATTTTTTATTCCGTAGTTAAGTTTTGGATGAATTGTTAGGGATTGGGACTGTAAATTCAACAAAACATTTACCATTCTAATCTTCTAAAACACATAAAAAACAATACATGTTTTCCAGCCTGCCAGAATCATTAAGAGGTTGAAGCATAACGTATCAAGTTCTCGTATATACACACTTAACACAGAATACATGTTTTATTGGCCATTTGTACAACATCCAAGATGTCCTTCTGAATGTCTAAAATACAAAATAAAATGTGTACGTTGACCGGATGTCTAGTGAAATCTATGCTTTGTTTGTCTTTGTGTGTATATATCGATAAAATCGGAATGGAGGGAATCAACTTAATATAAATATAAAATTTTCATTTGAAGGTAATAGCCTATATAAGATCTTATACTGTAGGAATTTCATTCTTCGTACCTGTATTGTAATATGTTAACAACTGTGTTAACAAAGCCACACACTAGTGAGCATACTAAATAGAAATGGCTTAAGACTCCATATTTTAAAGCCCCTCCACACTGTGGTCCACTTTAAGCCATTACCACGAGGGGGTATGCCTTTTCGTGGTCGATGATGGCATACGATAAAATAGCCTTGGCGGACGATGTCTTCGGAGGCGGTTTTTCTCCAAAGATCAAAGGCAGCCAGATGCGCAACTAAAATGTGCAGTAGACCCTATGGACGAATCCAGGATCTCAGCTCATTTAGTAGCACAGCGTGTGGATGCAACCCTTGAAACATCGACCAAGGTATCATAAGTAGTGGTGAACAATCGACCATAGTATGGAGGCTATATTAGATAGTTTTGGATAATGTGGGAGATATCAAGGTTATCGAGTTAGTTTGACGTCTTGGGGGCTTACTCGGGATGTTGCAATTCGGTTCGCAAGTTCATTGTGGCTTCACTTTGACGTCAGCTTGCGGACATTATGCGAGCAAACGATCAAGGTGACGTCTGCACGAACCGACTCGCAACTTCAGAGTGAACCCCTTGGTCTTCTTCATTCAATTTTAGTTGAAATGTTAACTCTCTATACATTTCATATATGTTGAAATGTTAACTCTCTATACATTTCATATATGTTGAAATGTATGTATTTATTCACTATGTAATAAAATATGTACAACTTTCCTTCCGGAATCAAATGTACTTTATTATGCATGCATTCAAATTAGATGGAGAGATCTAAAAATAGCAGCTGCATCTATTTCTCATTTTAAAAAGAATGGGAGAAATACTATTCACTTTCAGAATAATTCTGTTTTGGAAAAGTCATTCAGTGAGAAATGATTTCTATATTTGAGCAGCAACAGATTGAAGTCTTATGTTCAATAAGTCGTCTTCGAAACTGTAATGAAACTCACATTCATTCATTTGGAAGGGCATTATTTCTGGCCATCCGACGTCGATATAAATTCGACAAAATCTTTCCCATTCCACTCTAAAAATAAACGCATGACTCTACAGCTGGAGGCATCATGGAAAGGGCTTAAACGTAATGTGTAAAGCGTAAAATTTTCTCTGTGCGTCATATAACACACACAAATACGCATGCGTACATGCGCAACTTATAAACAAGAAATGGGTTTGAAAAAATTGTGTGTGTGTGGAAAAGAACGTGTAATAAGAAGACGATATCTGAAAATAAAGTGGATTTCGTGCGATTTCGCACTCCTCTTGTGTCTCGAGCTTTCATCTTTCATCGTTCGCTGGGGGGTGCGCTGTCGAAAGGCCCGATCCCGAAAAGCTCCTTCGCCATAAATTACGTGATACAAGAGGAGGCAGGAATCGCATTCTAAGCCTTGAATAAGTTGTGTCGTCGTGAGTTGCACAACACCCGGGAAAGTAGATTAGATGCGCTGCGCAGGAATAAAAGATTGCGTTTCTAATGTAATAAATGATTTGGAGATAATGGCGTTTGTTTTTTTGGGGAAATAAATGCAACGGCAACTTGCAGATTGTATAAGTGTACGCAGATGCGCTTATTGCTTCTGCTTGGGAAAAAGAAGAAAAATTGCAGAGATTCGAAGCTCAAAGACAATGTCACATTTCTATGTATTTATTAAGGTTCTTTATAAATATGGAATAGCTATTGATTATTCTGAAAACAGTAAATTATTTGTTTTCTTGAGATACATCCAATAGTATTTCTGAACAATTGTCTTTACATATGAGACGCAAGACATGAATTAATGTAATTTGCTAGTTACTTGCAGATATCCACCAGTACGAAATACTAAGTAGAATTTCTTTCATAGAATGGAGAACCATTTGTTAACCGTAACTTGCTTATTCTTTTGAGACACATCAAATATTACAGAACTCTCAGCCTTTTTCTTTTCATCAAGTGTCACTATACACTATAATATACACTATATTGAAATGTTTCATTGTATAGAATATAAATTACAATCAAATGAAAGGGAGCTGTGTTAGATATTACCGTAGTCTTAGATAGAAGATTCGGACATCGGTGATTCACTTGTAAGCCCCACAAAGTAATTACTCATTATATTGAAACTTTTCATTATATAGAATTATAAATGCAACCAAAAAAAAAAAAGAAGAAGAAAAAGATAAAGACATCCTAAAAATATTATTTTTACGGTTAATGGCTTTAGAGCTATTCGAGATACATATGCACTTACGTTCATACACACTTTCAAACATGCCGGCATCGAGAGAAAAGCAGTAATAACTAGTTCAGGAATGGTTAAAGTATGTATTTAACCCCTTGCTTGTGGAATTTATTTGAGAAAAATGTGTCAAAAATGGAAAAAAAAATTCTCTTTAATATTGTTTGTAATTATCATCCTAATGTTAGAAATAGATTATATTTTAAACGAAATAACTTCTATTTTTAATATTTCACGTATATGGGAAATGTTAATGGATTGCCCTAATTTATGCTCCAATAAATCAAATGACATAATGTTTGGATAAATATAATATACTAACAAAATAGCATTATCTATATCAACTTTTACGAATTCAATGTCCCTTGGATTCCTTTGAATTTCACAAATAATTTACAGTATCCGAGAAATAGCGACAAATGGAGTAAAACTGCGGAAATTTTCACGGGAAAGTATATCTATCTATTGGAAAAATTGTAAATTAAATATTATGCAATGGACTAGCCAATTTTGGGCTTCAAGGAATTGAAATACCTTTTTTTCTCTTGCTCTTACTGAAGTCGGGCATTCCAAAATTGGAGCATTTTCATTGCCCGAACTGATTTAGGGAGTCATGAATAAGTGGTGAACACTTTGACAATTTCATTTTTTTCCAGAATTCGGTCAAAAAAAAGTCACATTTTTTATTACATTTTTTTTGTTTATTTTACATTTATAAGCAATGATATGTTATTAAAATTAACATTTCTAATATTTTTAAGCATTTATAACAACTTTTTTCTTTCTATTAAAGCATCATAGAACTGAAGTTTACCTTTAGTCTCATCGATATCCAAGTCAATTTTTGGAATTCCAGTGAAAGCAAATCTAGGAGGCGGATCCGAATGATTATCACAATTAATTTCAAAAAAATGTCTTGCAAAATATATAATTCCTTCTGTACTACTATCAGAGTCACTACTATCCAGGTCATCTAGTAAACTTTCGCTTTACAGATAATTCAGTTTCTGATTCCGAGTCACAGTTCGAATCGCAAGAAATTAGCTCCATACGCTCTGAATTATCCATTATTTAAAAGTAAAAATATATTATTCAACTCTTACATCAATAAAATTATCAGGCTTTTAGTAAAATATAACCAGAAAGCTATACACTGAAAGATAACAATTCGTCTTCTGATACAAAACATGCGAAAAAACTCGAGCTTTTTAACCAATCAGAGTAGAAAATACAATAAACTGCAAACTATCATTTACTGGACATTCACTTTATCATCTATACTAATAATTTGTTACTAAAATTGGAAAAAATATGGCCGAAACACTGCAAGCGAAATAGAAATCGGATTGCCCGTACGCCGTACAGGCAAATCAGTAAAGGCCCTAAAGCTGTGCCCGTACGGCGTACGGCCAAAACACGGAAGGGGTTAAATTAAACAAATTGGAATTAAACATCCCTAGTACAGGCATACAGGCGTAACACTTATAATGTTCAAATTTTATTCAGTTAGGTCAAACTAAGTAATATCTTTGAAATTTTAGGTGTGAAATTTATCTGATTACAATACTTCTTTTATTTTGTACAAAAAAGTAAAAAATCGATTAATTTAGGACGATTATGTTATTTAATTGAAGAGTATGTTTTATATAAATGGAACTGCATTTATAATACAACTACGAGTAACAAAACTAGAAACAGCAAAAAAAGTATGGGCTACATATTAGGACAAATTATCATAAACTATAATGTTATTTTCTAAGCAAGCAAGTAAATATCCTCATTACTTTCCTCATAAAAGCCCTGTGAGCTAGCTACCAGAAATTTTGGTTTCAGAGGAATGATCCAATATCTACGTAATGTGTTCATCTGCTTGTTACTTAAAATTATGAACAGAATGTTACTACAAATAGTTATCAAGTATAATGCTTATCTCTAAACAAAGAGCTAAAATGCTCTCAACACTTTGCACTTTAAATCACTTTGAGCTACCAGTATTCTTACTGAAAGGCCATAAATGATCCCTAACGTAAATTCAAAATCCCATGAATCAGGTTTATTATCGAAAAGAATTGAGATGCATACACGATTTAGTTATTTCCTGAAGAGAGAAATTCTTTTCGGATTTTTTCCCTTTTAATCATCTCTCGTCATTTAATTTCCTCTAGCAAAATGGGCTTTTGGAGTATAATAAACGTTTTTCGGTTGCTAGGTTGGATAATGCAGTTTGTAGTAAATATAATATTAATGTAATAAAATCTAACTTTTCGGCTTAAATATTGGCTTTGGCTGATTTAATAGGATATTTTAATATATTTGCTTCTGCAGATGAGGATGAAGAAGGAATTTTAATATGCTGTTTACTAGCATATTACATATTATTAGATAATATAATGGAGACTAATGTAAAGAAGGCATAGTTAAATTCTTATCAGCTTTTAACCCTGCAATCGTTGGTAGTAAATATCTACTTCTAATTACAAGAACACTTTATGTAAAGCAAGCATTCATTTTATGTTACCGTTGTTTCTAATGCTACTTAGTCAAATCATGCAATATTGAGCCATACGTTACTCGTATTAAGGCAGAAGGGTGTATCTTTCGTTTTAACGAGCACTGCTAGGGTGAAAGTACGACTTCTTACTCAAGTGGGTCCTCGTAATTTTGAAGCAGAGACAAAACAGAAGACGCATTGGATTAGCCTATTGAGTTAATAGGATATTTACTATATTTGCTTTTAACCCTGCAATCGTTGGTAGTAAATATCTACTTCTAATTATGACAACACTTTAAGTAAAGCAAGCATCCATTTTATGTTGTTGTTGTTTCTAATGCCACTTGGTCAAATCCATGAGCCATACACCACTCTTATTAAGTCAAAGGGGTGCTCCTTTCCTTTTAATGAGCACCGCTAGGCTAAAAGTACGACTTTTGCTCAAATGGGTCCTCGTAATTTTGAAGCAGAGACAAAACAGAAGACGCATTGGATTAGCCTATTGAGTTAATAGGATATTTACTATATTTGCTTCTTCAGATGAGGATGTAGAAGGAATTTTAATATGGTATTTACTAATATATTACATATTATTAGATAATATAATGGAGACTAATATGTAGAAAGCATATTTAAATTCTTATCAGCTTTTTACCCTGCAATCGTAGGCAGTAAACATTTACTTCTAATTACAAGAACACTTTAAGTAAAGTAAGCATCCATTTTATGTTGTTGTTGTTTCTAATGCTACTTGGTCAAACCAAGCACGTCTGAACCATACTCTACTCGTATTACGGGAAAGGGGTACGTCTTTAGTTTTAACAAGCACCGTTAGGGTGAAAGAATTATTTATGCTTAAATGGGTTCACATAATTTAAAATCAGGGACTAAGCATAAGACCCATAGACTTTGCCTGCTTCACCCAGAAGATGGATTAAGAACTTGGAGGGCATTGTGACCACGAACGTCTTTTATGTGCCCCAGTCACCTTTAACTAACAAGGAGGATTTTAGGCCGGCTCGAGCTCCGAATCCGCAATCCTCCAGACACTATAGCGTTGCCTTTGACGACTGAGTTACCACGGTTCATATGTATATGTGAAGAACTGATTCGTTTTCACAGGTTGGTGCAGTCGTTGAGAGATTAACAAGATAAATCAAAACTCAGAATGTGAGCAACATAGGTTTACTGAGCTAGCTGAACGTCCTCTTTACAAATTTATACAGGGCAAAACGACAGGGCAAGATTAAAAAGATAAATCAAAACTCAGAATGTGAGCAACATAGGTTTACTGAGCTAGCTGAACGTCCTCTTTACAAATTTATACAGGGCAAAACGACAGGGCAAGATCTCGAGAGCACTTTAAGTAAAGCAAGCAATCATTTTGTGTTGTTATTGTTGTTTCTAATGCCACTTGGTCAAATCAAGCACGATTGAGCTATTCGCTACTCGTATTAACGCAAAAGGGTGTTATTATTATGCTTTTCGTTTTAACGAGCACCGCCAGTGTGAAAGTACGACTTATGCTCAAGTGGGTATTCTTAACTTAAAAGCAGGGACCAAGCAGAAGACCTATAGGCCTTCTACCCCTAATTTGTTAATTGAGAACTTCCACATTGTGATCACGAACATAATTTACATACCCCAATCACCTTGAACAAACACGGTGGATCTTAGTCGGGCTCAGGCTTCGAACCCGCAAGTCCCCTGTTACGATAACATTACCTGTGCCGACTGAACTACCGTCTCTATTCATTTTATGATATTTATATGTACTAATTCCTTTTGTGATATTTATATGTGTATTAATTCATTTTATAGTATTTATGTGTAGAAAAGATTTTACTTTGTAAAAACTGCAAAATTCAAATTTTTATCGACTTCTTTTAGTACAGTTATGTATAGTAAAACTACAGTTATTCTAAGAAAGATATCTATTCTATGTCTGTCAAGTTAAAAATTATCGATATATTCAGTTTGAAAGTTTTAAATTTTTTTCAAAATGACACTTATTTATTGTGGGTTCGATTAAAAATTTTATTGAACTTTTTCATTTCGCCAGCTCAAATCTCGCACCCATCCATAATTAGGCTTGGCGGCATTACTTAAGGAAGTTATTTCGGCCAATCGCGTTCTGATATTCTAATTAGTTCGAAATATATTATTTTAAAACCAACAGAAACACCTTTTTAATTATGTAGCACGGTCGTTTCCACTTTAAGTTGGTATGAAAAACTAAGACGAGATTCTTATTGTTGGAATCATTTTCGCCAGATATTTGGTAATACAATTCATATTAATGCAGAACAGCGGTAGCCTATCCTGTCAAACTGTTGTTATTTGGAAAATGTGAAGCAGCTCCGTTTTGTGTCTTAACTGCGGCACATTTTGACATTTTTGTTAGTGATTTATTGACCATACTTTTGATATATTTCTTTATAATAAATGCATCTATATATACCATTAAAATTCGAGTTTAAATAAATGCATTTATAAACATTAACACATTTTGATGTATTACTTCGCACAATCCGCTGAATGCTTAAACTCTTTCCACGATCAAAATACCGTAATTACAATCAGTTAAAAGCATATTAATTAAAATATATAACGTATCTATAGTTACAGCTCTTTGCCTATAGTTACAACTATTTGTCATATGCAATAATTTTCTCTCTTTGAAATATTCCAGTTCCAAATTCAATTTATTGGTATTCCGGTACATCATAAAAGAACTTCTATTCTATGCACTGAAAAAATGAAACCTAAAATCGGGAACGTATTAAATTAAATTTCTTTGCAATAAAAACATGTTTTAAAAATTTTCATACAAATTTATTAAACAGCATTTGGGAAATGAATTATCCCATTCATAACAGTAAATATATATTACTATCCACAGTATTTTGAAATTTGACTCCTACATTTAAAAAAAAAGTGGAATTGTGAATTATTATGCAGCGGCTCACGGGCAACACAGTGCACTTGCTGGACATTCAGTTATTAATAAACTGTCATAATCGTCAAAAATCTGAAGCATTCAAGATTTATTGAACATCTACATTAATATGTTTTATTATTTTTAATAGTGGTTCTAAATCTTTTATCGAAATATTTTACTACCCAGACCGAAGGCTGAGTGCGAAGCAGCTAGTTATAATTATTTTTTGTCGCCAATTCTATTTATTATTATATAGTATACCACACACACACACACACACACACACACACACACACATATATATATATATATATATATATATATATATATATATATATATATATATATATATATATATATATATATAATATATAATAATCGAATAATCTGGAAATAATCGAATTTCATCCTGTTGTTGATAAATAAACATTTTAAAATTTAAAATAGGATAACAAACAAAATAGACAAAATATGTAAACAAAAATATTGTGAAGCATAAGTTAGTTAATAGATATTTTCCTTTAGCTCACAAAAACACATTAAATTGATTTGTATAATCTATATTTTCAGAAATAAATGAGTGGAATTTTGTAATGTGTCTATTTTGATTACTTTAACAGTTTGAAATCAAACTTTCCAAATGAGAACACCCCTCTAATTTTCTCATTGTTTACCATTATACAGAAAAGTCGTAACTTTATATCTATTTCGAATTACTTAAATTTTTCCTTGCAATAAATGAGAGATAAAATTTTAAATATTCGGAAGTTGCAAAGGGATAATTCTGGTCAATTTATATCATTTAGAAATGAAATTCTTTTCGTACAATTTTTCTACCATGAGTATCAGTATTTACTAAATATAACTACACAGAAAAGGGAAATATATAAAAAATTTAAATTTTCTAATTCTAGCAAAACTGAATTTTCTGCCTTGTAAATGCCATAAAATGAGTGCTTATTTAATTTGAATTATTTTTTAACGGAAAGTTTATACCTAAGACAACGATTGCAGAGAAAAAGATCAGGTAAGGATTTATCTGTGCACTATATATAAGGTAAAATATGGCATGCCATATTTTCTGTAGATTCTGTTATCTTTAAAAAAATATAAAAGTGAAATTTTTTTAATGTTTTGTGTTGAAAAAACTGTTGAGACTATATTCATTTCATTTATACAGAATAGCATTTAAAAAATATTTTGAGCCATTTTAATACAGAAAGAAATAGCTAAACAAAAATATTTTTTACGAATGATAATACTATGTTTAAAAGCATTTAGTTGGACATGTACTGAATATTTGATCATTTAAATTAATATATATGTACCTACTTAAATCAAAATAATTATTTTTACTATATATTGCGTAAAAAATATTACTGTACATCTTATCTATCAAAATTTATCTGTTAAAATCAATAAATAATAAAAAACGACAAAAAATGAAATTAATTCTATAACCAACATTCATTTATAAGTGGGATATTTTTAACTGCATTTTCATTAAAAATACAATTTCCATTTATGGAAAATATATTAAAAATTTTAAAAAGTGCTTATATTTATGGATAATATTGACGTATATTATTTAGGTATTTGAATATAATCCGTTTCATAATATTTTATAATATTTCACCTCTAATGTTATGCCTCTAATGGCAAATGCGAACTACCTTTCATGAGATAAAATTTTAGGTATCCTTGAATTCCTTTTACTGATATATTCTCAATACTTTTGTAATTCTCCAAGTGTGTTCTCCGAAATGAAACGCTTTCAACTCTCTATTATAGATGTCTGTTCATCATGTTCATTTAATCTCTTTTATACTAAAAGTTCTTGATCTCTTATGATGAATGTTTGCCAGTAACCAATAGATGAAAATGTCTTTTGAAAATATCTTTCGAAATTTATGGTTTATCAATGTTCGAATAGAGAAAAATTTCAAGAATATTTTTCTTAGTGGACGAAATAATTCGAACTCCTTTCTCTCTTTTGTATGTTATCAGAACGGAAATAGCAGAAAAAACATTACTGCATTGTTGAGGTTTATTGGCTTTTAAGGATAACTGAGAATGGCTGGTAAAGATGATAATGCACCAATTGCAATTCGAGTTGAATACGAATGTTAATTTCAGGTTAAGCTTTGCTAATTTCGACAGCTGCAGTATTGTAGATTTAATTTTGCGAATTCACAATTAGTACCTGATTTAAATGTCTGTTAATTAAGAAACCATCCTAGAAGATTTTGGACGCTTTTAAATCTGTTAGAAAATATTTCAACTGTCTCGGTCAGTTGAAAAATTCCAATGATCTTGAAACACGTTCTGTCTTTTTTTTTCGAAATGCAAAATACATGTGTGAAAATAATGAAATAATGTTACGTTGAATTAGTGTTTAAGAATAGGAAATTAAAACTCATTAAAAAACACATGGACAAATATGTCTTAAAGGATTAGGATATGTATTAAAGGATTTTATACAATTAAATGTCTAAGGAATACAACTGTAATACAACTTATCAGTTGTAGGAAGTCTCCTCTCTACTCGACGTCGGTCTCGCAAAAAAATGGCGTCCCTTTTTTCTTTTTCTCGTGTCCAGCAAACAGAGGATGCCAGTAGCTTTCACCCTCTTCTTTCCTCTGGTAACAACCCTGTCCTCTAAAAAAATCACACGGCTCCGCGGAGAAAAAACAGGGGCCCACTCAAGAACGGAGGGGTCAGAATCCCGCCAAACCAACTGGCCCTCTATTGGTTGGGAGAAGTCCGAAGTTTCTTCCTAGTTCAAACCGGTCCTGTTCTGTATGTCTTTGACGAAGGCTTACGAAAAGAGATTAAAAAAAACGTTGAACTGAATGTAACATGCTGTTACAATATGAAAAACGTGAAATTATTGAGAGATAAATGAAATATATGGAGAAAACATTCAGAGAAGAAACAATGAGAAAGCGTGTTAGATTACTTAAAAGTGGCCGAAGGAATGTGCTCTCCAAGGAGCAAATTGATCAATTTTCTGTTATTTCTGAAGACTTTATGAAGAAAAGGGATAGAGAAAACGGATGATTTTGATTTTATCTTTATTATAAAAGAAATCTCAAGTTTCAGCAGGTGTTTTATGAAGGTAGCATGACTTAAAGTCTCGTATGTTTATCTCCCGCTGGGGATCAAAATTGAAGCCTGAGAACAAAATAAAACATTTAGCTAGTGCGTAGTCAAACGGCAGGTTTCTATGAAGATGGAATTCAGAATATGGTTCTTCGAAATAAAATTTCCTTGATATTCATGGAAAGGATGTTGAAAAGTAAACTAAAGCACTACTTTTCAAGCAAAAATAAATTTGATGAAAAAATACAATTAGGTGTTTTTAATTCCAAAACAGTACTTAATTAAAAATATACATTGTACATTCCTGATTATTTAATATACAACAATGTTAAAGTATTAATTCCTGATTCTAAAACATGTATAATAGTTTTAATTTTCACGAATTGGGAATATTGGATATATATTCATGGAATATTTCCCGAATAGTTAGCATATTTGAGTTAAGAGCTAATATCTGTAAGTTCTTGCTACATTAATGACATACATATTTATTATCCAACGGAGTACGCTATGAGTAACAGTTAATATTCCTCAGTTCTCAGGTAGTAAACAATTAATTCACCATATAGCTCCCGGATAAACAGTCATGATAGATCTGAATTAGCCTTATTTCTTTGTCAATATTTAACCTATTTTAAACAATACTTCTTTTTTCAATTTATTCTGTGGTTTTAAGGGAAAAAAACATTCATTCCAAAGAGTGATGCAGAATTCATTTCAGAGAATAGTGTGTTGAAAATGAATTTGGTTGGTTGTGAGAGGTAAGGCTGACTGTTGTGTTTCATAGGGACTAATGATATCCGTCCCTTTTGCTTAAAGCCATTTTTGAACGGCTAATAATATTCCTGGCTGCAGAAGGAATTGAACTCACAAACTCTGGTTCCAAAGAGCAGAGCCCTATCTATGTGGAAACTGCCATAAATGGTTTAAATGAATTTAAACCATTGATGACATTATTGTAAGAACAAGATACAACCGGATGATGGTCTAACACGTATAATGCTATGTATAGGTATCTGGAATATTTGGTCGCATCTTTTTTAAATCAGTAACGAGCAGTACGTACACTTTGTAGAGAAAGTAAAGTCATTTTAAACAAAGTTAATGGTAAAAATTGCATTACATATTTTGATTCATATGAATTTTCAAATTACACAGTCATGAATGCTTATATTTTAAATGTTTATAAGTGAAAATATTTTCTCCTAAGGATTTCGCTGAATAATAGACGAGTTATTATGCTACTGACATTTGGTTTTTGAGTTCGTGGCTACGAGTACTCCCATTGGCATGGATTAGTTGTATCCTTTATGAATCGGCTATAGGGAGAAAATCCTGGTCTAAACAGCCGTCTTGTTGAGAAAAAAAATACCTAAATTATAACCAAACCTCCCTAGGCTACAAGCGAAATTCATAACTGTAACTACAGAAAACTTTTTTCTTGTTTTAATAAACAAAATAATTTGATATCTGTGAAAAGATAATACATAATTAAATACTGTATATATTTTACTGCAATGTTGGATACAATGTTTTAAACTGCATATTTATATGAAAGGTTTTAATTTGCTATATTGTTCTAAAATTTATTCGAAGGTAATTATGGGGTATTCTATGAAACGTTAGTTTTTGTTTACGTTTAATTACTTGAACACTTTTACTAACTTGGACTCTCTTGAAATATTTTCCTTCAAATACAAATTCCTTAGAACTAAAGATGGAGACTTGGTATTATAAAATGCTGCATAATTTAGGAAAATTTTAGAATTAACTCGACTTCAAAATAAATATTTTAATGAGCGTACCGGATTAAAATACTCCTTTATATTCCTGGTTTATACCTAAAATATATATCATTTATATTTTCCTCTTTAAACTTAAGTTATGTACCAAATAATTTAAGTATATTTTTATGTATATTCATTCATTCTATGATACAAACATATTTATTTCCTAGATAAATTGTAAATATATAAAAAGTATAAACCTTCTAGGACAAAGTACGAATTTTTGTGTGTGGGTATGTAAAGCTACATAAGCCTCGCTTTAATAAAGTTTTTCGATACAGCAATAAATACCTTTTTACTCTGAAATGGTTACATTGATAACTCTTTTTTTAGTTAAAGAGTTTGTTGCGATTTACTGTTGTTTCCATTTTGATACACTGAAAGAAGGAAAAATAAATAAATATGTTGAACTAGTGAAGGAAAAGAATCAAGTAGGACTGTTTTTTTGGCACTTCTAGCCATTAATATATATATATATATATATATATATATATATATATATATATATATATATATATATATATATTTCTCAACAGCTTAATCATCAAAATAAAATACTTATATAAAATGTTTTGAACCTTATCTTTTTATCTAATAGTTAAGTCTCGTTAGTAATTCTTTCTACTTTTACGAAAGTATGATATTGATTTATTTTGTTTTATAGCTACAAAAATATCGATGAAATTCTGTTTTACATTGTTTAACCTCTTTCCTGTGGTGCGTCACAGCACAGTTATGAATATTTAAAGTCTTTATAGGACGTCTGATCATGTATATTTTGCTTTAATTGAGGTTTTTATTTCATTACTTATAGATTTTGATATGTTTCGTATTTTTTTTCAGTTGAAAGAATTGAAATCAATGTTAATAAGATCAGACTGTTCAAAAGGAAGACTTTTTTTATTTTGAAATACTTATATAAAATGTTTTGAGTCTTATCTTTTTATCTAATAGTTAAGCCTTGTTAGTTATTCTTACTACTTTTACGAAAGTATGATATTGATTTATTTTGTTTTATAGCTACGAAAAATATCGATGAAATTCTGTTTTACATTGTTTAACCTCTTTCCTGTGGTGCGTCACAGCACAGTTATGAATATTTAAAGTCTTTATAGGACGTCTGATCATGTATATTTTATTTTAATTTACTAAGGTTTTTATTTCATTACTTATAGATTTTGATATGTTTCGTATTTTTTTCAGTTGAAGGATAATTGAATAATAAAGTTGAAAGAAATGTTTTGAGCCTTATCTTTTTATTTAATAGTTAAGTCTCGATAGTTGTTCTTTCTACTTTTACAAAAGTATGATATTGATTTATTTTGTTTTATAGCTACAAAAATATCGATGAAATTCTGTTTTACATTGTTTAACCTCTTTCCTGTGGTGTGTCACAGCACAGTTATGAATATTTAAAAGTCTTTATAGGGCGCCTGATCATGTATATTTTACTTTAATTTGTTAATGTTTTTATTTCATTACCTATAGATTTTCATATGTTTCGTATTTTTATTTTCAGTTGAAAGATAATTGAATACTAACGTTGAAAGAAATGTTTTGAGCCTTATCTTTTTATCTAATAGTTAAGTCTCGTTAGTTATTCTTTCTACTCTACGAATATTGATTTATTTTATTTTATAGCTACGAAAAATATCGATGAAATTCTGTTTTACATTGTTTAACCTCTTTTCTGCTGTGCTCCACAGCACAGTTATGAATATTTAAAGTCTTTATAGTAAGTCTGATCATGTATATTTTACTTTAATTTATTAAGGTTTTTATTTCATTACTTATAGATTTTGATATGTTTCGTATTTTTTTTTCAGTTGAAGGATAATTGAATAATAAAGTTGAAAGAAATGTTTTGAACCTTATGTTTTTATCTAATAGTTAAGTCTTGTTAGTTATTCTTATTACTTTTACGAAAGTGTTATATTGATTTATTTTGTTTGATAGCTAAGAAAAATATCGATAAAATTCTGTTTTACATTGTTTAACCTCTTTCCTGTGGTGCATCACAGCATATTATGAATAATTAAATCTTTATAGGAGGCCTGATTATGTATATTTTGCTTTAATTTATTGAGGTTTTTATTTCATTACTTATAGATTGTGATATGTTTTGTATTTTTTTTTCAGTTGAAAGGTAATTGAATAATAAAATTAAAAGATATGTTTTCAGCCTTATCTTGTTATCTAATAGTTAAGTCTTGTTAGTTATTTTTTCTACTTTTACGAAAGTATGATATTCATTTATTTTTTCTTATAACTACAAAAATATCGATGAAATTCTGTTTTACAATGTTTAACCTCTTTCCTGTGGTGCGTCACAGTTATGAAATTTTAAAGTCTTTATAGGACGCCTGATCATGTATATTTTACTTTAATTTATTAAAGTTTTTTATTTTATTGCTTATAGATTTTGATATGTTTCGTATTTGCTTTTTCAGTTGAAAGATAATTGAATAATAAAGTTCAAAGAAATATTGTTGAGCCTTCTTTTTATTTTGAAATAGGAAAGTAAGAATTTTAGTGTTTGGTTAGTTTTTGTTTTTTCTATTTTATAACAGATATGTATTTACATATTTATACTAAATTTTAAAGTTTGAAATTCGAACATTAATTTTTTGTTCATCACGAGTGATTTATTGAAAGTTATTTTGCATCTTTATCAATTTGGGAAATGATGAATGTTTGTTATATATGACTTTTAATAAATATATTCATCTCATAAAAATAAATTGAAAATTATTTTTCTTTAATGGAAGATAAAAACGAATGTAGAACAATTATATAAGATTTAAACTTATGTTAATAAAATATGTGTCATATATATGACTAGATTTAAAGTTTATGCAAAAAAGAATATCAAATATTTCTGTGCATAATTGTTTAAACAGTTTTCTCAACTTGTAAGTGATGAATTAAAAACATTGTAAACCTCATGAATATAAACTTATAACACAATGTAAACCTATGCATGATTTTAGCCTAAATTTCATTATTGGTCATTTCTTATAAAAATTCTTCAAGTAATGAGAGGGAGCAGTATGAAATAATATGTACGGTTTAAGTAAAAACAAAGGTTTTGTTATTATATATGGTTAAAGTATTTTGAGACCCTTACGTTATAAAATATAATAGGGGCTAATTACTAAACAGGAGATAAGAATAAACACGAGAAAGTAAATGAAAACAGGAAAATAGCTTTTTTAAATATTAAGGAAAATGTTTAGAGCTTAAAAAATATGTTTCTTGAAATGACAAAACAATTTTCTTTAAATATAGCTAGATCGTTATTAACACTAAACGTACTACAACTGGTCAAAAGACCGGTAATGTATATGTAAAAATTGCGATGGGTAATGAATCGAAAATTCTGATTCTTTGTGTTTACAATACATAAAAATTGACAATCTACAGTTTTGTTTAATTATAAAAAAGTTTATTTGTTTATTTCCTTCACAATATCCAGATTTCATACATTTAATCAGGAAGTCCAGTCATTTGACCTGCCACGGTAAAAATAGGTATGTTTTAAGTTTTCATATGTTTAGTGTTGTTTATGGACACGTTGGATATAACATGAGTATATCATTCTTTATGGGAGTTATTGTCCTCCCCTTCATACGAAACTTCTTTGAGTGGATGGATTAAAAAAATATTTAATATAGTTACAGTTTCTCATTTCTTACTAGTTTAACGATGATCGAACGGTTAGGGTGCTGACCTTCGGTACCGGAGTTTACTGGATCAAAATTTACTAAGGCATGAATGTTCGAAGCCGTTCGGAATCTGCTTCTAATGGAAACTAATAAGGAAGGCCAGGAGCCTGGTTGACTGGCTAACCGCAAATAAACATCTTAACCTAAAACCGCAAAGGGCCAAAGTACCCCTTCACTAATTGCCATCACAACTGCCCTGGGCAGTTATTGCTTCATTCACCAACACCTACTCTCATGTCAGAAAGTTCCATGTAGTATACAGGTCAACCGGACTTTTAACCTGGGCAGGACTCCTGCGGAGTATCCACCGCACTTCCGGAAACTGCATTGGTTGTACTTATTTGCCTAGATTGTCTATATTTTTCTGTTATTTTTAAATTATATGGGCTGAATGCTGACTTGGCCAATGCGTAAAGTATTGTTGCCGGACGGTCAGACCAAACTAACCATTCAACACTCTACACCGGACTTCAGGTGGGTGGCTGGTTACAGGTAGTACACGGCTTTAAATTGTAGACCCCGGTTTCATCAGTCCTCATGTTGAAAAATGTAGACCGTAGAGCTCCAAATCAAACCAATTCTTACTTAATAATGGGATTTCAAGATCGTAAATGACAGTACGGACAAAAATTTTGTAAGGATCGTAAATTTTAATGATCGTAAATTTCGTAATTCTCAAAAAGTACTACTTCTCTATCATGTTGATTACATTATGGAAGACACCTTTTCGTACACATTTAAACTAGCACAGAACTGCCTTGGAATCTGCTTTGTATCCTCTATTGAAATTATCCGCATATAATGAAAGTGAGTCTTCCAAGTCCTCAAACAAATTTTACAACTGAACCTAAAAAGTCTTTGACCTTTGAAGTCATTATAGCTTCAAAAGAGTCTACCTAAACGACATAGATTTCAATTCTCCGCTGAACGCGAAGGCAGGATCAGAAGCAATACCATCAACTAACAGCAATAATGCGTGTCGGGAATTCAAAAGCCCATGAATATTCTCAAACGTTCGGAATCGTCTTTAAACTGTAGACCCCGGTTTCATCAGACCTCGTGTTGCAAAATGTAGACCGTAGCGCTTAAAACCATAACAATTCTTACTTAATAATGGGATTTCAAGATCATAAATGACCGTACGGACAAAAATTTTGTAAGGATCATAAAAATTTAAATGATCGTAAATTTCGTAATTCTGTAAAAGTACTACTTCTCTAGCATGTTGATTACATTATGCAAGAAACCTTTTCCTACAAACTTAAACTAGCACAGAACTGCCTCGGAATCGGTTTTGTATCCTAATACTGAAATTATCCGCATATAATGAAAGTGAGTCTTCCAAGTCCTGAAACAATTTTTATAACTGCACTTAAAAAGTCTTTGACCTTTGAAGTCATTATAGCTTCAAAAGAGTCTACCTAGACGACATAGATATAATTTCTTCCCTAAACTTGAAGGCAGGATCAGTAGTGAAACCATGAACTAACAGCAATAATGCGTGTCGGGAATTCAAAAGCCCATGAATATTCGCAACCTTTCGGAATTGTCTTTAAACTGTAGAACCCGGTTTAATCAGCCCTCGTGTTGCATAAAAGTAGACCGTAGCGCTCCAAACCAAACCAATTCTTACTTTATAATGGGATTCCAAGATCGTAAATGGCCGTACGGACAAACATTTTGTAAGGATCGTAAATTTTAATGATCGTAAATTTCGTAATTCTCAAAAAGTACTACTTCTCTAGCATGTTGATTACATTATGGAAAAAACCTTTTCGTACAAACGTAAACTAGCACAGAACTGCCTTAGAATCTGATTTGTATCCTCTATTGAAATTTTCCGCTTATAATGAAAGTGAATCTTCAAAGTCATCAAACAGTTTTTATAACTGCATCTAACCAGTCATTATAGCTTCAAAAGAGTCTCCCTCGACGACATAGATTTCATTTCTTCCCTAAACATGAAGATAGGATCAGAAGCAAAACCATGAACTAACAGCAGTAATGTGTGTTGGGAATTAAAAAGCCCATGAATGTTCGCAAACGTTCGGAATCGTCTTTCAACTGTAGACCCCGGTTTCATCAGCCCTGCTGTTGCAAAATGTAGACCGTAGCGCTCCAAACCATACCAATTCTTACGTAATAATGGGATTTCAAGATCGTAAAGCCGAACGATGGCCGATTGGTTAGGGTGCTGGCCTTCGGTACCGGAGTTCGTGGGTTCGAATTCCACAGTGGCATGGATGTTCGTAGCCGTTCGGAATCGACTTTAAGCTGTAGGTCCCGGTCTCATTAGCCCTCGTGTTGCAAAAAGTAGACCGTAGCACTCCAAACGAAACCAAACCAAGATCGTAAATGACCGTACGGACAAAAATTTTGTAAGGATCGTAAATTTAAATGATCGTAAATTTCGTAATTCTCAAAAAGTACTACTTCTCTATCATGTTGATTACATTATGGAAGAAACTTTGTCGTACAAACTTAAACTAGCACAGAACTGCCTTGGAATCTGCTTTGTATCCCCTATTGAAATTATCCGCATATGATGAAAGTGAGTCTTCCAAGTCCTCAAACAGTTTTTATAACTGCACCTAAAAAGTCTTTGACCTTTGAAGTCATTATAACTTCAAAAGAGTCTACCTAGACGACATAGATTTCATTAATTCGTTAAACGTGAAGGCAGGATCAGAAGCGAAACCATGAACTAAAAGCAATAATGAGTGTCGGGAATTCAAAAGTCCATGAATGTTTGCAACCGTTCGGAATCGTCTTTAAACTGCAGACCCCGATTTAATCAGCCCTCGTGTTGCAAAAAGTAGACCGTAACGCTCCAAGTCAAACCAATTGTTACTTAATAACGGTATTTCAAGATAGTAAATGACCGTAAGAACAAAAATTTTGTAAGAATCGTAAATTTTAATAATCGTAAAATTCGTAATTCTGAAAAAGTACTACTTCTCTATCATGTTGATTACACTATGGAAGAAACTTTGTCTTACAAACTTAAAGTAACACAGACCTGCCTTGGAATCTGCTTTGTATCCTCTATTGAAATTATCCGCTTATAATGAAAGTGAGTCTTCAAACTCCTTATACAGTTTTTATAACTGCACCTAACCAGTCATTATAGCTTCAAAAGAGTCTCCCTAGACGACATAGATTTCATTTCTTCCCTAAACGCGAAGGCAGGATCATAAGCGAAACCATGAACTAACAGCAATAATGCGTGTCGGGAATTCAAAAGCCCATGAATCAGTTTTATTATCGTTCAGCTCAGAAATATACATACGCAATCCCCCTTGAGTTATTTTCAGGAGAATAAAACCATTTTTATTTTTCTCCCTTTTTTCCAAACATTTCCATTCACTTAATCTCCTTTTACACTGAGGGTCCTCGATATATTATGATGAATGCTTGTCCGTAAGTAACAGATGTAATGCAATTTGGAATGAACATCGCCTTTTCAAATCTTTGGAAATTTATAGCCTCTGTGGGTTTATATCGGGAAAGATTTCGGCAGATATTTCCTTTTTCTTGCTGAATTTTCACTGGAGGAAAATCTTGAGGAATCTGCAATCACATTGCAGTCAAGAAAAGAAAGAGACATCTTTATACGATCCTATCAATATCTTTCAAATCCATCTTATGAAACATATGTTCTTTAGAATAAGATTTGGATACGATTTTGACTCAAACATATTATACATATAAATTTAATATACATATATATATATATATATATATATATATATATATATATATATATATATATATATATATATATATATATATATATATATATATATATATATATATATATATATGTAATAAGACGGACTCTGGTCATATTGTAAGGAAAATTCTCAGGGGTTTCAAAACTTAAGTCAAGGGCTAAAAATTCCCCAGTCCCCTAAATTGTTCTCTAGGGCAATGTAGAGTTACCATTAGTCAGACCCCCTTCTCTGAGGGCGTAATCTGTAGACCCAGTTTACAATTAGGATTTAAAAAGGGGAATACAAAAGGACGCGGATATTTTTAGCCCTTGACTTAAGTTTTGAAAAACCTCTGAGAATTTTCCTAACACACACACACGCATATATATATATATATATGTGTGTGTGTGTGTGTGTGTATATATATATATATGTGTGTGTGTATGTATATATATATATATATATATATATATGCATATATATATATATATATATATATATATATATATATATATATATATATATATATATATATATTACAATTATTTAACTTTAATATTTCCTTAAAAACCTCCTCCCATTCTAATTCCTTAAAAAAAATTTTAACCTCTAAATGTCATAATCAAAGGAGTGTCCTCGACTTAAAATTTTTTCATCGTATATTTCACAAAGCTTTCTGTCCTATAGATGTAAATTTTCTGTCTATTCAGCACGTTTTCCAGCTCTCGCTGGAAAATGGCTCTACTTTTGTCCTGATCTTAACAGTTTAATTCGCTGACTAAGTTTCTTGTAGCTTGGGAAAATTATTACTGTCTTAGGTTTAATTAAATGTGCATCATTAAAACCCTCAAATGTTATGGACACTAAGCAGTAAATTTGAGTAATTTAAGCAGATTAGAAATTGTTTTCAGAAATCCAATCTTTGGCTTTTTTAATTTACTGAATTTTTAACCATCTTTTGAAAAATAATTTTTTCATGAATTATATATTATATTTTATTTTCATACCCCAAAAACTAATACTTTATACGACCTAGACTTTATTAGTTAAAATAATATTTTACTTATACCCCATAATCTAAAACTACATGTTGAAAAATATATTCATCTCATACCAAATATTAGAATAGAAAACACGAGACAGAATGGGATAGTAACTTATTTATAGATGTCTGCGTTACAGACTTTGTAAACCCTCTTCCATTTCCCCTAGCCCAGCGAATTTCTTGTATCATTCTTCATAAAGTTTGCTGGAAGCTTTAGAATTCGTGGGGTTGACGCCAGGTGTAACATCAGGGCAGCTGCTGAAAGACCTTTGAAATGGTGGAGCTTTAAGATGTATTTCATGTTTGCTGATGTATGAATAAAGGAGTAGCATTAATATGGAAGGAAATCTGTTCTCCCGTAGAGGGTACAGAAAGATGAACTCTCCTATATTTACCGCCATTCGAGGCTTTGTAAAAGAATGATGGGTAAGCGTGAAAGAAGCAGTATGTAAGATGTAAAGAAGCGAATGTTTGGCAAATATTTGTTGAGATGTTGGGAATCAACTTAACAGTGTCATGAATTTTGTATGCATACAACACATATTTGCAAGCAACTTGTTGGTGTGTGGACAATTTAAAGTGTTAGGGCAATGTTTGACAAGTTCCATGTTTGACAACAAGTAAAAATTAATAATAACACCTAGGATTTAGTCTTTATTTACACAACAGTAAAACATTTGCTGTATTGTTATATTTTCAAATTGCAATCTACACTGCTTTTGATTTTCACTATGAAGAAAGTGGTCAAACTCGAGGAAGTTGAATTTACAAATTATTTATAAGAACATTTTAGTCAAAACATATCTTTCTATATGTGTCTAAAATCCTATATCATCAGTGAGTATTATTCAAATTGGATCTGTTAAAATATCTCTACGTTTTTATAAGAAACTAATAAGTTTAACTTGAACAGTAGTTCATCTTAAAATAGAGGAAATCACTAAAATTAATGCATTTCTTTATATGTAACAATAATGAACGAAAAATATCTGACGCTTAAGTTGGATTATAAAATTATTTATAGGGGTAGATATAGATATTAATAAAAAAGGACATAAAATCATAAAATATTCAATGAAATAAAATACTTTCTAACAAAGGCGAAAGATTGGTTGTAGAAAGTTAAACGAAACTCATTCTCTTTTATAGTATTTTATGTTAATAATTAGCTTAAGTATTTGATAATTTACATAAAATCGGCATGTCTGATATTCTGTTACAGTATGATTTATGAAAAATGTCATGTTATTTGTTATCAAACTAATTTTTTTTTACTTTCTTTAATGTAATGAGCTTTTTTTTACTTTTCACTTAAATAAAGAGGAATATGATTAAATTGCCTAAAATAAGCTCATAGAACACAAATTAAATTAGGTTTACTCTAGAGTGACCACGGACTGACCTTACTAAGAAAATAGTGAGAAAACTTCCACTACACTTGTACGACAAGATAGGTGTTTTACGGAGAAATGTTTAGGATGATTGAATTGCCTTAAATTTTAAGATGACTGAATTACCTAAAATAAGCCCATAGAACACAAATTAAAATAGGTTTACTCTAGAGTGACCACGGATTGACTTTACTAAGAAAATAGTGAGAAAACTTCCACTGCATTTGTACAAGATAGGTGTTTTACGGAGAAATGTTTAGGATGATTGAATTGCCTTAAATTTTAAGATGATTGAATTGCCTAAAATAAGCCCATAGAACACAAATTAAAATAGGTTTACTCT
>CM063504.1:115665218-115675218 GCA_032207245.1 Pardosa pseudoannulata | reverse complement strand
CATATCGATGACCCACCTAAACACCCCCAGCCTATAAGGGCACCGTAAAATGAGTGATGTCATTCTCATCCGACGTCATCTGACGGAAGTTTTG
The DNA here is from genome assembly GCA_032207245.1 of Pardosa pseudoannulata. Lineage (NCBI taxonomy): Eukaryota > Metazoa > Arthropoda > Arachnida > Araneae > Lycosidae > Pardosa > Pardosa pseudoannulata. The sequence goes on along the minus strand of CM063504.1, from coordinate 115,675,124 downwards.
AAAACGAAAGTAAACCAGATCTAGAGCCGTTTTCGTTTACACCGGGCGTCGCTGGAAGAGAGACTTGTCCATCCCTCTAGAGAGAGAAAAGTTTTGGTGTGAGTCGCCAGTCGACTTAGTTTTTGCGGACTTCTGTCTATGAGTCAAGTCCAGATTGACGACCAGAGTCTAAGAAGAGAAGGTTTCTCTTAATTTTACTGCCAAGTTGCCATAAAAAATTAGGGAGCTATCAGATTCATCTAGAAGTTAAGCAGCGGAAAAGGAGCAGGTTTCTACACCTGATATCGGCATTAGAGGATCTCTGTCTTAAGGATCATTATATATATCCATTGTATGTACCCATTTCATCCAAGATAACTTCAGTAAAGGAAATTTAGCTGTACTAGTTGTCTTGTGTGATCTCCTTAAGCACCTGTGTACGTTACAAAATGAATACAACGAACACTGTTTTTAGTTTGGTTTGGTTTGGGGTGCTATGGTCTACTTTTTTGCAGAACTAGGGCTAAGCACTGTTTTAAGAAAACACTTTTAAAATAAAAGTAGGAAACATGAATTAAAAACTCTACTTTCTGCAGAATAAAGCAAATAAAAATCGTGTAAGGAAAAGTAAGACCCCATAAGATGCTAATATGCACGTTACAAGACAATTTGCGAAATGTTTTTGCTTCCTTTTGATAACAGAATAAAATTTACAATCGAAAATTTATGTAGGGTACCAGTCATTACTTTGTATAAATGAATATTTTGTATAACTAAATATTAGTATAAATAAATAATTTATTACATAGTCCTTACATAATTTACTTTCTTATATTAATCTGTATATAATATGAAACACCAAAAAGAAACACAACACCAAGAACATATATTGTGTGATATTGGTTTAAGCAGTTTTGAATTTCAAGAATCCCGATCAATGTGTTTATAGAGTTTTTGAATTTTTAAAAACTTAATATTTATGCAAAAAAGTTTCACCAATAATTCTAAAAGTGCATTCAGATAATTCATCTTATTTTCTTAAAAAGTCTTTTTCATCTATTTTGTTTTTTAATATTTGGGGTTAACATGATATTCTGTTGAAGAAGATTAATCTATACATTAACAATTTATCTGATTGGAATCCTGTCCTGCCCAACGGAAAGTTCTTATCAGCGTATCTGATAAAGCAAATATTTATTGATTTGCCTTATTTTGTTATGTTGGTGTCTACATATTTTCTTCATACTGTTTCCCTGTTATAAGTTCTTTATTTCCAATTTTGGTCTATGTATGAACAGGATGAGTGAAATATATAAACTGTAAATCTCATTAGCCTCAAAGTAATCCAGAAGAACTTAAATTAATTACACAAATATTTATTTTTGAAGTAGAATTATTTATATATCTCTTTTTCTGATGTGTTTTCATTATGTGACGTTATGTGACAGTTTAAAATTATAATATTTATAAACTCTAAAACTCAATAGCCTCAAAGTAACTCAGGAAAACTTAAATTAATGAAACAATTATTTATTCTTGAAGTAGAATTATATATATAAGATGTTTCTGGTTTTGAAGAAAAGTTCATGTTATGTGAAAGCACTGCACTTCGTTTAAAATTATAATATATATAAACTCCAAATCTCAATAGCCTCAAAATAACTGAGGAAAGCTTAAACTAATGAAACAATTGCTTATTATTGAAGTAGAATTATATATATATATATAGGATGTTTCTGTTTTTGAGGAAAAGTTCATGTTATGTGAAAGCACAGCACTTCATTGAAAATTATAATATATATATATATATATATATATATATATATGTATGTATATATAAACACGAAGTCTCAATAGCCCCAAAGTAATTCAGGAAAACTTAAACTAATGAAATAATTATTTATTCTTTAAGTAGAATTATATATATATGTAGCATGTTTCTGTATTTGAAGAAAAATTCATGCTATGTGAAAGCACTGCACTTCATTTAGTTAGAAAATTTGAACCTACATCATTTAACATAACAATATTCTTTATAATGCTGTAAAAATTATATTATAAATATCTTTTAAACTGCATGTAATTATATTTATAAACTTGGTAGTATCTAATTTCCACGTCCTCCATGTGACTAATTCTTTATATTCTCTTTGACTGGCTCACTTGCGCTCGAAACAAGTATATAACCAAATGTTACACGTTTTGTTGACAGAAGCGCCATGTATGTATATATATATTAACTATAAGAAATCAAATAATTCATATATAAATAAATGTACATGCGCCTGTGCATGAATGTATGCTTGCATATATACATACGTACCATGTACTATAATAATTGATTATAACTTCAAACATTCATTATAGAAGAAGAGATGATCGTAAAAACTGTGGAAAAAACAGATGGAGATGGAATATTCTTTCGTAAAAAGGGAAGAAAATTACGCTCCCAAAATGCACAGATAAGCATCCCTGTCAAGAAGCATTTAAATATTTATTTTCCTTCTATTTGTTTTATTAAAAGTTAAATAAGAATTTATCCTCCGTCGGATATGTGATATCAAAAGCTTCTATCGGTAAATTCAAACTACAATTTTTTCGTATTATCTATTTGATACTATTCATACAAGATTATTTTTTATTATTTATACATTTTTATCATTTGTACATTTAAAGGTATTTTGTCGTCTATTTGTCTATCTTCCCATATATAGATACATTTATTACATTTATTATATGAACAAATAATAAACATGTCTAAAACTATGCGCATGAAACTAAAAATCTCTTCAGAGATCGACAACTTGGACCACTATAATTACAAACATAATTACTAAAATAAAACTGTCATCCCTCATAAACAGTTGTTCTAGAACAAAACAAAAGAAAGATAAATAATTCCCATCTGCCCCACGATTTTCCTTTGCATTAAGAACTCCGTTTCAAAACACGTCTCTAATTTTTTTTTTCTAAAAAAATATTTCCTAAACCCTGTTGGAACAATTCTGAAAGATCATTTAAAAATTGTGATTCCCATTCATTCGCGGGGAAAAAAATATATAAAGAGACACAAAGGAAAACTTTGCCCTACTTTTCACGAATACTGAAGAGAAAATAAAAACACGTTCATTTTCTAACTATTCTTTTAAAAAATAAGGAAGCAGAGATGTCATATTTTTCTACGTTGTATTCATTGTAAACTTTTTTGGCAATGTTTCCGGTTTACTGTGACGTCATAGTTGAAAGGATCACTTTTAATTCAGCGGGAGAAAAATAAGAATTCCTGAATTGCCAGTATGACTGTTGAATAGACGTAGGAAATCTTTGTGTTACACAAATGACTTATTCTCCCTTTTAAGACAATGAATAGTGTTCTAATTAGAATACATTCTTTTCCTTACTTTCGAGAAGAAACGAAAGTCATTGGAATTCATATAAATTTTAAATTTTATTCAGTTAACTGATGATAAAGATGTAAGTCTTTTGGATGAAAGAGCGCCCTACCTCCTAAAAAAGTCATTGGAATCCATATAAATTTTAAAATTTTATTCATTTAACTGATGATAAAGATGTAAGTCTTTTGAATGAAAGAGTGACATATCTCCTAAAATTGTCATTGGAATCCATATAAATTTTAAAATTTTATTCATTTAACTAATGATAAAGATGTAAGTCTTTTGGCTTAAAGAGTGCCCTACCTCTTAAAAAATGTCATTGGAATCCATATAAATTTTAAAATTTTATTTAGTTAACTTATATAAAAGATGTTTTTTAGAAAAGTTCATTAAAAGAGCATTGGACTTTATTTACTTAATTTTATTGTAATATATAATAAATATATATATTTTTATAAAAATTAAATAAATATATAATTTTTAAAATATGCAATTTAAAAAAATATAAAATAAAAAATTTATAATATACATTTTACTAATAATTTTATATTCTTTTAATTTTGTAATTTAATTAAAAAAAAGTAATATTAAACATATATAAATTATTTATAAAAATTTAACAATAATTTTAACATATTAACAATATAACCATTTTTTAATTTTATAAATGTATATATAATATCATAATTAAAAATTTTATATGAATTTTAATACTCCTATTTAAACTATTCTTTATAACATATACAATTTATAATACAGTATTATAATTAATTATAAATAAATTTTTTATATTTTTATCATAAAATAAATTATATAATATATAATAACTATATTACATCACAGAAAATTATAAAACAAAAAATTTATTTCCATACAAAAAAAATATAACATAAATTCATTATATATACTTTTAAAAGAAATCATACCCTTCAAAAACATTATAAGAAATTAGAATCAAAAAACTTAAAAACATTGAATATTATATTCGTTCGTAAAAACAAAAAAAAAAAAATTTTCAATAGGAAAATTTTTTGATGTATTAAAATTATTAATATTTATAAATTTAATAATTTATCAATCCACAAAAAATTTTTTTATCATATTACAATTTTAATTTACATAAAATATATTTACATTTTATTTTCAAAAAATATTTAATATTTTACTTTTATTTATTTTTTTAAAATTTGTTTTTTTATCTTTAATTCATTTAAAATTATTATATACATATTATAAAATAACTATAATACAAATATTCCAAAAAATAAGAAATAAATTATTATAAAACAAAACATATAAACATTTTAAAAAACATTAAATACAATTTTCATTCATTTTTTAAAAAAATTAAAAAAGATACAAAAAATGAAAATTTTTAAAAAAAGAAAAAACATTATTTTTCTATTTTAAAAAAAAATAAAAAAAATATTTTTTAATTCCCATTAAAAAAAAAAGAATTTTTACATAAAAAAATTTCTAAACCAAAAAGAAAAATAAATATTTATAACTATTTTAAAAAAAGTATTCATATTTTTACTTTTAAAAATTTTAAAAAAATACTTAAAAATTTAAATTAAAATAAAAAAATTTCAAAAATTTTTAACATAAGAAAAAAAAAATTTTTTTTTAATAAATTTATTTTTTTCAAATAATATTAAAAAAAGAAAATATAAATTTTAATTCATAAAAATAATTAAAATATTTTAACTACAAATAAAAAATGTAATTTATAAAAAATTTATAAAAAAATTTCATTATTTTAAATCCAATTTATTTTAAAATTTATTAAATTATAAAAATATATAAAATTTAAAAAAAAAAATTAAATATAATTTAAAATATATAAAATATATAAAAAATTCATTGAATATACAATTTTTAGAACTTAAAAATATTTTTATATTTTAAAAAAATTTTTAATATTTCAAAAGAGTTATTTAAAACAAAAATTTTTTAAATTTAAAAAAATCAAATTTTTTTTTTAATGATTTCAAAAAAAATATAAAAAATTATAAAAAAAATTAATACTATAAAAATCTTAAAGAATTCTAAAAAAAAAAAGAAAATTCTTATCACCATAAAAATCAATTTATAAAAAACAAAAAAAATAAAAATATTAAATAAAACATTTATAAGATTAATAAATAAATATAGAATTTTATTATAAGAATATAAAACAAATTATTTTGTATAATTTAACATATGTATAACTCTTATATAATATAAATAAACAATCCAAAAAAAAAAAACAAATTCAAATAAAAAAAATAATATAAACTTACTTAAAATAGTACACTAGTAATTTACAAAAATATATTTTATTTTTTAAAAATTTATTTTATACAGTTTATAATACTAATTGAACCATTTCTAAATTAAAATTATCAAAAAATTTTATAAATAATATGATTAAACATATAAAAAATTAAAAGAAACTTAAAAATAAACTTAAAGTTGAATTAAAAATATAAAAATTTTAAACATTTTATTATAATTTAAAAAACAATTAAAAATAGAAAAAAAAAATATTTTAAACATTATTAAATTAATTTCAAAAATGAAAAAATTCTTTTAAATATAACACAAAATAAAATAAAAATAATATATTATAAAAATGATAAAAATAATAAATATAAAAAATACATTAAAATACATTTTGATAATATTTATAAATACATTATAACATTAAAATTAAATAATAATAAAAAATTGATAAAACATATATAAAAATAATAATACATTTACACATTAAATTGAAATAAAATTTTAATAAATTTATATAAAATCATAATATTTCTAAAATCAACAATAATAATAAAATTATAATACAATACATCTGTAATATATAATAATGATTTTTAAATTTTAAAATTTTATAGTTAACTGATGCAAAGATTAAGTATGAAAGATGAAAAAAAAAATTTCTAAAAGTGTGTCTGTTATCACCTAGAAAATTTCCAATACTTCATGAAATAAAAACTAGAAAAATTGTGACTATATATTTATCTAAAAACTATCAAATTTTTTCTTTTAAATGATTTCAAAAAAGAATATAGAAAAATTATTATAGAAAAAATTAAAGCTATGTAATACCCCTATCCATAAGACTAAAAATTCTACGTAAAAGAATAACATGTATATTTCTGCTCATACAGTTGTATTATCAATCGGATGGTTTCTAAATTGTATGGAATTATAAGGACACATTGCAAACCTTATCTGTGATTATGACTCCATCTTCAAAACTGGCCAATTCTCGTAAAATTCTGAAAGTAACACAGAAGTAGTAGTATGAAATACTATAGAAATATTATTTAAAAGCTTAGTCATTCTAGTTGCTTAAAACAGTTGGAGATTCGTTGAAAATACATTTCTGGGGTTGATACTGTTGTATTATCTATCGGATGGAATTATAAATACACATTGAAAACCTTTTCCGTGATTATCACCCTACCTTCAGAACTGGCCAACTCTTGTAAAATTCTGAAAGTAGCACAGAAGTAGAAGTATGAAATGATATAGAAATATTACTTAAGACTTAGTCATTCTAGTTGCTTAAAGCAGTTGGAGGTATGTTGAAAATACATTTCTGGGGTTCGTACAGTTGTATTATCAATCGGATGGATTTCTAAATTCTATGGAATTATGAGGACACATTGTAAACCTTATCCGTGATTATGACCCCCACCTTCAAAACTGGCCAACTCTCCTAAAATTATGAAAGTAACACAGAAGAAGAAATAATATAGAAATATTACTTAAAAGCTTAGTCATTCTAGTTGCTTAAAACGGAGATACGTTGAAAATACATTTCTGTTGTTCATACTGTTGTATTAACAATCGGATGGATTTGTACATTGTATGGAACTATAAGTACACATTGCAAACCGTGATTATGACCTCATCTTCAAAACTGGGTAACTCTGTTAAAATTCTGAAAGTAACAAACAAGTTGAAGTATGAAATAAGATAGAAATATTACTTATAAGCTTAGTCATTCTAGTTGCTTAAAACAGTTGGAGATACGTTGAAAATACATTTCTGGGGATATACATTCTGATAAGACTGTTGATATATTACATTCTGATAATATACATTCTGATAATACTATTGTAAAACTGTACTGTTGTTAAAACAGCTGGAGATATGTTGAAAATACATTTCTGGGGATATACATTCTGATAAGACTGTTGATATATTACATTCTGATAATATACATTGAGATAATACATTCTGATAACACTGTTGTATTATCAATCAGATAGATTTTTAAATTGTATGGAATTATACAATTGAGATACGTTGAAAATACATTTCTGGGGTACATATTGTTGTATTATTAATAGGATGGATTTTTAAATTGTATGGAATTATAAGGACACATTGCAAACATTATCCGTGATTATGACTCCACTTTCTAAACTGGCCAACTCTCGTAAAATTATGAAAGTAACACAGAAGTAGAAGTAGGAAATAATATAGATATATTATTTAAAAGCTTAGTCATTCTAGTTCTTTAAACAGTTGGAGATTCGTTGAAAATACCCTTGAAAACTGGCCAACTCTCGTAAAATTATGAAAGTAACACAGAAGTGGAAGTATGAAATAATATAGAAAAATTACTTATAAGCTTAGTCATTCTAGTTGCTTAAAACAGTTGGAGATTCATTGAAAATACATTTCTGGGGTTTGTACAGTTGTATTATCAATCGAATGGATTTCTAAATTGTATGGAATTATAAGGACACATTGCAAACTTTATCCGTGATTATGACTCCACCTTCAAAACTGGCCAACTCTCGTAAAATTATGAAAGTAACAAAGAAGTAGAAGTATCAAATATTATACAAATATTACTTAAAAGCTTAGTCATTCTAGTTGCTTAAAACAGTTGGAGATACGTTGAAAATACATTTCTGGGGTCCATACTGTTGTATTATCAATAGGATGGATTTCTTAATTGTATGGAGTTATAAGGACACCTTGAAAACCTTATCCGTGATTATGACCCCACCTTCAGAACTGGCCAGCTGTCATAAAATTATGAAAGTAACACAGAAGTAGAAGAAGAAATAGTATAGAAATATTACTTAAAAGCTTAGTCATTATAGCTGCTTAAAACAGTTGGAGATACACTGAAAATACATTTCTGGGATTCATGACTATACATGAGTTAAGAATACCAATGTGATATAAAATCAAATTATAAAAATAACATGTTTAAATGTTAAGGAAAATAATTAAAGCTCTTAGAACACTAAGTATTTTACACAAGCATAAAAGAGTGAAATTAAAAATAAACAAAATCTGTCATATTCCAAACGATTGAATTTTAAGAACAGTCACTCAAAAAAGTTAATTTTGTTGAATCAATATTGACAAATGGCAAGAAAAATAAAAAACTCCCTAAAGACAGATTAACTTCAGTCATTTAGTAAAAAGTTTAAAAAAAGATAATTTAAAGAGAATATTGTGGATGCTACATCAACCAGTGAACGGATGTCCACTATCAACTCTGCTAATGATAATCTCAGAAGTAAATCAAGGACTAAATAGTCCTATAAATTGATTGCAATAAGAATTTTACTACTATTAAAATAAAAAAATCTAAACTATGTTATATCAATATCCGTAAGGTTTTAAAAATTCAACTCGATAGATAACACTAATTATATTTTCCTCTGTTTATATTTGAATTACCTAAAGAATGAATTAATTATCAAACAGATAATTAAACAGTAATTTTTTAAGACTAACAAGTTTTGATTTCTGTTTACTTCAAATTTCTTTATCGATTTCCAGAAGTTTCTGAACTTTTCATATTGAAAAAGAATTCTATATTGATTTATTCTATAGAATGCAGTTTTCAAAGCCCCTTAATTTCAATATGTTAAAGCTTTTAGTGTAAATTAAATTATCATGCGGAATATAATATAGCTCATAAATTAATTTCAAAACTTCAATGTTTTAATTCTTTTACGTTTTACTTTACGATGAACTATTTATTTATTTTAAAAGAACTGAAGAAGATCTTAAATATTTCCAATTTTTTTTGTACAATTTTCTTTATTATTTAAAGTTGTTATTTATTATTAAGGGTTTATCAAAACAGATATACTCTTATTTCTTAAGAACTTTCATATCTTTAAAGGAATCTTAGTTCTTGCTGGAAATATATATGTTCCGATAGACCATGAATCTTTAAATAGTTAATAGATTTATACAAAAATTATGAGTTATTAAGATTTAATACAATTCTGATAAAACCATGAAATAATCCCTTTCAAAGAAATGTGTAAATATATATATATTTATTTATGTATATATATATATATATATATATATATATATATGTATGTATATATATATATATGTGTGTGTGTGTATATATATATATATATATGTAATATATCAAAATTATTTAACTTTAATAATTCTTTAAAAACCTCCTCTCTCCTATTCTAATCTTTTTCCAGCCTCTAAATGTCTTAATCAAAGGAGTGTCCTGAACTTAAAATTCTTTCGATACATT
>CM063504.1:115637718-115662718 GCA_032207245.1 Pardosa pseudoannulata | reverse complement strand
ATCCGGTGACGCGGAAGCATTTTCGAACTATTTGCTGAACTTGCAAACAGAAAAGTTTCAGTCAGCGAGCGGACATATCCCTTTGAACACACTCTACGCGTATCTCTACCATGAACAATGAAAATGGCGCAGGTTTTGCTTTTAGAAGGAACAATGATTTAATAAACTTATTATCCAGAAAAACTGTTTTCCATTAGCTTAGGTTAAAATATCATTGGATTTGTATATTACACACATTCACATGTATATATATATATATATATATATATATATATATATATATATATATATATATATATATATATATATATATATATATATATATATATATGCAATTATATTATATAGGTCATGTTAGTGAACTTAAACCTAATAATTTAGGGATTTGAGAGCAAAAAATGCAGTGTACTCTTTTAATGCAGGCACATAAATACTTAATAACTCATTATAAAAGCACTTTATGCGTAAGGATTGAGGGAGAGTGTCTTGAGAAAGTGTTTCTACATGAACCTCGGCTCAGTAGGGCTCTTTGTTAGAGTGTGGACGATAGCCACTCGCAGCCATGTTTGAGAGTTGGCTGTTAAATTGTACAATATACATCAATAAAGAAATTATAATGAAGTAATTTGATATGAGTCTTCATGTAGCTGCAAAATCTATCATATATATATATATATATATATATATATATATATATATATATATATATATATATATATATATATATATATATATATATATATATATATATATATATATATAATATATATATATATATATACATATACATATATATATATATATATATATATATATAAATATATATATATATATATATATACATATATATATATATATATATATATATATATATATATATATATATATATATATATATACATATATATATGCATATATATATGTGAGTGTGTGTGTATACTATAGGTATACATGCATATAGACACTGTAACGTCACGGGATCCTGGGGTAGCGTGTGGGTGTCAAAGTGGTTGTGACACGACTTACAGCTTAAAACAATAAAAGCGTTTATTCTTGTTTAAATAGAAGTTATGTACACATTTTCTGAATGGAAAACACAGAGTTCAGGTGAGATGGTACGGATCTGAAGGTCTCAGTTTCTAGGCGAACCTAAAATACAATCTGCGGTCAGGTGCCGACAGATAAACTGTTGTACAGAGGTACAACTGGGACTCCTTGAGTCCCACACAAAACTGGAAAAAAAGCTCTCCAAAAAACGAACCTCTACAAGTCGAAGTCTCCGCTCGTTCTCGTCGTAGGGACTCTCCGGCGAAAAACTCGAGCCGCCTGACGTCACATTTCGATTCTTCCCATTGGCTTTTCCTTCCCTCGTCGCCGTCCTCATAGCCTCTAATTGTCTGTTGGCGTCTCACAGTCTAACATTTCGGAGTCGCATCTGACCTTCTAATGATCTCGGACAACTCAATACGTGGTCGAAGCTAAAGCCCTTTGGAGTATAGTGTCAAAACCCCAGTCAGAAAGTCGCCTTGGCCTGGGCTTTAACAAAACTTCTTTCTGAAGCCTTCTGAAACCTGAAGAAACTTCTTTCTTTGGTTGTAGCGACGTCACAACACACTCACACACGCACACATGTATATAATAAATATACATAAATACGCAAGATATTTAAGAAACCTGAAAACTGACAAGGGGAATTCAATGATTAGATATGTTATAATTAGATATGTTGCAATTAAAATTTGTATATTTACTTTAAAAAAAAAGAAGAATACGTGTCTTATCACCATAATTAAAACTAAAACATTCTATTTTTATTAAACATTAAAAATGAAGAATAAATATCTATCTTTCCCGTGCTTACTGAATTATAAAATTAATCACATTAGCACTTGTATAATTTTTTTTCATAATCGCCTCTCCCGTTATGTATTCTTTCGAAAATGACGTCTTTCTTATCTTTCCTCGGTAGAAGACATTAGAGCGATATTTTTCAATTAAACAAAAAAGTATCTAAATTAAATGTCACGCATTTTTTTAAGATATGTCTTGCTTTTTAAGTTAGCATTAACATCGCCAGCTTTAGTTTCTAAGCTGTTGTTTTCAGTATGCAGTTGTCATATTTGTAATTTTTTATTCTGCCCCATTTGGAAATGTAACGAACACGATAATTTCCTTTCTTAATCTTGCACTGCATAATTAAAAAAAACTTATTAATTTTCTTGTTGTGTGTTTCTTAAATTGCTTTTGAATACTTTATGTGATGCGATTAATTTACTGGAAAAAAATTAAATTAAGATTAACACAGAAAGGGCAAAATAAATAGGATCAAAATTTTAACCATTCTAAAGCTAACTCATTATCAATTTAAATGACAAACGAAAAAAAATCAACCATACAAAAGAAGATTATGTTTACATATATATGTATACATACGTGCTGCGGAATCGTTTTGTAAGAATTTTTTTGAGAGAAGTTTTTGAAAATACACTTCATAAGGTAAAACCGTATTTTTTACGCAATTTATTTAATAGCATTTTGTCCCACATCGCTTTCTCGTAATATTCTTTTGAATTTAAATGATGTACTGGTATGTATTTTAATGAGCTTTGATGTAATTAAAAAATAATTATATTAATTACTTATTGGAAATAACATTTCGCAAATGGATTATTTTTAAATTAACACACGCCACTTAGTTTTAAAAGGTAAAGATCGCAAGATTTTAAATTTTTGTTTACACAAATTTACCTATGAACCTTCAGCGTGTGTATGTTTTAGAGATTACTTTGAGTAAGAACAACTGATTAAAATTTTAAATTAAAAATTTTAAATGAATATAGAATTTTATATCCCTCTAGATACCCCCCCCCCCCCGAAAAAAAATCACTTTTCAGTAAAGGCATTTTAAATTAATATATATTTAAGGAAAAATTTTTAATAATTTTAAAATGTAAAACTATATTTTGATGTGTTCTACATAGATTGTAGAATTCTAGTTATTTGCAACCACGTTCTGACATTTATTTCTCTTGCATATTTTTAATCCCTATATCTAACAAATACATTAAAATAATTAAATGCAAAAATAGTTTTACCCTTTCTGGAAACATTTCATTGCGTAATTTTGTATTTACGTAAATCAAGAACTTTCATTATAAGTATCATTTAGAGATTACTTTGCTTGAGAATAATTCTTCAAAATTTTAAATTAAAACTTTTAACGGGTACAGCATTTAATATTAGTCTCGTACTAACAGTCCTTCCCCCCAATAAAAAATAATAATAATTTAGAGTAAGAAACATTCAAAATTATATTTCAAGCAAATATTTTTAATAATTTTTAAAGTAAAACGATAATTTCACTTTTCAGTAAAAACATTTTAAATTAATATATATACTTAAGGAAAATTTTTAAATAATTTTGAATGTAAAACAATAATTTTTGAATTTATAATATTTTGATGTTTTCTACATAGATTGTAGAATTCAAGTTAATGGCAACCATTTTCTGACATTTATTTCTCTCGCATATTTTTAATTCCTATATCTAACAAATGCATTAAAATAATTAAATACAGAAATAGTTTTAACCTTCCCGGAAAGATTTCATTACGTAATTTCGTATTTACGTAAATCAAGAACTTTCATTATATGTTTCATTTAGAGATTACTTTGCATCAGAATCAATCTTTAAAATTTTAAATAAAAATTTTTAACGGGTATAGCATTTAATATTAGTCTCGATCTAACAGTCCTTTCCCCCCCAAAAAAATAATAGTAATAATAATAATAATTCACAGTAAGAAACATTCATAATTATATTTCAAGCAAATTTATTTAATAATTTTTGAAGTAAAACTATACTTTCACTTTTCAGTAAAAACATTTTAAATTAATATATATACTTAACGAAATTTTTTTAAAAATTTTAAAAGTAAAACTATATTTTTTGAATTTATAATATTTTTATGTTTTTTACATAGATTGTAGAATTCAAGTTAATTGCAACAACGTTCTGACTTTTATTTCTCTTGCATATATTTAATCCCTATATCTAACAAATACATTAAAATAATTAAATGCAGAAATGGTTTTTACCCTCCCTGGAAATATTTCATTACGTAATTATCTATTTACGTAAATCAAGAACTTTCCTCATATGTATTATTTAGATATTTCTTTGCATGAGAATAATTCCTCAAAATTTTAAATAAAAATTTTTAACGGGTATAGCATTTAATATTAGTCTCGATCTAACAGTCCTCCCCCCCCAAAAAAAAAAAATAATAAAAATAATTCACAGTAAGAAACATTCAAAATTATATTTCAAGCAAATTTTTTTAATAATTTTTGAAGTAAAACGATAATTTTACTTTTCAGTAAAAACATTTTAAATTAATATATATACTTAAGGAAATTTTTTAATAATTTTGAATGTAAAACTATATTTTTTAAATTTATAATATTTTGATGTGTTTCTACATAGATTGTAGAATTCCAGTTAATAGCAACCACGTTCTCACATTTATTTCTCTTGCATATTTTTAATCCATATATCTAACAAATACATTAAAATAATTTAATACAAAAATAGTTTTACCCTTTCTGGAAACATTTCATTACATAATTTCGTATTTACGTAAATCAAGAACTTTCATTATATGTATCATTTAGAGATTATTTTGCATCAGAATCGTTCTTCAAAATTTTAAATAAAATTTTTTAACGGGTATAGCATTTAATATTAGTCTAGATCTAACAGCCCTCCCCATGCAAAAAAAAAATAATAATAATAATTCACAGTAAGAAACATTCAAAATTATATTTCAAGCAAATTTTTTTTAATAATTTTTGAAGTAAAACGATACTTTCACTTTTCAGTAAACACATTTTAAATTAATATATACACTTAAGGAAAATTTTTTAATAATTTTGAATATAAAACTATATTTTTTGAATTTATAATATTTTGATGTTTTCTACATAGATTGTAGAATTCAAGTTAATTACAACAACGTTCTGACATTTATTTCTCTTGCATATATTTAATCCATATATCTAACAAATACATTAAAATAATTAAATAGAGAAATAGTTTTACCCTCCCTGGAAATTCATTACGTAATTACGTATTTACGTAAATCAAGAACTTTCCTCATATGTATCATTTAGAGATTACTTTGCATGAGAATAATTCTTCAAAATTTTAAATTACATTTTTAACGGGTATAATATTTAATATTATTCTCTAACTAACAGTCCTCCCCCCAATAAAAAAATAATAATAATTCACAGTAAGAAACATTCAAAATTATATTTCAAGCAAATTCTTTTAATAACTTTTGAAGTAAAACGATAATTTCATTTTTCAGTAAAACCATTTTAAATTAATATATGTATACTTAATGAAAATTTTTTAATAATTTTGAATGTAAAACTATATTTTTTGAATTTATAATATTTTGATGTGTTGTTCTACATAGATTGTAGAATTCAAGTTAATTACAACAACGTTCTGACATTTATTTCTCTTGCACATTTTTAATCTCTATATCTAACAAATACATTAAAATAATTAAATACAGAAAGAGTGTTACCCTTCCCGGAAACATTTCATTACGTAATTACGTATTTACGTAAATCAAGAACTTTCATTATATGTATCATTTAGAGATTACTTTGCTAGAGTTTAATTCTTCAAAATTTTAAATAAAATTTTTTAACGGGTATAGGATTTAATATTAGTCTAGATCTAACAGCCCTCCCCATGCAAAAAAAAAATAATAATAATAATTCACAGTAAGAAACATTCAAAATTATATTTCAAGCAAATTTTTTTTAATAATTTTTGAAGTAAAACGATACTTTCACTTTTCAGTAAACACATTTTAAATTAATATATACACTTAAGGAAAATTTTTTAATAATTTTGAATATAAAACTATATTTTTTGAATTTATAATATTTTGATGTTTTCTACATAGATTGTAGAATTCAAGTTAATTACAACAACGTTCTGACATTTATTTCTCTTGCATATATTTAATCGATATATCTAACAAATACATTAAAATAATTAAATAGAGAAATAGTTTTCCCCTTCCTGGAAATATTTCATTACGTAATTACGTATTTAAGTAAATCAAGAACTTTCATCATATGTATCATTTAGAGATTATTTTGCATGAGAATAATTCTTCAAAATTTTAAATTAAAATTTTTAACTGTTATACTATTTAATATTATTCTCGAACTAATAGTCTTTCCCCCACCCCCCACCCCCAAAAAATAATTCACTTTTAAGTAAAAAACATTCAAAATTATATTTCAAGCAAATTTTTTTATAATTTTTGAAATAAAACAATAATTTCCCCTTTTCAGTAAACACATTTTAAATTAATATATATACTTAAGGAAAATTTTTTAATAATTTTGAATGTAAAACTATATTTTTTGAATTTATAATATTTTGATGTGTTGTTCTACATAGATTGTAGAATTCAAATTAAAGGCAAGCCTTTTCTGGCATTTATTTCCCTTGCTTATCTTTATTCCATATATCTAACAAATACATTAAAATAATTAAATACAGAAATAGTTTTACCCTCCCTGGAAACATTACGTAATTACGTATCTACGTAAATCAAGAACTTTCCTCATATGTATCATTTAGAGATTACTTTACATGAGAATAATTCTTCAAAATTTTAAATTACATTTTTAACGGGTATAATATTTAATATTATTCTCGAACTAATAGTCTTTCCCCCACCCCCCACCCCCAAAAAATAATTCACTTTTAAGTAAAAAACATTCAAAATTATATTTCAAGCAAATTTTTTTATAATTTTTGAAATAAAACAATAATTTTATTATTTGATAACATTTTCGTGTATTCTACATAGATTGGAGAATTCAAGTTAAAGGCATTTATATGTCATCTATATCTTTGATCTATATATTCAAGAGATACATTACAGTAATTAAATACAGAAATATTTTTATCCTCCCTGGCAACATTTCATTAGAAATGAAATTTAATTCGATTTTCTACACCGAAAACAGTTTCAAAACTATCTTTTGTTTCTAGGAATTGTCTCCGTTACGACAATTACCCAAACGTTTTCTAGAAATGTTTTCAGCCTGTTCTAATAATAGTCTAGGCGTGTTAAAGGAGTAGAAAGGTCGATATTGGCCGACTTTAAAAGCTTTCATTTTGTTGCTGCTTTGTTAAAAGATTTTTGAATGGCAGTCTTTATTGTAACATCGTATATACTTTAAAGCTCTAGGGAATTAATGCAATTATTGACTTGTTCCTTTTTTTTATTGGACTAAGGTCACGAAATTGTGATTGCGCACAAATACTCTGCTGTCCATTGGGGAAAAATAATTCTACATTTAACAGTTTTTTCAACACGTAACTAACAAATCATATTTTGTTAATGAAAACCCTTAATAGTCTTTCTTTATAAAAATATGTTTTTGTTCAAATGGAAGCTCTATTTCTCGGTAGTAAGTCTACTGATTGTTTTTTTTAAGACCTTGACACAATTATTCCTTAAAGGTAAAATTTTCATTAAATCTCTTTTTAATATTTAAATATTTAACGATAATTTTATTAGGAGAATATAGGATGTTGTTACATGAAGCATATAAGACTCTAAAATCTATAATAAAAATTATTTTTAATTAAAATACGAGAATATTTGATAAAAAACAGTCTACTGAATGTTTTTTTATGACCTTGACACAATTATTCCTTGACATAATTATCCAATCCTTTTACAATTAAGTGTCAATAAGTCTCTTTTTAAATGTTTAAATATTTAACGATATTTTTATAAGGAGAATATAAATTTTGAATTAAAATGCGAGACTATTTGACAAAAAACAGTCTACTGATTGTTTTTATGGCCATGACACAATTATTCCTTAAAGGTACAGGTGTCATTAAATCTCTTTTTAGATGTTTAAATATTTAACGATATTTTTATAAAGAGAATATAAATATTTTAATTAAAATGCGAGATTATTTGAACAAAAATAGTCTACGGATTGTTTTTTTATGACCTTGACACAATTATTCCTTAAATGAACAAGTGTCATTAAATCTCTTTTTAAATATTTAAACATTTAAATATTTAACGATGTTTTTATACCGAGAACATAAATTTTTAATTAAAATGCTGGACTATTTGACAGAAAACAGTCTACTGATTGCTTTTTATGACCTTGACAGAATTATTCCTTAAAGGTACAAGTGTAATTAAATCTCTTTTTAAATGTTTAAGTATTTAGCGAGATTTTTTATAAGGAGAATATAGAATGTTGTTACATGGAGCACATCAGACACTACAATCTATAATAAAATTTATTTTTAATTAAAATGCGAGACTATTTGACAAAAAACAGTCTACTGATTGCTTTTTATGACCATGACACACTTGTTCCTTAAAGGTACAAGTGTCATTAAATCTCTTTTTAAATGTTTAAATATTTAACGATATTTTTATAAGGAGAATATAAATTTCTAGTTCAAATGGAGACTATTTGTAAAATAAGTCTACTGATTGTTTATTCATGACCTTGACACAATTATTCCTTAAAGGTACAAGTGTCATTTAATCTCTTTTTAAATGTTTAAATATTTAACGATATTTTTATAAGGAGAATATAAATTTTTAATTAAAATGCGAGACTATTTGACAAAAAAAATTAGAAGTCCCACAATATACCTTGATAATGCTTCTGCTGCACAGCATACAAAGCTATTACTTTTATTTTTTTCATCTTTACAATGTGTCTAGAAGAAAAACTGGGCATCTATTTTTCCTCTCATTAAATATTATTTATATAACACAATAATCTGAAGTTATACAAAGTTTCAGAAATTGTCTTTTGTCCATACATGGTATTAACGATTTTGTATTCCTTGAAAATGCTTTGGGACTTTAATAAGCATAACTAGTTTTAAGGCAAATATATCAATGGAAAACCTCCAAAGTTTCACAATAAGATATACATAAAAGTAATCCAACTGAAATATTTAAAATTACTAATTTAATAAAAAATTGCTAAACTAAAACCTTTTTTAAAAAAATTTAAAATGAGTATGCTTGACAAAGAACACATTTTAGTATTCCAAACAGTACAGTAAAATTATCGTGTTATTCAAAAACTATTCTTTGATGGTGAAGGGTATAACTAATTTAATTTTTTCAGAACAAAAATATTCCATATTTGGGATCAAATTTTAACCTTTTTGGTAGGTCCCTTGTCTGAAAAAAATGGAAGTTGTACAATAGAAAATTGCATTATAAATTGCATTATAAATATCAGAGTTATTTCACTCCATTTTCTTAACAAAATCATTAATGAAATGAGGCATACTTTATTCAGAGGCCATATGCTTGATTGCACATAAATTCTGCAAAATTGTATTTAAGTATATAACCTTTGTGCTCCTTATTAATTTTCGGTGTTATGAGTATTTAACCTGTTTCTAAAGTATGCTTCACAAAAAAATACATTTCAGTATTCCAAACTGTACACAGCCGAAAGCTGGCCGATTGATTAGGGCGCTGATCGTCGGTACCAGAGTTCGTGGGTTCGAATCCCACTATGGCATGGATGTTCGTAGCCGTTCGGAATCGGCTTTAAGCTGTAGGTCCCGGTCTCATTAGCCCTCGTGTGCAAAACAGTAGACCGTAGCGTTCCAAACCAAACCAAAAAAAAAAAAAAAAACCAAACGGTACTGTAAAATAATTGTGTTGTTCAAAAACTATCTTTTGATGGTGAATTGTATACCAAATTTCCTTTTTTCATAACAAAAATATTCCATATTTGGGATCAAATTTTATCCTTTTGTAGGTCCCTTGTCTGAAAAAATTGGAAGTTCTACAATAGAAAATTGCATTAAAAATTGCATTATAAATTTCAGAGCTATTTTACTTCATTTTCTTTTAACAAAATCATTAATGAAATGAGTCATACATTTTTCAGAGGCCATAAGCTTGAATGCACATAAATTCTGCAAACCCATATTTACGTATATAATCTTTGAGTTCCTTATTAATTTTCGGTGTTATGAGTATTTAACCTGTTTCTAAAGTATGCTTCACAAAAGACACACTTCAGTATTCTAAACGGTACTGTAAAATAATTGTGTTAATAAGAAACTATTTTTTGATATAATTTGAAGTATATACCAAATTTAATTTTTCATAACTAAAATATTCCATATTTTTGATCAAATTTTTATCATTTTGTAGGTCCCTTGTCTGAATGGATTGGAAGTTCTACAATAGAAAATTGCATTAAAAATTGCATTATAAATTTCAGAGCTATTTTACTTCATTTTCTTTTAACAAAATCATTAATGAAATGAGTCATACATTTTTCAGAGGCCATAAGCTTGAATGCACATAAATTCTGCAAACCCATATTTACGTATATAATCTTTGAGTTCCTTATTAATTTTCGGTGTTATGAGTATTTAACCTGTTTCTAAAGTATGCTTCAGTATTCCTACTGTACAGTAAAATAATCTTGTTAATAAGAAACTATCTTTTGATGGTGAAGTGTATACCTAATTTAATTTTTTCAGAGCAATATTAGTTCATATTTGGGATCAAATTTTATCTTTTTGTAGGTCCCTTGTCTGAAAAAAATGGAAGTTGTACAATAGAAAATTGCATTATAAATTGCATTATAAATTTCAGAGTTATTTCACTCCATTTTTCTTACAATAAAATCTGTAACGAAATAAGGCATACTTTTTTCAGAGGCCATATGCTTGAATGCACATAAATTCTGCAAAACCCTATTTCAAGTATAATCTTTGAGCTCCTTATTAATTTTCGATGTTATATTTGACCTCTTTTTAAAGCAGATATTTTGTATCGTTAACTTTTAATAAAAACTATCTGAGGAATTTTACCTAATTTAATTTTTCAGAGCAATATTAGTTCATATTTTACAAATTTATCATTTTGTACTCTCAAAAAATCGTTCTACAATAAAAATTGCATTATAAATTCATTATAAATCAGAGTTATTTCACTCCATTCTAAGTACAAAATATAAAATAAAATAGACTAATGAATGCACATAAATCTGAAATATTTCAGTATATAATATGAGCTCCTTATTTTCTGAAAAAGTATTTGACCTCTAAAGCAGATATTTTTTTCCGTTAACTTTTAACTTGAAAGGGATTCTCGACTCATTGAAATTTTTTCATACCTCCCATATTTACAAATTTTTTTCCTTACCTACAATCAAAAATATTACTTAAAAATATACAAATTATTTAGCAATTTCTAAAAAAATTAAATAACTTGAAGAAATTCATTTACTATTTTTATTCTGAAGAGCAATTACTAAAAAGATGCAGCATGAATTCAGTTAACTTGAAAAGCCATCGTTCGAAATTTTTTCATAACCTACACTATAAAAATTTACTTAAAGGAAAGAACTTAATTTAGTTTTTTTTTAACCAATTTTATTTTTTTCTCTGAGCAGGCGTAAAAACGTGTAAAAGCTTCAGTTAATTGGCGTCACGGCTGTCCGATATAATTATCTTCAAAGAGAGATTGAAAAGCTATCGCAGATTTATTTTAAGAAAACGCCTCATTATTATATATACTCATATTTTACATTTTTTTACTTGTTTCACGAAAAATCATCTTAAAAACGCAGGTAAAATTAATTTTTATATTTAAAAAAGGGGAATGCTTTGAGATAGGTCGAATAAAATCTTTATAGAAGATATACAATTATGTTTTAAGAACATGTGCAATGTTTTATTAGTACATTTTAATAACATGGTGGTTACTTTATGTTTAGGAAATAATAACCAGGTGATTATTTCATAAAAATGTACTTCAGTTAATTGGTGCCACTGTTATACAACATACTCAGAATCAATTAGAAATTTGAAAGTTATAACAATTTTCTTTTAATAGAATGTCTTAATATTATATATACTTCTGATTTCAATTTTAAATTTTTTTAATGAAACTTAACTGGAAAAAGAAACTATGATACATTTTTTCCCCAAAAAATGGTTTAATTAGTTTGAATGTGGTTTACTTTTTTACAACACGATGACTAATGAGACCAAAATTTATTCATTAATTCTAGAAAGATAACCTACGTAATATCAACGTAAAGCTGAAAAAAAGAGATTTCAATATTTTTTAGCTTTGTGAAGTGAGAATTTTTTTTTCACTTTTTTGTTATTTTAAAATTTTAATAATAAAGATACAAATAAATCAATATGTTTCATTTATACACAATACATTGATTTTTATCGTGTATATTAGCATATAACATGCTGCACACAAATTTAAATTATATGCACTTAAACATATGTACGTCAAATAGACATGGTTATCTAGGATGTACTGTTAAACATGGTTATATTTCTACGAATCTTATTTCAAAAGGCTATGAAAGAAGTGAGAATCAAAGACATAGACAATCTACCAAAGCGAAGCATAAAATGTATTCGGCCCAGTTAGACAATATAAAAAATGCCTTCAAGGAGATACCAAACAGCTATCTTAGCTTTATTTCAAAAGAATGTCTGGTTATTACATATATTTGAACACCTTTTCTTTAATAGATTCAATAAAATTTAGCTACAATTTGAAACCAAAATGCATTTTTCATAAAAATGCAATGCATATTGTCACGGAGATTTGAATGAACATACCGTTTAACCTTACAGACGAATTTATTGAAGCTTAGTAGCAACTCGCAACCTTGGAAGATCGAGAAGTTGCCTACAACTAGCTGGTATCAGCTTTTATACCAGAAGATAATATTCGAGAAATAACTAATTTACATAATAAAGAAAGATCTAGAATGTTCGAGAACATAAGTCATCAATAAGTAATATTTTAAAATTAAAAATATATACTTTGGATTAACTGCTATGGCTAATCGAACCCATAAACTTCGAGTCTGGATGTCGTGCTTTGACCATTCGGCCACTGAGCTCGCCGGCAAAGCTTCTTTATGCGGCAATATAGTTAAAGGAAGCAGATTTAGGGTTTAGGAGTATGCAGAAGAATATATACCGAAAAGCAAGTTTTTACCTAATCGTTCATTCACTAAAAGTAGGTTTATGGTAGCAATCTCAAACTTGTGTTGCAAATAACAAACACTAGAAAAGCTTCTGGAAGTTGATCTATTAATTCAGCAAGGTGTCAAACACATAACAAAGGTGGTTTGGTTGGTTTGGTTTAGAGTTCTAAGGTCTACTTTTTACAATACGAGGGCTAATGAGACCGGGGCCTACAGCTTAAAGCCGATTCCGAACGGCGACGAGCAGCATGCCACTGTGGGATTCGAACCCACAAACTCCTGTACCGAAGGCCAGCACCCTAACCAATCAGCTATCACTCAACCATAACCAAGCAGGATGCTTTTGGGGATTGAAAATCAACAATTTAATGAGCTTGGCTATGTTTTAATGACGTTTAACTTGTAATATCTGTTGTGTGAACTCACAAATTTCTTCCCTAAGCATTTTCATTATCTTTAAATAATAATTGACCCACGATTTTCTCATTAATTTTCTTTAGCGTGCTGTCAAAATCATATACAGAGTTTCAAAATTATCCAAAATTAATTACAGCGAACAACTGAAGGTAGTTTATTGGACATAATACTTCCCATGCAGTCAATGAAAATATTTAATAAAAATAGTGATAATGATAAAAAAAAAGTTTTTAAGTCAATAATTCAGTGTTGTGAAAATAATGTTAAGTTGATTTAGTGTTTAAGAATAAGAAATTAAAACTCATTAAAAAACACATGGACAAATATGTCCTGATTAAATGATTTTATACAATTAAATGCCTAAGGAATACAACTGGAATACAACTTATCATTTGTAAATATGGAAGATTCCTCTCGACTCGGTGCCGAACGATGGCTGATTGGTTAGGGTACTAGCCTTCGGTATTGGAGTTCGTGGGTTCGAATTCCACAGTGGCATGGATGTTCGTATAAATTCGGAATCGGCTTTAAGCTGTAGATCCCGGTCTCATTAGCCCTCGTGTTGCAAAAAGTAAACCATATCACTCCAAAGCAAACCAAACCAAACCTCTCGACTCGGCGTCGGTCTGACAAAAAAAAGGGGGGGGGCGTCATTTTTCCTTTTTCTTGTGTTGCTCCAAAAATTGCCTATCCCACAAGCAACGGTGCCAGCAAGTGTATAACTTTAAAATGAATAATGTCGAAATGTTTTCCTACTCACTTAGAGTTTCGCATCCATAAACTCTTGAGTTGGATATGGGTGTGGGTCATCTAAGTCCCAAGTAGTCAAAGTTTAAAATAGGCTTAAATTTGCTCACTACGACTGGGATGTGTGATAGAAGGAATATTGAATGTAAAAGGAGTTACTTTTTGGTACCATAGTCCATCTGTACTTTCTAATAGCAGAAATATTTATATTTATTTAAATTTAGTATTGAGTACTTACAAAAATAATCCAAATTTAAATTGGCTTACGTGTCCAAAATGTGACTGTACCTTTAGAACAATGTATATTTTTCGTTATCAAACCCAGGAGTTCAAAATAACAAATATTCATTGAGAATTTACATTATAAGTTACATTTAATCTCTTCGCTCAAAACCAAGCTATACTTTTATGAATAATGCTGAAAATAAGGATTTGCAATTTGCCGCACACTTATAAACCTTAGAACTGATACACACAGTAATTAACGCGCAATCTTAATCACATAAATATGCAGATTTACTGAAAAGTATAAAAAGCAAAGAACCACATCAGGGAAAATTGGCACAAAATTCTCGCCTTTTTGAAAAAATTACTGGAAATATTAAAAGGAAGGATGAGAATCGAAGCTGTGGGAATAACTTTCTTGCGTTATGAAGATTAAAATATATTTAGAGGAAGGTGCATATGATAAATTTATGAATTAGAAAATGGTAATTACATACTAAATAAAGCTTTCAATGGAGAACTTGTTATTTTACCAGTTCCATACTATGAGATTAGTTCGAGATAATAAAGTCATTTTTAATAGGATTAGAATTCTAGAAATAATCTCTCTAGGTAATTTTGTTGCAAAGAGTGATTATGTGCGATTCACTATTGAATAAGGGGAAGATTTGTTTAATAACTTTTGAGTACTTTTTCACTCTATTAAATGAAGACGCTTTGATGTGTATTTTAAAATATATTTTAAACTCTATATCGTGCAATCGTTCCAAAGCAATTATTGTTGGCTGGAAGACTGAATATTAACCGGGTAAATTTGTCGTTTAATTAAGACTAAATCAATGTTCTTTACGATCATATTGGTCAGTTTTATTACTTCCAATTAAGAGAGTTCTATGGTGTGCATATTTGGTACCATCCGTTCCAGTCTTGGAAGGAAACTTATTTTTAATCCTCAACTCTACAACACTAATCTGTAGTGAAATTTATTACTCTGGAAAATTTAAGTTTAAAAATTCTGTAATTGTTTAAAACAGAATAGATTAATTGTAATGCTACTGTCAGATTTTCATACACATGGGCTAGCTTAAAGGAGTCTTACTGTTTAACCATTTGCCTGATTATCCCGAGAAAATTCGAGTGAAGCAGAATTTGTCAGGTCGATTTGTTTTATGATGGTTTTACTTGTCCTGGATGAATTGAAAGGAAATATTTAGCAATACGGAGAGCATTAACATACGTCCTACTTTCAACAGACCTCAGCGTGAACTGAACTTTTTACGGGAACTCACGGTCCCTTTATATAGCTTTCAGGTTTCTGAAAATATACACAAGCCTCTAGTAAAATCCAGAGACAGGGGATCGGCAACATATGTCGCCAAATTTGGCGATATATCGCCAAACTTGGCGCCACAAATGAGTCTTCCAAAACTTCGCCAAGAAGCCAATATCTCGCCAATTTGGCAAGATACCATACAAATTTCATGTTTACAGCATTCCTAACAACTAGCATACTGAACGTAATATGACGGGATCAGTAAAATTTTTAATTTTCCAGAATTGTAAAGAACCCTATGAGGCAGGTAAAAAAAATGGTTTGTTTTTTTGGCTGAGAATTATCTTTCAACAAAAATAATCGATTAAAACTATCACACATGTACTTAATCTATTATTTAAGTCAAATAAAAAAGAAAATTATTTATGTTATATCCAAGTTTAGTGATAAAACGTATGGAAATAATGCAGAACACATTTAAATAATTTAAAATAAGAAATGATTAAATGAGATGGTTAAAGGAATGACGTCATAATGCAAGAAAATTTTATTTTTACCTATTTATTATGTGATAAATTAATAAATTTAATCGCTTGCTCTTAAAATTTGGCTTGATATAATGGCATTAAACGCTCGAAAAGGAGACGGGGTGGATTTCGAACGTTTTGAAGAGAACAGTATTTTTATCTGTGATATGGAGCTTATTCATACCAATTTACTACAAAATCGGATCTATAGTTTAGGAAAAGATAAACTTTACTCGCTTTGAATTTTGCAAACCCTAACTCGTCAAAAATCCAATATGGATGCTCTATCCATTCCAGGTCCAAAAGCTTTATAACTTCGAGGACAGACGGGCAGATAACTTAGGCTATTATTACATTACGAGAAGAAAGTTTAAGGATACACAACATGAAATGTTTATGTGGCCAGGGACATCCGTAAAGCAATACGCGAATTTAATAAAATAAAAATAATAAAAATTATAAAAAGTTGAAAAAATAGTAAAAATTTATTTTAAAAATAATAAAACAACTTTCGGAATAAGAATTTAAAAGAAAAAGCAGAAAATATTAAATTTATTAGACATTAAAAAAAATTGGCTGCGTTGGGGATAGAACCGTCAACCCGAGAAGTACGACGATCAAGTGGGCGGACATTCTACCAAACGTACAACGCCTGCACGTTGTAGGCCAACTAATTAGAGTATATGAAGGTTCAAGTAGAAACAGTCCAGAAATTTAAATATTACTCTCCGCCTTTGCCATCCTATCAAGAATGAATTTCGTATAGAATAAGAGGAAGGATAAGGCTTGAAATAATAGCATTAAACGCTCGAAAAGGGGAGATAGGTGGATTTCGTACTCGCTTTCAATTTTCTAACCCTAACTCGTGAAAAATACAATATGGGTGTCTGTACCCATTCCAGATACAACCGCTTCAAAAGTTCGAGGACAGACAACTTAGGCTATTATTATATAGGGGATACACAGGTTACAATACTTTCATAGAAATTATCGCCAAGTGAAAAAAAAAACGTCCCAAACACGAACGCATGCGTCGCCTCTCCTAGGGAGCCTATTCTAGATCGAGCTTTTACAAACTTTGATTAGCGTTTTATAAACTTAAGTTACAAACTTTTTGATTTATATGTAGTTTTACATCCGTTCCTAGAAAGTTGTATAATTGTGTTATACAGTAATTCTTATAATTCATCTCTCCAAAATGAGGTCAATAAAATAACTTTCTGCAAATTTGCGAATTTAAATGTAAATTTCTAATTATAATAAATAGAACTCTTGAATCAGAGACCAAATTTCGAAATTTGAAAACGAACTAACCCACTTAAAATAATTTATTCATTTGTAAATCATAATGAGGAACTCCATTCACATTTTAATTATCCCGCTGAAATAATCACATATAGAACAACCCGGTCTCAAAATAATTATTGTTTGTACCAATTACCTGAACTCAACAGTTTCAGAAAATGTATTTCATACTTAGAGAAATGACCAAACGCGTAAATTCTTAAACAACAAAGAAATTAGTGACGTAAATCCTCCTAATTTGAGAGCGTAAAGCTAAAGTAAGGAAATAGCTTCATATTTAAATAACCTCTTCCGTTATAAATACTCATCTCAGAAATAACTCCCCATTGTTACTTTCTTAGAAGTTCACCAACAAAAGAAAGCAATCTAATAGGATTAAAAGAACGAAAATAATCTCTAGAAATTAATATTTCATTATGAATAGCGATTAGCAAAGTAAAGCGAAAATAAATAATGAAAATGATATCAGTGATACAGTAACAAACACGAATATTTCTCAGTCACTTTTCTTGGGAGATTTGCATGCTAATATATTAAAGTTCAAGATAAAATTCCGTTTAAGAAACATACTCGGGGTTTCTCTCTTACGTGAGTTAGTGTATTTAAGAAATGATTAGAGTCTAGGGACGGTAATTCTTCTGATACGCTCCATGTATCTGCATTTAAAATTCTAAGCTTAATGCAAATTGACAGCGTCGGTTGAAATTATGTCTAATTAATTCATTTGCAGTTCTTGTTTGCTGAATTATCGGATTAAGGATTGAAATGAAGAAATTAAATGAGAAAAAATTCACGGATTAAATTGTATCTTGTTTAATTTCAAGAGTTAAATTTAATTCAAGTTTAAATTATAAGGTGCTTTTTATAGTATAACTAGACGACCCGAAAAAGGTTGTTCTGTTTTAAAGCTGTAAAACCACAAACTGTTAAATACTTTTTAATTTAATTATAAATATTGCTCCGTTTTGATGGAAAAGTAGGGAAAAATATTTAACACCACTACGCTTACACTCATCACAAACATAATTAGATTAAATTAAAACTCCCACATCGCTTGTACGGGGATTCGATCCTGGGCTTTCTCATACTCTTGTGCTGACCACTGCGCCACAGATACGATTGCAGTGAAGGGTTTCAAGCGGCATTATATAATTTCAATAAGCTAACAATTCTGAATTTTTTTTATAAAACAACATTTTCTTTCCGATCAAATTTTGAATCTAAACCGTTCTCAATTCAACTTAATTACATACGCAAAATTTCAACAAAATCAGTCCAGCCGTTTAGAAGGAGTTCTATTACACACACGCGGGCAGAAGAATTTTATATGTAAAGACAAGGTCTACTTGTTAAAAACGTTGATTTTTGATATGAGGAATCATTTTTCTTGAAAACTTATTCGAAGAGTTCCCTCAGATAAATTTAACTCTCTAACTCAATTACTTTATGAAAATCACAGAAAAAATTACTGAGAAATATATCAGATAATTCTCAGACAAAATAACAAACCATTTGTTTACCTGTTCATAGTGTACTTTACAATTCTAAAAAATTAAAAATTATACCGATCCAGTAATATGACGGTCCATATACTAGTGCAAGCAATAGTATTCTATATTATTTAAAGGGAGAAAAACTCTACAAACAGATCTAAAATTTCACATTGTTTACTTATTTGTCATCCTTAATAACTTAAATAATGTAGGAAAAAAACTTAAAATAGATACACAGATTAATTTTAATACATATTAGGAGCGCTTAGTAAATATTTTGTAGTAATTCACAAAAATTTAAATGTCAATTAAACTTTGAAAATTGACGAAAAATTCATATAATTGAATTTTGCGTCATCCAGGTGCAGTGAAAAAGACATTATAAGAAATTGTACAACTTCACTGTATTTCCTTTAGTTAAATCTTTCTTTGTGAAAGTATCACATGAGCCGTTCTGTGCACACATTGACTAACACCATTTTTTGGATATTGATAAACTGGAACGTCAATGTACAAAATAAATCACGCAGTTCTCCTTCAAACCAATATTCCCCAAATTTAGTTATCAGCATGGATTAATGATACAGTTTTTGGGTTAGTGGATCAGTGAATAAACTACTCTTGGCACCTTTTAAGAGCTTTTGTAATTTATTTGTAATTTTTAAAAAAGGGAATTAGTCAATCTATGCACTGAGCGGCTCATATATAGTACTACACATGTCGATTTTTATACCTTCTGTTTCCTACTATACGTTTCGTGAAAGAATAATTAATGTAATATAAATACTAACTTAGTGTTTTAAATAACTATAAACATCTATTAACACTAGAACTATGGTAGGGGGGGAACCATGGGATATATATATATATATATATATATATA
Organism: Pardosa pseudoannulata; assembly: GCA_032207245.1. NCBI lineage: Eukaryota > Metazoa > Arthropoda > Arachnida > Araneae > Lycosidae > Pardosa > Pardosa pseudoannulata. The sequence continues at coordinate 115,642,756 of CM063504.1, read as the reverse complement.
TATATATATATATATATATATAGTGATCAATTTTGAATGAGTCAAATTGGCTCGGTTCGTAAATCTAGTGTTAATGAGTATTATATTATTTTTGTTATTACAATCTGAAAAACAATCTGCTAAGAAGATACAAAATATTTGAGTTCAAAATGACCACTCCAGTGGTTTTATAGTTTTTAGTACCCTAACTATCCAGACTGTGAAATGCCGAGTAAAAATAAATTAGTTAAAAGCACATATTTATATTTTAACAGTTCTGAGACGGAATTAGTCACGACTTTTAATTTATCAGGACCAGTGCAAAATGTGAAAAGAGTGAATTACCACCCAGATATTTCCCCATAAAAATATCAGTTTACGATATATTTCCGTAGAAATAAAGCTTTAATAGAAAGAAATAAAAAATGAAGGACGGAAACTACTTAGGCAGCCGTAACGTATTTGAGCGGAATTCTGTCACCATAATTATACAGTGCGGCGGCGACATGCAATACTCAAATTAGATCCCGTAAAAGCTTTTAAAGATTTCTGAATTTTTGTATCTGAGAAAGGGAGTCCATTGAATGTATTATTATCTTTCGAACGCTTTCTGGTTGATGGAAAGGAAATTATTTTCATCAATATGTCTTTGCTCAACACTATTTATGCTATTCTATATGCGTAGCAGCATATTGTTGATACACTTTACGCTTCTGTTCCATTAATAAAGAATTCCGAGGACATGCAGACAAGCAAATTATATAGTATTATAGAATCATAGTGATGTGTATACATTGTTCGTTTAGATGTCTTATAAATGTTTATTGAAATATTGTTTAGAATTTTTGTTCAGCTTACTTCTAATTATCACGTAGAACATCATGATGTGGTTGTACTATACATAATAAAGTTTATATTGGTTGTAAATGACGAAGCTACAAAGAACGCAGAGTGCAATGTACTAGATCCTAAAATTCTCTATGCACATGTACATGACACAGAAAGAGCTCGTAGATAAACATAAACCTCATGCATGATAGGACATCGTTATTTACGCCTCATAAGAATTTAATCCAATGACACGGTTCAAAATCGTGGACATTTTTCAATACCTTTTTGAGGTTTTTCTTTGCTAAAGTATTTTTTACTCGCTAGATCTCGCAAATAACAAAGCTGAAAATAACCCAAAATTTCAATTTAATCTTGAGCATGATATAAACACATATTTCTTTTCAATATTTTTCTTTCTTTATATGTACACAAACATACATATGAATGTACATAGTTATAGGTAAAAATATTTTAACCAAATCAACTTAATCTTAGTTAAATTCTAAAATAAATTTCTTTTTTAATTGTGGTGACCTTTTGCTGACCACGATAAAACCAAGTTGATTTCTGTTAAGTCCAACTGGTCTTATTCAAATACTTATTTAACTTCGTTTTGGTTGTTAGAGTCCTAAACGTGGTATGCTCTTAACTACGATTGGCTGGAAGCTTTGCTTCCACCCTGCATCGTATAAGCGAATGTACAAAGTTTGAGTGATAGAGCGCCAAAGACTAATTGTCTCAATAAACACAACATTTTTATTTTTAAATTTTGTTTTTTTCTTACATGGCTTTAAGACTGATCTTTATACAGCATGAATGTAATTCTAAGTTTCATAGTAGAACATCACCCATTACACACATCTGTCTATCTATTTATATATATACGTGTGAGTATATATATACATATGTATTTCTATATATGTATATATATGTATACATATATATTTATGTATGTGTATATATATGTATATATATATTAATGTACGTGTATATTTGTATATATATATATATATATATATATATATATATATATATATATATATATATATATATATATATATATATATATATATATGTAAGGAAAATTCTCAGGGGTTTTCAAAACTTAAATCAAGGGTAAAAATTCCCGCGTCATTTTCCATTCCCCTTTTTAACCCCTAACCTAAATTGACCACTGGGGCTACAGGTTACGCCCTCAGAGAAGGGTCCTGTCCAATTATAAACCTACATGGCCCTAGCGGACAATTTAGGAAATTTCCAAATAAAAAGGAGATACACGCTAGATTTACTTTTATTTGTGTTATGTCCCCTGCCCAAACTCAAGCAACCATTGCCTTTCCCTTTTATTCTCTTCTCTCAGTCATAGCCAATACAATTCAATAGTGTTTTGCCCAAATTCATATGTATCTCAGAACTAGAGGGCTTGGCCCAGGCAGTTCTGTGCTGATCCATCCTGTGATCCTGTGATCCTGTGCGGAGACAGATTTTTCTAGAGATATTTTCCCACAGATGTTGACCCAGGTGTTACGTGCCTTGAACATAGAAAATTCATGCTAGCTGACCCTTCAGTTTGTCCCTATGATGAAGTGGGAACCCGTCCTTTAAAGTTATCTTAATAAAGGTCTTTAGCTTAAAAGGTATCATTTTTATGGCCATGACTGCAAACCCCCATCGAGAAGTCAGTCTCATTACATATATACATATACATATATATATATATATATATATATATATATATATATATATATATATATATATATATATATATATATATATATATATATATATATATATATATATATATATATATATATATATATATATATATATATATATATATATATATATATATATATATATATATATATATATATATATATATATATATATATATATATATATATATATATATATATATATATATATATATATATATATATATATATATATATATATATATATTATATATATATATATATAGACTGTACACACCTACACGAGAGGGAGTAGTACAGCCTTTCGTGCAATCTTTTGTTCTATACTTTGTATAAAAATGATTTTAGTCCAATATGACATTTTAAACAATGGTAAAATTTATACTAATGTTCTACACACGTTACACAATTCTACTAATTGAGGGGAATCTAAAAGTAAGAAAGTTATTTATGTATGTAGTATTGAAATGAAATTAAAACATACACCTTTCATTAATTGGTGAACGTTTTAGGACTAATAGCTTCTCCTTCAACGCAGCATAAATCGAGAATTAACGCAAGACATTTTTCAGGAATCTCGGTTTGATATAAGTCTTAGCTCAGTGTCATGATCGTTTGGGCCACCCTCGAAGAGAGTCTTATCTGGCATTCCCCCCTTCCCGGAGCCCCCGACCTCTGTAGCATTCGTCTCGCGCCATCAACAATGTTTAACGTCGAATACGGGGGAAGGAAAGTGCGGGGATGCCTTGAAATGGATGGAACTGTTTATTACGGATTCGGCTCCCCAGTCGTGACCCAGTGATAGATAAGTGAGGTCCATGAAATCGCTGTGCGTTTATCAGCGCGTAAGAAATCGCGTCATCTGCATCTGCGGCACAGATTGCGTCTTTGAGGTCGACTCTCTGTTGCTTCGTCTGCAGATAAAAGGGGATATTCCCCATTTCTTTGCAGTGACTGGAAAGGGAGAAACAGAGATCTAAAGGGAATGATATAAACTTTCAGGGTATAAAATTGAAGTAGCTAAATGCTAAGGGATATAAGGGACGAAAGTAAAATGTTTGTTAAGCTAGTGCAAAGCTCAATTATAGAAGTTTTTTAATACATTTGTTCTATAATCTAGTACCGTACGTAAATTAATACACAAAATAATATATCTGTAGAAATTCATAGCAGAATTACTGCTGCTAATCGATGTTTTTTTGGACTAAAGAAATATTTAAAGTCTAAGTACATTAAAAGATTGACTAAAATAATATTGTATAAATGCCTAATAAGACCTGTTTTGACTTACTCAACTGAAATCGGCATTGACAGAAAGAGACAAGGAAACTCTAGCAGTTTTTGAGAGAATAATATTGAGAAGTATTTTTGGGGGAATTAATGTAAATGGTATATGGGGAAGAAGAACAAATATTGAATTATACAGAACATATAAAAACCCAGATTTAATTAATTTTATTATCTTACAAAGATTAAAATGGGCTGGACACCTATTTCGACTTAATGACAATAGATCCACAAAAAAAAAGTTTTTACGGCCAAACCAATGGGAACCCGAATGAGAGGACGACCAAAACTTTGATGGTTAGACTGCATTGAGAAAGACATAAGATCCTTGAAAATTTCAAATTGGAAATCCAGAGAAAAGATAGGACTGCCTGGTATGGAATTCTAGAGAAGGCTAAGGCCCATCCTGGGCTGTCATGCCACTGAGGAAGAAAGGAAGTACCTTACGTATGTGTTAGCTTAAATATGATATATAAGTTTCTCCTATTATTTTCACTAATTATATCTAATTTTTCTCAGTTTTCTCAATACACTACTTGGCTTCTTGGTGCCCCTTTCATTGCTTATAGGAATAACGTTTTTATTCGTGTTCTGGTACTGTATACTAGATAAAAGTACTTAAGACTTATACTTAGTATATACTACTAAGTACTATATTTGTAACAGATTCTTTGAATTGGTTTATTTTAAAAGAATCTTTTCATTTGCGAGTCAGTTGAGTTTAGTTCAGTTTAAAACGCTACAAACTTCTTTTTTTTTTCTTTTTCGTTATTTGCTGTATTAGTGACCAGGATCGACTGCTAAAAGCGGATTTAGAAAGTCTACTTTCATACAGCAGCAATGGTATTCGAATTCACAAACTTCGGTACTAAAGAGCATCGTCTTACTCATTTAGCTGTTACTCCTCGCTAGCATAGATAGGTATCAACTTCCGATTCCTGTATGTGCAGATAAATAGATTATTCTATTCTTTTTTTTATAATAACTAAGAAGAAGAAAAAGAACTGAAGTGAATCATATAAACTTTTGCAGCAAAATTATTGATATAACGAAAGAAGTTTCAATTCATACACTAGTGTATTATATATGAAAGTTGTATATGGGCCTCAGTATGTCAATCAACTAAGGCAACAGTCTTGTAACGGATAAGTTGGGGGTTCGGGGCTCTAGCCGACTTAAGATCCACCGTGTACGTTGAAGGTGACTAGGGCACGTAAAATAGGTTA
>CM063504.1:115615218-115635218 GCA_032207245.1 Pardosa pseudoannulata | reverse complement strand
CCTACTCTTTTTACTTTCCCGGGCTACTGGGCAAGGTGAAAGCTGATCAGGTAGCAGTAATAACGATGAAGTCGGGCCATTGAAAAAGAACGACGCAAGTCTAATTAGAACTGTATTTCAGAGCTGCTAAAACTGACGTCTTTACTGGTCAACGACAGACAAGAGGAAAGCACAAAAATCACTCTGCTCGAACAGAGGTGCACCTAAGACAGAAAGAATTTTCCTCCTTACTCAGCGAATTTAAGTGTAAAATGAGGAAAACCGTGGAGTCATTTGCTGGCGACAGCTGAGAAACCTGTTGAATAGACAGAAAATTTACATCTATAGGATAGAAAGCTTTTGGAGGAAATGTATCGAAATAATTTTAAGCCTAGAACGCTCCTTTAATCAAGAAATTTAGAGGCTGGGAAAAATATTTTAAGGAATATATAAGTCTGAACAAGGATGATCTATTTGTATCCAGAATTCTAGCTTGGAGGTATGGTACAATGGCCTTCCCTTCAAATGATCCAGATATAATTTCACGAAAGAAAATCAAAATTCCTTTAAAGAAACATTCAAACCTTCGTTTCAATTCATCCCCGAATACAAAATATGACTCTCCTATTCAGACCACGAAAATTCATTATTTCCTTAAATTTACGACCCCTTTATTTCACATTTTATGTTCCAAACTAAGCGCTAGTAGACGGGGGGGAAGCCTTTTCTCTCCCCCCCTCCACACACACATTTTAAATCCAACAGGTAAACAGAAAAATCATGGAGATGGAGCACGAACGAATTTAGAAGAAAAGAGAACATTTTCGAGCCATTCCCATTTCTCCAATTTTGATGTAAATGGCATATTTCACTTTCGAATGCTCGGCGAGCATTTTCAAAGATTCTTCCAGAAACGCTCTTAAACAAGTTCTTAAATCGCCCTTCGAATCTGGTTATAATGCATTCAGGAATTCGAAGGATTTGTATGCATATAGATGTGATACGTCGCGATTGATTTTGTTTTGCAGCTGATTTGATGTGCGCCATTTCTTGGTAAAGTAAGATAGATATTCATATCGGCCATCGATCCTACAAAGTAATAAAATAGAAAAATCTTAGAATTATGTGATACGCTCAGAAGATTATTTTTCGATGCTTCATATTTTTGTAAATTTTAATGGAATAAATGTCATTCTTGCTTGTTAAAGTGTTTACTCATCGTTTAGTTAATAGTTTATATTGTTTATTAATTAACTTTTTTAATAAACCAAAAATTCAAAAATATGTATTAAAATGTTAATTTGTTTTTAACTGCAGTGGCCTCTAAATAATTGCTATAAAGTATGCTTTTAATCGTTCAATTGATTTTGTGTCGAAAAAACTATTCACAATTAACATTTATAAAGATTTAAAATAAAACCTGGTACATCAGCAGTTGATTTATATCTACGTATTGTTACTATTTTGAAGCTTAATACTTATATATATTTAGAATTTTATATGTAATTACAGAAACATATTATGTATGTGTATATCTATATTAAATATTTTTCATTTCATTTTTTTCGAAATGCTTATGATAATAACTAAATTTTACTCTTAAAATCTAATAGATATTCTATTAGTAAAACTTTACCCTATTACATGTAAAAAACATGCGTATGGAAGATTTTTAATAAATCTCTTAATGAAACAGTTTATGCCTAATTCACTGGAACTTTCTCGTTTTCGAAACTCAAAACATTCATTATAACTGCCTTTCTTTGATTAATCATAAAATGAAAAGATTTGCCCCCTTAAGAATGAATTTTTAACAACAGTTTTTTTAGTAACAATCTAGCTTTTCAAATATTATTCAGTTTTGCATTTCAAGCAGTATAGTTTCTTTAAATACAATTGAAAATATACACTAAATGAAGAAAATCACCCATCAGATTACTTTTTTACACATGTATATTAGAAATTAATTTGTTATATGAAGTTAAAGCTAAATATATATTTATTCTATAGACCTAAAAAGCTGAAGATATCTTTTATTTTAATAGAAAAACAAAGTTGTGCAGAAATTTTAAAAAATACATGCTATGAAACAAAATATATCCCTCGTATTAATATAACTGTAGTTCACAGTATAAAAAGAAGTTAATTACTTCTATTTGATGTAAATATATTTACTAATTTACAAATTTAAAAAGCAAGTGGATTTCTACTTTTTACACTTGATGCATATTTTAAAAAAATATTTGTGTATTTAAGATGTGTTACTTCTTATAACAAAACTATAATTTCTATAAAGTTAGAACTATAGTAACACATTGTATGCGGGATACGTACTAGTACGTTTCTGACGATTGATACTTGAGCGCGGATCACGTACTAGTACGGGTTAGTGTAGCAACATGGTTTGTTCATGGGACAAAAATAACGGTAAATACAGGAAAACGAAGCCAAATGTTCCTGTCTACTACATAGATGCTGAAAAAATTTAGAGAAATAAAAACTACACTACTTACATTATTTGTTTTATTATTGCTGTTTTCATTTTTTATAATGTAAAATTGTTTATAATATATAACATAATTCGAAAAAATTAAAACTATATACTACTATTTCTCCACTATTGGTTTTTCGTATTTATGATAGTATTATAAATTTATTCACTAAAAATATATTTTTTGTTTGCAAAAATCTTATGGTTTATATTTATATGTTTCTATTTATATATTTGTTTATATATTTCAATATAAAATACTAAAAGTTGGTTAAAAAATTAAATAATTTTCGATATATTGAGATTTAACTGAATAACTAAATTTAAGCTCAAAATGCCCGCTTCCGGTACAATTCAGCTACGAAAAGTACGCATATAATATGTACTAATGACATTGGAAAAATTTTATTCAAAATAAAGAAGACCTTTTTAATTTATATTGAATGAAATGTAGGCTATTGTTATAAAAGCTTCCTAGCTCAAAAGGTACTATGTTTCCTTAAATAATAATAATTCATTTATATAAAATAAGTTATAGCTTTGAAAATATATTAATAAAGCCATTAAATTCGAGAAAGTAGTCTCAAATAGAATCAAATTAGTTATAAGTGTTCAGAGAAGATATAAGAATCATATTAGTTATCAGTTCAATATAGCTTTAAGTACTTGAATAAATACAAACAAGGACAAAGATTCGATGCACATTACGAATTGAAAAACAAATAGGCAAATAACCTACGTTCCATTTTTATTCTTTTAGAGACAAAAAGAACATTTCCTTATCCTAAACAGCTAGAATGCAAAATACAGTTTTCCATAAAAGAATGCTAGTGAAAATGACATAATTTATTTTCGAACCTAAGAAAATCTTCCCTGCGAGTTCATCTCAAATTGAAGCAAAAACCGTGCGGTTATAAGGTAGCGCGGGGAATGAAATCGAAAAACATTCGATTATTCTTTTACACCCCTCCTATCGCACCCCCAACGCGCTCTATGATTTTCCTATTTACCAGTTGCGTTAACGGCGGGAAAAGAGTTTTCAGGATTCTAAGTCTTATATATGTGAACAAAAGAGTCGTAAATTTGAGAAAATAATGGATTTAGAGCATAATTCCACGTTTGCTCGACGCCAGGATTTTAAAATGTTTTTAAAAGGGGCAGAGTGGGTGAATGTTTTCATCGCATTTCTAGAGGTTCTGTGATTTTTGCTTATTGTTGGATAAAGAAATGACATAAATATACTTGGTCGGTGATATGGGAAAAAGCAATGAATTTCAGTAAATGCCAATTCCCTTTTATTTTTATATAATTTAGAGGCTTTCTCGGATTGTTTTATATGGAAAAGGAAATAGTTTATTGCAATTTACCTTTCTACAACGCGATAAGTTCGTTTAACGTTATAAATAGTCATATTAGTGCAAATTAGATTAACTGGCAAGGGTGTTTATCGTTGTGTTGGTTCTGAAGCCATGCGAAACTTCAGCTGGCATTTTTCGAGCAAGCCGAGTCACGGCTTTTTCGAAAGAACCTCTTCCGCAGGGTGGGTCAAAGTTTCATCCCAATGACTCTTGAGAGATGGTACAAAGACATAGGGTTGCGATTGTCGTCTGTCAAAATGTCCTGTCTTTCTTATTTGGCTCATCAGTCTCCCCTCTTCAGGTGGAACGAGCAAATCTCACTCTTCTTTGCTCTCTTCATCTCGGCCTTTCGTGGTTCGCGCTACTCTCACTAATTCTGGCGTCAAGAGGTCCTCTAAGCATCCAGTAGTATTCTAAAATCTCCTTCCTATAGTGCCAGTCTTCTGCGTTGGCCCGTGGACGCTCCGCCACTTGCCGGTTGCCAGTTGCCTTGCATGGTGGGGTGTCCCAGTTTTTCGAATCTGCCTACTACCACCAGGAGAGGCCTGAAGAGCCACATAACCAAATGGGCCTGGTGTATGCTTGATTGTGTTGGTTCTGTAGTTTCTAATTACACTTGAACAAACTAAGTCAGTAAGTTGGAGAATACTCAATTTTTAAGGCGAGGGATGCGTCTTTCGTGTTAGAGAAAGCCACTACAGTGAAAGAATGATATTTAGCTGATAACAGGTCCTTGTAGTTTGGAAGCAGGGATTAAGCATAAGACTCCCAGGGGCTTGTCTTGCCATCTACAGAGATATCATTTGAACTTTGAAGACATTACGAGAACGAGTCCATTTAACGTACCACAGCTGCCGCTTGGGCATTGAATTCCAAATTCTTTAGCTATGAACTCGATGCCTTTGTCGACTGAACTACCGTGGTTCATGTTGATCATGTAACATGTTATATGGGATCTCGTTCATAAGTACAAAACAAGATTATTCGGATTTCGTTCTATCACAACAGATTAAACGAAAGTTAGATCGTATATTACTAAGCATGAGTTCTTGGTTAATGTATACCGTTTTTACTCGTGTATAACACAAATCCCATTTCTGACAAAAAGCATGGCATAAAATTACATCTCATGTGTCTCTTTTTATATTCATGTTGACTTAGAGGGCTAGGATATACTTTTTTATACACTAGAGATAACGAGACCTGGACCAACTGCTTAATTCAAATCCGAACAGCTACTAAAATACATGTAAATAGCGGAATTTCAAACTCACAAACTCCGGTAAAGATATAGCGCCCTATATTTGGCTATCATCTGTCCCCGATGCTTTTTCAATGTCCTGAAGGATGACTCTAATCTTAACAAGTCCTTCACGCTTCTTAAAAATCATCTTGGGTCAATCAAAAGGGCACTATGAAATAACACCAATGGCTGAATTCTCAAGACCTATTACATCTAACCCCATTTTTAGGTGGTGTTAAACGATGGATTGTATTTTCTTTATTTCTCTTCCCTCTATAACTAAAGTATGTTTCTGACAACGTATGAGTAAGATGGATGAGGGATGTAATGTCATTTTTATTGTTCTATAATAGTATAGTTGTACTGCAGTATTATATTGCAACTAATATAATATTCAACAATAATGGAATGGAGTTATAAGAAGCATAATCAACATTTAAAGTTGATAATTAGTGTTGCTAGTAGTGTTGTATAAAAGAGCTGTAATAGTAATGAAATTTAGCTGCAGCAATGCTTCGACTGAATAAGAATTTTTGCCTTTCTAATTTCTCCTTTGAAGACCTGTCTTTATTTATATGTATAACACTGAAACGGAATTCTGTGATAATAATCCGTGTATAAAGTGCCCCTTGAGTTTGGGCATTAAGTTTTTGTAAAAATAAGTAAGCGTTATACACAAGTAAATACAATAATATACAGTTATACTGTTTTCATGAAACATTTTCTCTTTTACTTTTATGTACTTTTAATTGGTCTGAAAAATTGTATTATTATTATTATTATTATTATTTTGCCTAGACAGTTATAGAAAGGTAGACTGTTCAGCAATATTCTATTTTTTCTATTAACAGTAAGCATTACATGAATCCAATCATTCTCGTTGCTTTATTTCTATTGTGACATATCATTTTTCTAACATAATAAACCCGTAAAATATTAATTATTGATAAGTGTCTTTAATTTCCTGTTTCCACTGCGTGTAACATTTACAATATGACTGCTGGTGGATTTAATAAACAGTGATATTTATGTTTCGATCATATTCACTGATGCTTTACATTTTTATGAAACGCCTTACAAAATTTTGTTAACATTGTGAGACATCAATATTTTAACGCTAGGCTGTAACGGATTATCGAAATTTCTTATCGCTGGGTTCTCACAGCGTTTCGACATTTCTTATATACCTGTTTTTTGTCCGTTAAAATGCTACATAAACTACTTTAATTTTTGAGTAGCGGTAAAAACGGCCTTTGCAACTAACAAGTTTAGCGTAATTTTTTTCAGAACTCTGGGCCATTGAACCCCTAAGACTAACTCACATGTGTAACTAACTGCAAGACGTTTATCCTACCTCCTAAAGTCACCAAGACTGAAATATTTCTCATTCCACCTGAAGACTTTCAGATTCTACAAAAAGTGAGATCGAAGTTTCTTATCGCTAGGCTGTCACAGAGTTTCGATATTTCTTAGATACCTGTTGTTTTGTCCGTTAAAACTCTACATAACCTATTTTAATTTTTGAATCGTGATAAAAATGATCTTTGCAACTAACACGTTTGGCACATAATTTTTTTTTAGAACTCTGTGCCATTGAACTCCTAAGACTAGACCACATGCCTAACTAACTGCAAGACGTTTATCCTACCTCCTACAGTCACCAAGACTGAAATATTTCTCATTCCACTTGAAGACTTTCAGATTCTACAAAAAGTGAAATCGAAGTTTTTTATCGCTAGGCTGTCACAGCGTTTCGATATTTCTTAGATACCTGTTGTTTTTTTGTCCGTTAAAACTCTACATAAACTATTTTAATTTTTAAATCGTGATAAAAATGATCTTTGCAACTAACACGTTTGGCACATAATTTTTTTCTGAACTCTGTGCCATTGAACCCCTAAAACTAACCCACATGTGTAACTAACTGCAAGAGGTTTATCCAACCTCCTAGAGTCACCAAGACTGAAATATTTCTTATTCCACCTGAAGACTTTCAGATTCTACAAAAAGTGAGATCGAAGTTTCTTATCGCTAGGCTGTCACAGAGTTTCGATATTTCTTAGATACCTGTTGTTTTGTCCTTTAAAACTGTACATAAACTATTTTAATTTTTGAATAGTGATAAAAATGGTCTATGCAACTAATATGTTTGGCAAACAATTTTTTTAGAACTCTGTTCCATTGAATCCCTAAGACTAACCAACATGTCTTACTAATGCAATACGCTTATCCTACCTCCTACAGTCACCAAGACTAAAATATTTCTCCTTCCATCGGTAGATTTTCAGACGACTCTGCAAAAAGGGAAATAGATCCAAAATAACTTTAGAAAACATTTGACATACTTTAATTAAATGATTGTATATTTACATACTCTTCTCGTTGCGGCAGTCCAATTTGGGATCCATGGCCTACAACGCCAATCTCCATTACCGAGGCCAAGGGTTCTAGGGAGGGAGGGGAATGTATGTCTCGGTTAGGTAGTCAACCTTCGCGGAACCCCCAGTGTTTAGTTTCCAATCATGCTTGGTCCTCATTTTGTCTATCCACTGAAGGGAGGAAAAAGTGAGTAAACCTTACCCAGCCCGAGGATCGAACCTCGGACTTGTGACACGGGAGTGTGAAGCTCTACCCCAATGACTCTAGGTTTGATTTTTAAATAGCTAACTTTAATATCAATGGTATTGTTCAACTCCATGGGTTACTTACTTTTCCGCTACCGTAATTAAGATTCAGAAAATTCCTAAACCCTACAATCCTTAGAAAGATAGATCCTCTTCCTCTGACCCCAGCCATTTCTCTTGCCTTCTATATAAATTCTATTCTCTTATCTTCTCTTGAAAAGAAAGGAGATAAGACTACGAAGACATAAGCAAAGATAGATTTCTCTTTGTAGGTACTGTCCATTATGATATCCGGATTCAGTCGCCTCTGAGTCGTCACAACATACATCACACACCAGTACAAGACTGCTGGACAGATATACTTAAAATATGCAATGTTTAACGTTTGTTTCTAGAACTACTAAATCGTTTAATTGTACAGAGAACTTTCTGTCAGTCAAATTCAACTGGAAATATCGAAATTTGAGTTTAAATGAATTTGTGTATATGAATTTGTGAAAATGAATTTGTAAATATTATACGATATTTTTTTAATATCAACTTTTAAGCAATGTACTCGATAACGGTTAAAATTAAGTATAATGAATTGTTTCAACCTTAATATCTAATTACGTAAAATATGCATTTAATGTCTTTGATGCGTTCTGTGTACGCTATCCTATAAGTTATATTTTTTTGCTAACAGAATGATTCATTCCGTATAGAATTCTAAACAAAGATTACCAGAAATGATGAGCATGAAAATCTAAATTTTAGAACTTATGACATCCAAGTGACACAATGAGGGTACTTAAAAAGGCTTTTGTAATATAACTTCAGTTTTTCTTCTCATAAGTACTATAATATTTTAAAATATACTACGGATTTGAAAATATGGTTTTAAAAAATAATTATTAAAATATAACAAGATAATAAGATTTTATAAGATATTAACATCCAATTATATTAATAAATATTTGATTTGAGAATGAATAACATATAATTTCAGAAATGTATTTAAATAAAGTAGAAATTTCTTTTAAAGTATACTGTATCTTAAATGTGTAAAAATATTGCAAAAATATATATAAGAGAATTACAATGAGAATAGTAAAGGAAATGTAATTATTGCTAATGTAATTATATGCAAATTGATATTGGTACATCTCCCGTAGTTTTCTGAATATTTAACTGAAAGTAACTGAGCATATTTAAAAACCCAATTTTTAAGTATGGTTTTTAAATTTTTTTATATGAATTACTGCAAAATTAGTCTGCAAAGCATTGAAACATTTTAAATTTTAAATATATAGATATTTTGTAAAAATACGAATATGATAAAATTTTAAAATTCTAAGAATTTTCTGACTTTATGTAAATACGTCTAAGTATAAAGTATCATAATTTATGAATATACAAACAAACAAAAATGCATGTTCCCTTTGCATCTCTCAAACTAAAACAGTGGTATAATTCTAAAGTATAGCTAAATTACAGTTAATATCGAAATTTAAAACTTACAAAATTAAAAAAAATGTAAATTTTTTAATTTATGAAAATATTTAGATTCAATTCAAAGTTTTTTTTATGCGCAATTTCAATGACTTAAAAATCGACAGTTGCTTAAAATTACCTCGCTTTATGGTTTTTAACTTCATTTCCTTTAGTAAAAGCATTTTGTTTTATTTTAGCATTCAAAGTTTCCATTTTAAATCTGTTAAGTCATGATGTAAACGTGTTCGATTGGTTTAATAGACTTGAAAAACAAAAAAGTATATTTACAATAATGTTTTTCGATTTCAATCTTTTCTCTTTGCTCCAACTCGATTTTCCCAGATTTGTCACACCTTCTCTTTCTCATTTACATGAATGAGTATAAAAAAAGGAGAAAGAAATGATTTTCTTCTCTTTTCCTGGATAGCAGCATTATAAAGGTGTCTGGGAAAAAAAGGAGAGAAACAAAAAAAAAAAAAAAAAGGTAGCGAAATTTATTGGTAGAAAAAGAAACGGCACCACCGAATTCACTGGTTTTCTTCTGCCTTGCGTAATACTCCCAATATTTTATCGTCAGTTTACTGGTAACCGATACCGATAAATTTCTATCGAAATTATGAGAAACCTTTAAATGTGCGTCTGGGAGAGAAACGTAAAATTTACTGCTAATTCATGGGGATGAATAAAGTTGCATTGAATATTTTCCGACCGAATTTTTATCGGGGAATACTGTGCCAGACTTTTATAACTCCCGCACTGAGCATTGTGTATTATGTTGAGTGATATATTTCCTGCTTTGGGGATTGTTTTATAATGCTGTGAAGTAGACTTTCCTTGGTTTATCTACATCAACTTTTTTGAATAACATTAATGTACTTAAGTTTGGACCCGGCACGGATATATTGTCTAGGAAATTTATATTCTTCGAGGCATACTGCAGAGTTTTAAATTTAGTATAACAGTTATTTTCTTTTGAATAAACCTCCGTTTTCATTGAATAACTAGCTGCAGCAGCTACAAGTGATTGTTGATGAACTAGCTGAGTATATTAGGCATAATTCAGGGGTGGGAAATTTGTTTATCATTTGAGGCCACATTTAAATTAAGCATAAACAAAGGGAGTTTTTGTATGATTTTATGAATGCATTGCCTTATAGAGGAATAACGAATAAAATTTAAATAAATGTTTATTGTTTAAAGTGTGATATATTTTTGTATTCAATTAACAGTATAATTTTAAATTAGCAAAATTATTAATTTAAAAATGCAAAAGCAACGAATGCGGATATATTGTCTAAGAAATTTATTTTCTTAGAGGTATACTGCAGAGTTTTAAATTTAGTATAACAGTTATTTTCTTTTGAACAAACCTCCGTTTTCATCGAATAACTAGCTGCAGCAGCTACAAGTGATTGTTGATGAACTAGCCGAATATATTCGGCATAATACAGAGGTGGAAAATTTGTTTATCATTTGAGGCCACTTTTAAATTAAGTATAAATAGAGTTTTTGTATGATTTTATGAATGCATTGCCTTATAGAGAAATAACGCATAAAATTTAAGTAAATTTTTATTATTTAAAATGTGATATAGTTTTGTATTCAAGTAACAGTATAATTTAAAATTAGAAAAATTATTAATTTAAAAAAAAACCCAAAAACAACAAATTCATTGCCTGATAGAGAAATAACGCACAAATTTAAGTAATTTTTTCTTATTTAAAGGGTGAAATATTTTTGTATTCAATTAACAGTGTAATTTTAAATTAGCAAAACTGTTAATTAAAAAAATAACAAATGCATCGACGTATAGAGAAATAACGCTTAAAATTTAAGTAAATTTTTATTATTTAAAGTAGGATATACTTTTGTATTCAAGTAGCAGTATAATTCAAAATTAGCAAAATTATTAATTTAAAAAAAAACAACGAATGCATTAACTTATAGAGAAATAACTCATGAAATTTAAATAAATTTTTATTATATAAATTGTGATATATTTTTGTATTCAAGTAGCAATATTATTTATATTAGCAAAATTTTTAATTTTTTAATAAATATCAACATACTTAAATACCCCTTCAAATAAAATAGTAATACAGAAATATTTTAAACACATTTATTATCTTATAAAGAAATATAATAGAAAAATTATAATATTAAATTATAAAAAAACTAATGTAGCAACAATACAATTATATTAATTTTCAAATTGTCTTAATCTATTTAATTTAATTTAATACAAGCACTTGCTATTTGATAGCCACAAAAGGAACTCAAAGTCACCTTTGAGTTCCTTTCATTTCTCACTTATGGCATAAGTGCTACATTTTCACTCACTGACACTTATATTCTACATTATTAGAAATTTCAGTTTTGGTTAATTATACCCGAAACTGCTAGACCGATTTTGATGAAATTATTTTATACATATTCTGAAACAACACAAAATAAATAATCATTCCACAGTTATAATAGACAAGTATAATCGTGCATAACACTTTTTCTAGTCGGAAGGTTTGTAACAACATTCCAAGTCCTTTTCTTTTGAATAAACTTCCGTTTTCATGGAATAACTAGCTCCAGCAACTAGTGATTGTTGATAAACTAGCTGAGTATATTTGGCATAATCCAGAGGTGTGAAATTTGTTTATAATTTGAGGCCACATTTAAATTAAGCATAAGTAAAGAGAATTTTTGTATGATTTTATGAATTAATTGCCTTATAGAGAAATAACGCATAAAATTTAAGTAAATTTTATTATTTGAAGTGTAAATTATATTTGTATTCACGTAACAGTATTATTTATATTAGCAAAATTTTTAATTTTTTAATAATTAACTACATACCTAAATACAACTTCAAATAAAATAATAATACAGAAGTATTTCAAACACATTTATTACATTATAAAGAAATAGAACAGAAAAATTACGATATTAAATTTTAAAAAATAATGCAGCAATAATACATTTATATTAATTTTCAAACTTTCTTAATCTATTTAATTTAATTTAATACAAGATCTTGCTCTTTGAAAGCCACAGAAGTAACTCAAAATCACACATTCTCACTTATGGTATAAGTGCTAGATTTTCACTAACTGGCATTTATATTCTATACTGAGAAATTTCAGATTTGACCAATTATCCAAGGAACTGCTGGACAGATTTTAATGAAATTATTTTATTTGTGCATACTCTGAAACAACACAAAATAAATAACCATTCAACAGTTATAATATACACGCATGATTGTGCATAATAATCGTTCTAGTCGGAAGGTTTGTAACAACATTTGTAGAATTGGAAAAAAGGTTTATATGGGGATATGGCACCTCTTACTGATATACAGGCCTCGCAGAGAGATTCCATTCATAAAATAAGGCAATTTATGAATTTCTACGGCATTTGGTCTCGATGTCTCAACCTCAACTCTTCAGCGATGATGTTTTCAATCCTTGGATGGTTCTCTCAGGGGTTTGCGTGTTGCAGTTGCCCTCCCCAAAGCATCTCAGGCATGATTTATAGACTTGAGTTCTGGATATCTGCTTGGCCAATTCATCCAGCAATATTCTCACTTTGTAGAAATTCGTAGACAAGAAGACCTGTATGTCGCTTCATGTTATCATTAATTTAAATGTTCTCAGTGCCAACTGTCCTCCTCAAAAGGAAAATATAGGAATCCAAGATCTCGGAGTTGTTTGCGTGTTGCAATTGTCCTCCCCAGAGCATCTCAGACATGATTTATAGACTTGAGTTCTGGATATCTGCTTGGCCAATCTGTCTATCAATACTCTTACTTTGTAGAAATTCGTAGATCAGAAGCGCTGTATGTGGCTTCATGTTATCGTTAATTTAAATGCACTCAGTGTCAACTGCTCCCTCTCAAAAGGCAAATATAGGGATCCAAAATCTCATCTCTAAACCTCACGGAAGTCACAGTGCCTCTTTCAAAGACATGGATGGGGTGTGCGACCTACCAACATTACCATTAAATCTCTGGAGCCATAATGGTCTATTTCATGGACATTGGATGGAAGGTAGTGGAAGCATAAATATTGACGTTTAACTAAACAAATAAAATTTAAAATATTTTATAACTTTTAAAAAATTTCATTTAAAAAATATTTTGTTGATTTCCTAAACTTGCTTGCGAACGAATTTTCATTTATTTATTTATTTATTTTTTATTTGGTTTATTTTTTTTATTTATCTTATTATTACTTAAAAAATGTCCTTTAAATACTTTCGAGTAGTATTTTGTCAAAGTTTAGCTTGTTAATTCATAATAAAATGATTTTTATGTCTGTGTGTGAGATTTTTATTATAAAAAATTTTTTTTAACTTTGTACACGTAAACTAGTTTATAATAATTAAAATTGAAACTAAGAAATTTAAAATAAAAATTTTTAAATCAATATTTTAAACGGAGGCTAAGTACTAAGATTCATTTTAAATAAAAACAATCATATTCATAAAAAAGAATTATTAAAAAAATATTAATTAATTTTTAAAAACCGTTAATGTAATTAATTTGCTTCATCTTGAATTTATATGTGAAAAAAAATATTTTTTTAATAACGCAAGGGAATTTGTCTGTCAAGCAATTGCCCATACTACAAAGATTTTGTTGACAATTTTACTAAGCAATCACCATTATGTATACAATTTTACAAGAATATTATACTTTGTTAAATATTATAACTCTTATTATAAGTTCTGATTTATAAAAGTTCTTAAAATGGTATGTAATATTTACCCTTAATTGTCTCTGAAGTTCAGTTGTATAATGAAGAAAGTTATAAATTACCTAGTGTAAAATTGAAAAGTGAATGGAAGACAATAATCACCAATCATTTGCTCCAAATAACAAAAATTAACTACTTCCTTCAGGTCCAGATCATCCTGTATAGTATAAACTTATGAATATTTCATGAAGCTTCTTAATTTCAAAGCATCTTTTACCCCTATGACCTGATTTTAACTACAGGTCACCCGATTAAGTGACTTCAAAGATTATCTAAGATCGTTAGAATTAGTTGTTGAAAACTTTTAATACGCAGGTCATCATATTAATTAATAACTAACTCCTTCCCTATTTGACGTGACTTGACACACACGGGTCTTAAAAATATATCTTTAGCACGAACTTGTAAGATTGCCGAATCCTTCTAAAAGCACGAATTTTCAGCACAAAGTAGATTATTAGTTCAAACGCCCTCGGACTTTGAAATTCTTTTGTGTCCATTATAAAAGTTTGCTATAAGTACAGATAAATGTCTAGAGATTTAATCATCAGGCTATGGAGAACACTTAATTCGTATCGCTCTAATCCCATCTAAGACTCCTCTGACGAGAAATCCATACCGACAAAAGAATTTTACGTAATGTGTGTCTCTAAAGTAAACGTCAACATTGCGAACCCTATTAATTCTCAGATAAATAACAAGGAAAATATATCTCAAACTCCCCTTATTCATACGCTGAAATTTATATTACGTAATGGAAATTAAAATAATAAACAAAAATCATCTTTAGATAATCAAATGAGGAAATATTTTAGTGTTATTAAAGCAAATATAGGAGATGAATTTCCCGCTCTTTTAGCTTAAGATTAGATGATATTCATAATAAATAAGAAACAATTTATTAAGATAAATAATCATTTGGTGTTTATCTTAAAAATTATGTAGCAGAATTTATATCGTGTTAAGGAAATAAGGCGTAAGTATTAATAATCATAACTATTTTACTATGATACTCACATTCAAAGTTTATTAAACTGAACACGAAAATCACATTCTAAGTTTGTAATCTAAATCACTCTGTATTTTCTCAAATTTTGTCAATTATGATTACTTTGAATTTATGCACAACTACGGAAATAAATCTATGTGTAAATCATCTAAGTGTAAATCATCATTAAATACATACTCCAATTAAAAGTTTCTTGGTGTATAAAACAAATATAGACATCATGCCTCCTGTATTTACTATGTAAAATGGCCTAACAGAAGCTATTTGCAGTAAAGTCAGGTTTTAATTATGAAAACCAATATTGTATATGGAAGTCAAGGTGCAAAACTAAACCGTTCAGTGTCACAGTAACGGTTTTGTTCCATACTATAGGTTTTAATTTGGAGAAATCACACATCGTATTCGGTTGGTTAATAGGGAATATCATGGTCTACTATTTCGCAACACGAGGACTAATGAAATAGGGAACTACAGCTTAAATCCTTAATGCACATTTTTTTTTAATTTAAAAAGATTTAAAAAAAATCAAATTTTTTAAATCTAAAAAGCCTAATTTAGAACGTTGTCTTGCCAAAAAATTACAAAAATGCAAAAAAAATCAAAATTTTTATTGCAATTTAGGATTTTGATAACATTACAGAAAATAATCGAATATAGCTTACAATCCTATATAAATGATAAATATGAATAAAACGATTATTTTCTTTTGCTTTCACATTGTTATTTTCAATTCTCGATTGCATTTGAGTGTGAAAAATTAAAGCAACATAAGCCGCTCGAATTATCACGAGTGTGCACAGTTTGGGAAGTTTAGCGCGCTCGAATTAACTCGAGAGTGCACATGAAGGGGTTAAAGCTGACTCCGAACGACTACGAGCATCCATGCCAACAGTGGGGTAAGAACCCGCGATCTGAGGTACAGAAGAGCTATACCCTACCCATTCTAAAATCACTCGGCACTTCGTCGTAACTAACAATACTAACTATAAATGACTTCTTAATTTCATAAAACAATTTCAAGAATTCTGCAGCATTTTGACTTTCAACATTTAATAAACTGAAAACGACTTGGTTTAAAGCTTGCAAATATCACGGATACGATGTTAAATTTTTGATTTCTATTGATCGCTTTAACTCAGAACTTGAACTGTATTAACTAGTAGCGGAATCCGTACTTTGGCATTGTTGGATCTCAGCTAACTTACTGATTTGGCGATCTTATCTATTGATAGACTTTTAGATAGTGTAGCATACTAAGCATTAAATGAGCTGGTAAAAGGATAGCGGAGGCCTACGTTCAGACTAAAGTTCTTTATTAAAAACACAAAACGTTAAAGTTATGATGAAGACAGATGAAAACGATGCTATCTACAAATGAAATTACGTTCGGTACAGGAATCAGCTTCCTAATAGTTTGGAGAGAAGAAGAGGGGAGGACACTTTCAGTCGCTCTCCCGACGCTATCAGCCCTTGAGTTAGTTCACAGGAGACTCGGTCGGTCAAAAAAGTCACTCTCGGCCATAAACTCCGGTCTTTTTATATCGCTATCTGCCCGCAGATTTCCATCTCAGCTGATCGGACATCTGGTTGAAGACGTGGTGAAGAACCGCATTGTAGAACTATAGCCGGGCAGGTGTAATCACTTCAAGGGTAGTTTGCAGTAATCGGGAGCAATCTCACCAATTTATAGGACATCATTAGTCGCTGTCCCTGGACAAACCTTTGGAGAACAAGGTAGGAAAATATTGCTGTTTCCCTTACAATGTAGAGGATCTCTGTCGTGTGAGACTCTTTCTTCGGGATGCCATTGAAACTACCACTGGAAACATTTCTTCTCCAGTTTCCTAATGAATTTCTCAGACAGAATGATCGAGATGGTCATCGGTGTTAACAATCCTCTATTCAGCATCCTACTCTGTGCGAAACAACGTCCTTTCACAAGGTAGAGATGACCTTAGTTCAAGAGCTCACAAAAGGCACGTTCGTTATTTCTACCTTATACCGTTTTTCCTCACGGTAGTAGATAAGTCTGTATCTAGAAACTTAATGTAACGAGAATTCGTTACAATAGGCATGGTTCATTACCGAAAATACCTGTCCTACACCTTTCTGAATTCTTCATTATGGCTTAAAATATTTGCGAATATCATTCAATGAGACAACTCGGCAACAAAGGAATTTTTTTCTGGCAACTAAGTCCATTTGACCAAAAGATAATTTAGAATCTTAGGAATGTACGCTTATATACTTCATAATTATGTTTCGTATTTATGCCATAAGAGAAAACAATATATATCACATTATACACAATACAACTTTAGTTGAAATTTGTCGGGCATCGTGCTATATAAGGAAATTCAAGGAATAAATCAAAATCATTACTAATATGAAATTTATTTTGCTATTAATTATTTTAGTTATTGTTCCAAACCAAATATATAAACTTAATCATTACATTGTATTTTAACATTGTATTACATTGTGTTTCAACATTGTATTACATTCTATTTTAGCATTGTATTATATGGTATTTTAACATAAATAACACTAAACGAAATCATTTATAATTCACGAGCAATTCGATAACATTTGTGTAACGAAATGAAATTCGAATAATAAATCAAACCATGAAAAACCCTGATAACTATTTTACAAGCACTTTTGGTACAGTCTCTATAAGATAAAGGGCAGACAGAGCGTATCACGTTACTTACGATAAATAACAGAATGAAATTTATCTTGAATCACGTTCAACAAAATATATACCATAAGACAAAAATTAAACAATAAATCATTCCAAAATCGGCGGTTATATGAAAAAGTATTACCCACGAACAAGCGGATCTGATAACCAAACTAAGAGAAATTTCTACCATAAATATTATTTTCTAGTTACACTATATATACAAAAAAAGTAAATAAATATATATAAAAAATATAAAAATAAATTTCCCTCCACTACTTCTTCGAGAACTATACTTTAGTAAATGATACACGCGCGCCACATATTTTAAAAGAAAAGAAATTCCAAACCGTAAGATATTTGTTAAATTCATTATTATACTTTTTCTCCGGATTTCTTTTTCCTTGCTTGTTTCGATGCTGTAAATAAAGTTTTTCGAATTTCAACTTCATTGAACAGCAAATGGAGAAAAATACAACAGGCAAATGCTGCTATAGAGTTGGGGGTGTACCTTATTTCTTCTTGACTGCGCTTTAGTTGAGCCACGGAACCGCGCTATTTTTATTGTTTGAAGTTCGAGATCATCTGTTGCGGGAAAGCCATGAATTGGGGGAATAAATGATGATGTTTCGAACTGGATTCTACTCATTTAGGCCATACATCATTTCAGTGAACGTTAGAATAAAACAGATATACAGGAAAATGTAGCTTTCTGCCTAGTGTTTTCGGTTAGAAATGTTTTTTATCTGATCCTCCTTTTTTATATAAGTATATCGGTAAAATGTCATTTAAAATAAACTTAATTTGGCATAAAATTATTCATACAAATTTCGAATAACATTTTTCAGTGACAACGTACTGTCTGAAAAAAAACTTATTAGTGAGTAAATTTAAAAACTCTAGTTTAAAAAAATACAGACAGTTTTCATAAATTTAGTTTGTTAATATCGATTTGAAAAAATATCTGATCAATAAAATTTTTCAATTAAATTAATACAAAAACATTTCAAAATTTTGATTTAAGCATTACCAAAATTATAAAAATTTCAAATACTTTAATCATGTTTTAATCAAATTGATATCAACTAAATAGATAAAAATTTTCTCTAATTAAAAAAAAGACTAGAGTTTTTAAATTTACTCGATGATTTGGTAAGTTTTATGGTGATCAATTCTACTTGCAGTTTTATATTTCTTCCTGATACGATTGATAGATTTTCATATACAAACATGCAGGCACACATATACATCTACGTACACACACACATATGTATATATATATATATATATATATATATATATATATGTGTGTGTGTGTGTATTTATGTGTACGAATATATGAATCAAATCATATAAGGCTCATTTAAAATATTATTTCTCTCTTTCTCTCTCTGTCTCTCTGTCTCTCTATCTCCATCTATCTATCTATCTATCTATAATTCTTTCTGTGTCTGTATGTATATTCAATATGCATTTATAAATGGCTGAATCACAAAATTTTGCATGGTGATTTATATTAACCTTGGGAAGGTCAAGGGTGTATGAAGATAAAACACTCCTTAAATCCAAATTGAGTTTGCAAATTATATTTTGGTACCATTTGCTATATATTCCTTTTAATTACGTGCTAAAATCCTTTTAAGTAACTTAATTCTTCTTACAGAGTTTAAAATTCGTTTTTAGACAACACAATTTTTTTTGCGTTTGACTATACATACTTTATTTATTTCATTTTTAAAATTTAATGTAGCATATTACTTTCATATTTAAACTTCCACTTTATAAAACTGCTTACAGTGTTATCGGTGTTAAATGTATTCGTATTTTACAGTTATGTCTTCTTCTTTTTCAATGGTCCGACTGCTCCGTGCCAAACGATGGCCGAATGGTTAGGGCACTGACCTTCGGAACCGGAGTTCGTGGGTTCGAGTCCCATTCTGGCATGGATGTTCGTAGCCGTTCGGAATCGGCTTTAAACAGTAGGTCCCAGTCTTATTAGCCCTCGTGTTGCAAAAAGTAGACCGTAGTGCTCCCATCCAACCAACCAACCGATTGCTCCGTGTAGGCCCTGTCTTTCCCAAGACTTTTCCTCCAGGCATCTCTTTCCTTTACCATGATCCTCCAATTAAATTTTTATAAAGGGGTGATATCCCTTTCTACTCAGTCGGCCTATCTGAGGTTGGGTCGGCCAATAGTTCATGTTCCAGAAGGTTTGACCTAAAATATTTTCTGTGTAGAACGTTCTTTATTCATTCTAACAATGTAGACAACCCACTTTATTCTATCGATTTTAATATATTTGACGACGTTAAGTTCTTTGAAGGTAGGATAAAGTTATAAATTTGACTGTCTGGCCCTAATGCCATCAACTTGTGTTCCTCCAAAAATA
>CM063504.1:115580218-115610218 GCA_032207245.1 Pardosa pseudoannulata | reverse complement strand
GGTCTACCATGGTCGACCTCGATAAGCCACTCCAGGCGATGGTAATGGCTTGCAGTGGACCGTAGTGGGGAGGGACCTTTAAAGGTCACATTTTCATAGAATGTCTGCACATTCCCGAAGCTGTAATCACGATTACACAATGCAGCTTCATAGTCGATCTTTTATATTACGCATGTCTTTGTGCAGTGTTTGATTATGCATTTAAAATATCCATATGGCCAAACGCTGGCCGATTGGTTAGGGCGCTGATCGTCGGTACCGAAGTTTGTGGGTTCGAATCCCACTATCGCTTGGATGTTCGTAGCCGTTTGGAATCGGCTTTAAGCAGTAGGTTCCGGTCTCATTAGCCCTCGTGTGCAAAACAGTAGACCGTAGCGCTCCAAACCAAAACCAAAATATAGATATGAATTTCAATAGAATTTAAAAAGTATTACAGAACCCAATTTGCAGCGCTAATTTGTTGCATCATTCAGCTTAAATCCACTTTTAGCTACATTAATAAAAATTTATATGTCTTTCCCCGAAGTTTAATAACTTAAACGTAAAATGATAAAAAAAAAATGCAAACTTTCTTTAACGCAAAATTTCCAAGCAAGCATTTGATTCCACATAAAATGGTTAAAGTAACTGGAAGATCTCAACAAAGCGTTGGATTCCAGTGTTATTTTTTTTTCTTACAATTTTTTCCGTCTACCCCTTCCACTGCACTTCAGATGAAGATAATTAACGTTCAGCGCATACCCTAATGAGGTAAATCCCTTAATTGCTCTTCCAGCCGACTAAAACTTTGCATCTTTATAACAAATCAGTCTCACTGCAAGTAATCTCTATCCTTCCCCCCCACGCACATAAAAATATTTCCAGAGATCTCGGAGCTTTTTCTTTTATTGTCTCTGTGAAAGAATTGTGCCCCGAAAAGTTCTTTTTTATGTTCTGCTCATGTTTTTATGATTTTGTAAAAAAGAGAGCTTCTTTTTAATTCTTAAGCTTTAGGGAAAGAGAAAAAGCCTATAATATCTGTTAAATAGTTTGCTAAAAAACGTATCCGAAATGTATGGTAGGAAGGAGTAGGATATGTATTTCTTTTCTATTTTAGTCACTGTATGCTTGAAAATGAGAGCTGGGAAGAACGTAAAGCGAAGTTTCTATTTAAGTTTCCAGCCCATTAACCGAAATTGCTTATTTATTTCTTAACGTATATATTCTCTATATGTGTACACAATAAATAATTTGTATGTTGTACAGTTTACAAATTGTTGCTTTTGTAGCAATTAGATGCAATGTATGTAATTCATTTAAATTTTGAATTTTAAGGATAGAGTTAATATGTTATACAATACATATATCTTTTCGTATACTGTGATTTATATCTTGTAGAGTATACATTGTGTTGTTTTAATAAATTACCCTACGGTAGATACATAGTAATTTAGATGCAGCTGTTCCTTTCAAGTAATACATTCTCTACGACAATATGAATATTATAAGTGCTTTATTCGTTAACATATAGTGTAATATACTCAAACTGTTGTGCTTCTGATACTGTTACATTTGAAATTTTGTTCAGTACAAGCGATTTATTATTTGTATGTACTGTTTTGTCGGATCTAGCATTGCATTTGTGGACTAGTATTTGCATCCTCTATTAGAATTCTGCTTTATCAATTGCTAAAACAGTAGAAAAGAGATGAACCAAATTTTATGAGTTGAAGTAACTCAGCAATGTAGATATTTTTTAGTTTTCTAAAAATATATTAACACTTGATTTACAGATATTGAGCATATACTGTTTTTTACTGAAGTGAGCCAATTTGACTCATACAAGAAAATTGAAGTTCTTTGCAAAGAAAATAGTTTCAAATTAATTTAAATGAAATGTTTATTATCGAAAAATTCATGGAAAATATTTTTTACAAATAAAATCTGTTTTTGAAACAAATTTTCCACAAACATTTGTATTACATTTAGCACAATGGTTTCTACATCTGTTTCTTTTGCATGACTGTTGAACTTGACAATTCTTCCGTGCGTCAGCAGCATGAATTTCTATCATAGGAATGGAAGTGTTCTCGACTTCTCTATATTTATGATTTCGTAAAAAACAGAGCTTCTTTTTAATTCTTAAGCTTTAGGGAAAGAGAAAAAGCCTATAATATCTGTTAAATAGTTTGCTAAAAAACGTATCCGAAATGTATGGTAGGAAGGAGTAGGATATGTATTTCTTTTCTATATTAGTCACTGTATGCTTGAAAATGAGAGCTGGGAAGAACGTAAAGCGAAGTTTCTATTTAAGTTTCCAGCCCATTAACCGAAATTGCTTATTTATTTCTTAACGTATATATTCTCTATATGTGTACACAATAAATAATTTGTATATTGTACAGTTTACAAATTGTTGCTTTTGTAGCAATTAGATGCAATGTATGTAATTCATTTAAACTTTGAATTTTAAGGATACAGTTAATATGATATACAATTCTTACATTTCTTCTTATACTGTGATTTGTATCTTGTATAGATTTAATAAATTACATTACGGTAGATACAACTGTTTATTTCAACTAATACATTCTGTGTGACCGTATGAATATAAGTGTTTTATTCGTTAACATATAGTATAATATTGTCACGAAGATTCAAATGAACACACCGCTTAACTTAACAGATGAATTTATTGAAGCTAAGTAGCAACTCGCAACTTTACAAAATCGAGAAGTTGCCTACAACTAGTAGGTATCAGCTTTTATACCCGAGCAGATTATTCGAGAAATAACTAATTTACATATTAAAGAAAGATCTAGAATGTTCAAGAACATAAGGAAACAATAAACAAATTGTTGTTTTTGTAGCAATTAGATGAATTATATTTAATTCATTTAAATTTAGAATTTTAAGTATAAAGTTAACATGTTATACAATTCTTATATCACTTCGTATACTGTGATATCTTGTATAGTATATATTGTGTTGTTTTAATAAATTACATTACGGTAGATACATTGTAATTTAGATGCAGCTGTTAATTTCAAGCAATGCATTCACTGCGACGGTATGAATATTATAAGTGCTTTATTCGTTAACATATAGTGTAATATACTCAAATTGTTGTGCTTCTGCTACTGTTACATTTGAAATTTTCTTTAGTACAACTGATTTATTATTTGTATGTACTGTTTTGTCGAATCTAGCATTGCATTTGTAGACTAGCAGTTGCATCATCAGAATAGAATTATGACTCAATCAGTTGTTGAAATAGTTGTTAACCAAATTTTGTGAGTTGATTTAACTTTGTAATGTAGATATTTTTGAGTTTTCTAAAAATATATTAACACTTGATTTACAGATATTGAGCATATACTGTTTTTTACTGAAGTGAGCCAATTTGACTCATACAAGAAAATTGAAGTTCTTTGCAAAGAAAATAGTTTCAAATTAATTTAAATGAAATGTTTATTATCGAAATATTCACGGAAAATATTTTTTACATATAAAATCTGTTTTTGAAACAGACTTTCCGCAAACATTTGTATTACATTTAGCACAATGGTTTCTATATCTGTTTCTTTTGCATGACTGTTGAACTTGACAATTCTTCCGTGCGTCACCAGCATAAATTTCTATCATAGGAATGCAAGTGTTCTTCTCTATATTTATGATTTCGCAAAAAAGAGATATTCTTTTTAATTATTAAGCTTTAGGGAAAGAGAAAAAGCCTATAATAACTGTTAAATAGTTTGCTATAAAACGTATCCAAAATGTATGTAAGGAAGGACTAGGATATATATTTCTTTTCCATTTTAGTCATTGTATGCTTGAAAATGAGAACTGGGAAGAACGTAAAGCAAAGTTTCTATTTAAGTTTCCAGACCATTAAGCTAAATTTTTTATCTGTTTCTTAACGTGTACATATATATTCTGTATATGTGTACACAATAAATAATTGGTACGACGTACAGCATATAGATTGTTGTTTCTGTAGCAATTAGATGAATTGTGCTTAATTCAGCTAAATTTTTAATTTTAAAGATACAGTTAATATGGTATGCAATTCTTATTTCTCTTCGTATTATGTGATTTGTATCTTGTATAGTATACATTGTGTGGATTTAATAAATTACATTACGGTAGATACATTGTAATTTAGATGCAGCTGTTCATTTCAAGTAATACATTCACTGCGACCGTTTGGATATAATAAGGGTTTAATTCATTAACATATAGTGTAATATACTTCAATTCATGTGCTTCTGATACTGATACAATTAAAATTTTGTTCAGTACAAGAGATTTATTATTTGCATGTATTGTTTTGACTAGTCTAGCATGGCATTTGTAGACTGGTATTTGCATCATCTATTAGAATTCTGACTCTATCAATTGCTAAAACAGTAGAAAAGTGATGAACCAAATTTTATGAGTTGAAGTAACTCAGTAATGTAGATATTTTTAAGTTTTCTAAAAATATATTAACACTAGATTTACATATGTTGAGCATATACCTATTTTTACTGAAGTGAGCCAACTTGACTCATACAAGAAAATTGAAGTTCTTTGCAAAGAAAATAGTTTCAAATTAATTTAAATGAAATGTTTATTATCGAAAAATTCATGGAAAATATTTTTTACATATAAAATCTGTTTTTGAGACACATTTTCCGCAAGCGTTTCTATTACATTTAGCACAATGGTTTCTACATATGTTTCTTTTGCGTGACTGTTGAAATTGACAATTATTCCGTGCGTCATTAGCATGAATTTCTGTCACTGGAATGTAAGTGTTCTCGACTTCTTCTCTATATTTAATTTACACAAATCAAGATTGTTGCCCAGGAGGATAGGACCAATAAATTTCATGTCATGCATTAACTGTTAAACCATCCTATGAGTCAAATTGGCTCACAACCGTGAAAATTGGTATACCACATTTGATAATGTGAAATGAAGGGGTCTGCGGGGAAGAGGAACGAAATTTTACATATATTTTATTTAACTAAAACCAACGTATGTTTTTGAAAAGTGATATTAAAGTTTTATATATGTATATAGTGACCAAATTTTTAATGAGTAAAATTGGCTCGGTCAGTATATCTAGTGTTAAGTAGCAAATCTTTATCTTCGCTAAACCACACAGTAAAATGTTGACTTACTTATTCACAGCTAAACTGAAATCCATTTTTTTAATATTAGCTGTCTTTACTGACTTTTCTCATTATGATCTTTAATTGGACACGAAGAAACACACATAATCCTGTATGCAACTAACATAACATACACGTTTAGCGGTGTGTATGCTATGTAATCATAGATGTAATATGGTCAAACTGTACAACTCGACATCTTCAGTAGGGAAATGCAGAAGATGTCACACTCTTCTCAACAAAGCTTATTAGTGGATATGTCTGTTGCATGATGGAGAAATAACTACCATGGTATGCTTACCTTAAAGATTAAGAATTAAGAATAATGGGATTTACAGTATAACAGTGAGATTATGGAATGTATTTTTTTCCATCTGGAACAGCCAATTGTTTAACTGCTTTTGGAGCTGTTTTAAATTATACGTGACATTAAATTATTTTACATCGTACAACAGTACGATGGTGACAGTAGTCTTTCAGGTGTGTTAAATTTGATTGAAAATTCTATTAATCTACCTCAATGAATTATGCCCTATTAAACAGCATCATATAAATCTTTAAAACAA
Organism: Pardosa pseudoannulata; assembly: GCA_032207245.1. Classification (NCBI taxonomy): domain Eukaryota; kingdom Metazoa; phylum Arthropoda; class Arachnida; order Araneae; family Lycosidae; genus Pardosa; species Pardosa pseudoannulata. The sequence goes on along the minus strand of CM063504.1, from coordinate 115,604,514 downwards.
ATTTATTACAGAATAAATCAACTAGTTTTGAAATTTCACTTTCACCTTAAATTAAAAGAGTTGCCTATTTAGAAACTATTCCGTGAAATTCAATTACACTGATGTGGTTCATGATTAACATTTTGCTGTAGGAGTAATTAGGCCATAGCCTTCTACGGGTACTAATAATGGAGCTACTGTAGTCATTCCATTTAGCGAAGAGACTTAATACGATCATGAAGAAGTCCGCACATTCTGATACCAAACACTTTATATAATTCATTATGTATCCTTTGGAGGTAGAGATCAAATATTTGGGTTGCAGATAAGACAGAGAAGAAATCTTCAGTTCTCATTCATTTCTCAGGCAAAAGATGGGATTTCTTATAGAGTAATGAGTTCTATTACGCTTAAGGCGTCTATTTTAGATGAGTTTACATGTTCCCAATTCTCTGAGCATTTGGTGCAGATATGCTTCCCCAAATATTAACGCCAAATCCGTAATGTATAAGTGCGATATTTATTTCAAAGCTCCGCCATGTCCTACAAAATTACCACTCAAACTACCTAGGAATTAACTCATTCCATTTACTCCAGGACGTTATAATCATACAGCGTTTAACATTTCTAGTACTTTTTTATGACTGTAATTAAATATTTAATGATCGTTGAAAGAAAAATAAAAGTAATGATATTCACTCGTATTAAATGCAGAGAAGAATAATAAAGGAAAAAAAACTGAAACAGAAAAAGGAAAGTACGCTTACTTTTTCTTACTTAACTTAATGATGCAGAGTGGCGTAAAACAATTTCGACAAATTATGATAATCGCAGTGCAACTAGTTATTTGTCTAATTAATTAGGAAGGAGTTGCACGAAAAACGGCTCTAAATGCTGTTACATTGGTTTTTGGGAATAATTATGCAGTCCACATCAACAGTAAGCTCAATTCCACACCCAGGTGATTTTTCTTCTTATTTTCGTCTTCTTTATTGTTAGGAATATGTGGATAGTTTAAGTCTTTGATCTGTTATCTCGAACAATTTAGTTTAGAATAGAAATACTTGATTATTAAGTTTATACGAAAAAAACATATTTGCCTGTTGAATAACATATATATATTTAGATTAACGGTTAACATATCATTCGTTGGCTCTACATATATGTATATATTCAACCCTTTGATTAGTTTTTCATCATCTTGTGTCATACCTAAGGTTAATTCATATAAACGTAGATTATAATATCAAGAAATAGTAATTATGTATTGTATGTCGTTTTTATGCTAAAGGTTGGGATATATGCGTCCCATTAGATATTTTAGGTGGCTACAGTAATCTTGAAAGCAGTTTAATTACATAAGTGAGACAGAAATGTACTGTTAGGTTCTAAAGGATTAATATGTCATAATCATTGCTCCTTATAGTTCCTTAAAGTTCACGGAACTTATGTTCTATCTTTTTATTTTTGCCCTCCCAGCTACCCAAATCATATCAAGAACGGGATGCATTGAGATTTCATTTCTTCTACTCTTCTTAGAAAAAGATTTATAATTACTACGTCAAAATTTATAACTGCTACTTCCAGCCTTTCTTACACTTTTTCTAAAACATATGTCAATTTTCGCAAGAAAAACCAAGTATCCTTCCTAATAACTTACAGATTTGTGCATTTCTATGATTCAAGTGGCGGCTACAGTGTTTAACTAACATAGTAAAATTAACTCATTATCTCATGAGAAGATAAAGACTCCTGGAGGAACACATTCTCACAACAATGAAGATACAAGACAATTCTTAAACATGTACGACAAATTCGATCGCTTTCTGATTTTTTCACAAGAAATTAAAAAGGATTTTTATAAAGCTATCACTTTGCATCATAGTTTTAAGCGAGGGCATAACTGCATAAAATTCAAACATTGAAAAAAAAACCCTGTAGATAAAAAAATATGAAATACTGCAAAAGTTCAGAGGAAACATTTTTCGTTTACACACACACATACGAGTGTTGACACTTTAATACTGGCAACACTGCTGTAAAAATGCTATGCGCCAAAACCAAAGAATGTAGCGTATACCACACGTAAGCTACTATTTACCTTAGTTCTCAGCGAAAAGACTCGTCTTTCCTAAGTCTTACGAATGCACAGTGAGAAGAAGAACTGATCCTTGTATTAGCTTGAGGTCTAAAGTAAGTGTTGTTAAAATGTTTCAAAACAATGAAAATGGCAAAAATCCAATGTGCCAGAGGTCGTGCATCACTACAATATCATCTAGGTCTTCAAGAGGCTTGCGAGGAATTTGTATTGCTTTACAGAATTGTAAAAGCCTTCAATGAAGAACGCCTAAACATAGCAGACATACATCGGTTAGGTCGTCCTAGTGTCAGCGATGCAGAAGTGTATACTGTTACCGCACTAATGGAGAGTGATAGATCAAACTATTCGTGAGCTGGGTCAAAAAGCAGGGTTTACGCATACGACTGTGCTGCACATTCTAAAGAAACGCCTGAGCATGAGAAAAGTTCTGCAATTTCAGCACATATTCCCTATCATTCTGCATGACAATACTAGGTCACATGTAGCTTAAGCTGTGGCTGTTTTGTTCGATCGATCGGGCTGAGAAGTGCTTTAATATCCACCATAATATGCAGATCTTAGCCCTTATGACTTTGTCTTAATTCCTATGATGAAGAAACTACTGTATTCGCTTCAGAACTGTTCCAGAGATTCTTGCGGCAATAGACCGATCCATTCGAACTATCAACAGAATAGGTTCTGCGACTTCCACATCGTTGGAAACGGGTTATTCACAAGGCTGAAGAATATATTGAAGGACTGTAAAACATGGTGATATGAATCACTTTTTTATTAAATGTAAATAAATAGTTACCACATTAAAGTTTCAACCCCCGAACATGTGTGTGTATGTGTCGAAGTTTTTACCCACTACAAATTTAGAAAGATAACTTTGCTAGATATAGTGCTTTTGTCAGTTTAGGAAAGAATGAAATATTTGGAAATAAAATTGTTGACTTTGTTCAGGCAATTTACCTTTGTCATTCTTTTGCCAAAATGTTTTACATTGACTTATATTGTGCTGTTATAGCTTAAGTGAGCCATCCAATAAGAGAGTTAAGAATAAACAAAGTATAACGCTAGAAGTGAAACTAAGTTAGGCAAAGGAGTTATGTAAGAATAGTTGAGGTAAACAGAAATTAATTTTAGTATTCTTCATGTTACCAAAGTTACCACGATTAAAGAAGAAACTTTGCATTTCTATAAAGATTGTAATCTTAGGAATAAATCGCCAGAAATTTATTTTAGAATGCAATTATATTTAAGTTGGTTATTTTGCTAAAATATCATCAAACACACTCATATATATATATGGTATTTGTGTTGAGACAGTTAATTATGACATGTAGGCAAAGATGATTTCTATGACTTTTTATAAAAAGAAACATGGTTACATAACTTTTCCTAAAGTTATTTTCCCTCAAAGCACGACAAGAAAACATTCTTTTCACAACTGACGTCAAGAACATATTATTAATAATTCGAGCCAAAACTTCTGCATTTCATTGTTCTCGAGATCCTCGTCGTTAATGAGAAATTTTATAGCAGTTCGAAAGCTTAAAAGAGAAAAAATGACTCTGTCTATTAAACTACCAAAAAAATTGAAAAAAAAATGTCAAGAAAAGTTTCTTAAACAGAAGAATAAAATATATTTCTGTTTTTCCACTCAATCTGAAGGTAATAAAGAGGAACAGCAATTAATAATAGGAAAAACTTTTTCGCCACTAAGATCACTATATATATATATATATATATATATATATATATATATATATATATATATATATATATATATATATATATATATATATATATATATATATATAACTTTTCGTTACATTTTCTTCTTCTTAAAAGAGATACGCACCTAGTAAGTTTAAGAAAATGGAGAAATCTTTTCTTGTAAACAGTTGTGTAATGATTTATCACGTACAGCAATTTATTTGAGTGGAGTGGAAATTATTTTACAGAGTATCTGTTTTGGTTGGCGTTTAATTTTTGGAAAAGAATTTTCAAGGACTTTCGAGATTTCATTTTAGCCAGTACCTGGTACTTACTCTGCATGGAATTAAACTGATTAAGAATATTTGGACCTTGCTTATTCGATGTTCTTGCTCTCTGGTGGTCATGAAATATATTTCTCTATTATATGTTTATGTTGTGGACGGATACATTTTGGGTTCTTTTTTCTTTTTCGATAATTGAATAAACTAAATTTTTTAAGAAGTTTTAATCTTTGATTAGAACTTATTGAACTATATTTAATAATTTGTGTGTCTTCAAAGCTGAGAGAACATTACGCCGATAAATTTATCCTGAAAGTTTTTAAATTTATATAAAGAGATTCTTCCAATTTCTTTCAGCTATCGGATTTGCTATTTCATGAGTCTATCTCAAGTTAACATTTTAATTGTTACCCATGATCCATCAAAGCAGTATAATTGCTGTCCTCCCATCCTCATGGGCTTCAGATGGTTTTTTTTATATCACTCCAGAGAAATTATTCCTTTAGTTTTCATAAAAAACTTATTTTTCTCTGTTCTGTGCCTCCTTTTTTTCTAGCTAGTCCAACCGTCTAGAAGACATTTAGACATATAAATTTACCCTACACGTTCTTTGCTTATACAATATTGTCAGTAGGACTTCTTCAATACTGGCTAATTTCAAATATTCAAATATATAGAATTTAGATTCAAACATCATAAGAATAGTGTTCGGCTGCCTGAACAGTTGACTGAACTTATAGCAAGTTTCCATTATTTTAGGAGTAACATAGCTATTGTGGTTGTTCATAGTAGTTATTAATTATGATTCAAACCGGAAGGCTTTTTAGCCATTCTGCCTTAAAATTTCACGCTGAATGATGACCGAATACGTAGGGTCTGTTATTGGCATGGATGTTGAAAGCTGTTCAGAATTAACTTTAAGCAGTAAATCCAGATCACGTGTAACAAAACAGTAGAGGGCAGTGTCCAACATCAAACCCAAAACATTTATTTAAAAATTTCTCACCAAATTATAAAATATTCAGCTATTATCAGCAAAGGAGGATAGAGACTAAAGTATAGAAACTACACCTGTATGTAACTGTATTAATAAATTTATATTATACCACTAATTAATAAGTGTATGTTATTAAAATACTTTGTCCTAAAATGCCGAGTAATTTTCTGTCAGAAACTGCAAGGATAAAGAAAAAACCCTTTGCTGTTAGTCTGGGAACACTATTACAGAAGATCTGATTTATTTGATATCTTCGGCATTAAATTTATTTCCAATGGCGATAAATATAAATTATATTATTGGGACATAGACTAAGATTACCTAATTTCTAACCTTAGTGCCTTTGATAAAGTGCCATTATAAGTGGAACATTTAAAAGCAAACACAAAATGAATCTACTTGTCTGTACAAAATAAACGTAAGTACATATTTTACACCCTTCTGCTTACACATATTTTATATCACCTTACTACTTAGACCAATTTCCTATAAAATAAACTACAGCCCCTATGGTGCCAGGGCCTACGGTGTCATTCTCCGTTTCCTAGACCAAGGGCCTTGGGGGGGTAATATATTATAAAAAATATTTTAAGAATTCTCCCAGAGTCAAGGAAAGCAACAAAATACTTTATCTCGTGCGAACGATTACAGTCAAGCTAACTGTCCGTCTGTTGAGTAGCAACATCGTTTATATTTTACATTTGGGCACCATCACTTCACTTCAGTTGAAATCCTTTAATTCTCAACATATATTCTGGTTAGATGCTCAGGCTTAAGTGAAGCCCCATATGTTAGTTCTCAAGAATGCTTGGTCCTCAGTTTATCTACCCTCTGAAGGGATGAAAGGCTGAGTCAACCAACTGCTTATACCATTAAAAAAATCCTACTACAAAAATCCCTCTGACTTTTTCAAAATTTGTATATATCAATTTACCCATTCTATGAAATTGAAATTTCAAAAATGGCTAGAAGGAATATACAGCTGGTTATCATACTAAAGCTACTAAAAATGTAGATCAAACGTTACATTATTGCAAATATATGTTAGAATATTAAAGTAATTTACTTATATTCGCAATTTTGTCAAATTTTGCCAAAGAGGTGTTTACTGAAATAAGAGCTTAAAATGCTTATTTATAAACAATGAACTAGCATATAGCCTGTCATATGATGGGATCAGTAAATTTTTTTATTTTTCAGAATTGTAAAATACCCTATGTGGCACGTAAAAAAAGGCTTTGTTTTTTGGCTGAGAATTATCTTGCAACAAAAAATAATCGATGATTAATTTAAAATTATCACATATGTATCTAATCTATTACTTAAGCCAAACATAAAAGGAAATTATTAGCGTAAAAACTCAGTTCAGTGATAAAACATATGAAAATAATGCAGACGATATTTGAATAATTTAAATTAAGAAATGATTACAGGAGATGATTAAAAGAATGACGCCATACTGCTAGAAAAAAATGTTATTTTTACCAATATGTTATATGATAAATTGATAAATTTAATCACCTGCTCTTAACCGGGGAAAGTAGGGCTTGAAATAATGGCATTAAACGATCGAAAAGGGGAGAAGGGGTGAATTTCGAATGTTAAAGACGACAGTAATTTTCGCTTTGACATGAAGCATATTTATACCAATTTATTTTAGAATCAGATCGATAGTTTAAGAGAAGATAAACTTTACTCGCTTTGAATGTTTCTAACACAAACTCATCAAGAATTCAATATGGATACCTCTATACTTTCCAGGTCCAACTTCTTCATAAATTTCAGGACAGAGGACAGATAACTTAGGCTTTTATCATATAGGGGATTTTACTACCTTAATGATTACTTGATAAAATCTACAAGCATCTATCTATCAATTTCGTATCAATAGTAATATGTCAACAAATATGAAAAAATCCTGAATCGGTACCTCTGTCATTGCATATTATTAAAAAATTATTTGTTACAATGGTTCAATTCTGACTTCCAGCTGTTTTTCAATCTAATAAACTGTGTAAAATAATTTTAAGAAATCTAAATATCAAAGAACTTTTTTATTACAGCTACCCAAACAAATGATTCCGAAATAATCTAATTTGATACAAAGACTTTTTTTTAATTAACGATAATTCAGAAAGCATATTTATATAAAAGCTTAAAAAGCTTATTTATAAACAACAAACTGGAATATAGCCCGTCAAATGATGGGATCAGTAAAATTTATTATTTTCCAGAATTTTAAAGTACATTATGAAGCAGGTAAAAAAAAAAATTGTTTAGTTTTTGGCTGAGAATTATCTTGCAACAAAAAATGATCGATGGTTAATTTAAATTATCACATATGTGTCTAACATCTATAATTTAAGTCAAGTATAAAAGAAAATTATTTACGTAATATCTAAGTTCAGTGATAAAACGCATGAAAATAATGCAGACAGTATTTAAATAATTTAAAATAAGAAATGATTACAGGAGATAGTTAAACGAATGCTAGAAAAAATGTTATTTTTACCTATTTATTATGTGATAAATTAATAAATTAAATCACCTGCTCTTAACCGAGGAAAATAGGGCTTGAAATAATGGCATTAAAAGCTTGAAAAGGCGGCAAGGAGTGGATTTCGAACGTTTTAAAGATGACAATAATTTTTGCATTCACATGAAGCATATTTATACCAATTTTTATTAGAATCAGATCGATAGTTTAAGAGAAGGTAAACTTTACTCGCTTTGAATTTTGCTAACTCTAACTAATCAAGAATCCAATATGGATACCTCTATACTTTCCAGGTCCAACTTTTTCATAAATTCGAGGACAGACGGACAGATAACTTAGTCTATTATCATATAGAGGATTTTACTACCTTTATGATTACTTTATAAGTTCCAAAAACATCTAAATCAATATCGTACCAATAGTATTATGTCAAGAAATATGAAAAAAATCTTAAATCAATACCTCTGTGATTGGATATTATTAAAAAATTAATTCTTTAAAAGATTAAATTCTGAGTTACAGCTGCTTTGCAATCTAATAAACTGTGTAAAATAATTTTAAAAAATCTAAATATCAAAGAACTTTTTATTACAGCTACCCAAACAAATGATTCCGAAATAATCTAATTTGATACAAAGACTTTTTTTTTTAAATTAACGATAATTCAGAAAGCATATTTATTCAGCTCTAACTAAACTTTTGTTCATTTTTTTTAAAGAAGCGTCGTGCGATTTTCTTTAATATAGTTTTGAAAAAGTTAATTTAATATCCGCGATTGTTTACAGCTGTTTCAATTAGAAACGCAAATTACGGAAGAATTCCGCATTATTATAATTTAAAAACCGAACATATGGTGCCTCTTAAAACAATATATAAATCAAAATACTGAAATAAATTAAACACCTCTGCTCGAAATAGAATTTAACAATTTCTGTTACAGTCAAGTAGTTTTAAATTTTTGCTTTTTTACCCCAAAAACATTTCTTAAACAGATTTTTGCATGTTTTTTTAATTTAAATAATTAAAGTAATGTATAGAATAATAGTTTGACCTTTTTCAGACATTTTGCAGAAATAACTACATAACCTCTAGATTCTCCTTGAAGAAATAAAAAAGGAAGCTCTCTAAGATTTACTTTTTGTTGAATTTGTGTTTCTTTCTTTCTTTTTTTTTCTAATTCGATTGCGTTAGAAATCAGAAACTATAATTAGTGAAAAACATTTTCTTTTTCTCTGTTTTTTTTTCGACCCCTTCAAAAATAAACGTAAAAAAGGGAGTTCTTTTGTAAACTTTGTGTTACGGAGAAAGAGAAAAAAAAAGTTTTTCAATGCGTTTTGTATGAAAAGCTCTAAAAGGAACGTTTATGAGTTTTTTTAATGGTTTTGTACTATTTTGCGGAGTTTTAGGGTACATTTAATTTGTACACATACGGTGAACTTACTTGCTCGAGAAATTTCTTAAGAGGCTGGAGGTTTTAAATGGAATACGAAAGAATTATCTTGCATAAAGAAAAATTCAACGTGGATTAATAATACCTCTCCAGTTTTACTCTTAAGCATCTTTGGTACTAATGATAACTTTTTTTTACAAAAATAAATTTTTTTATATAGTTGCATTTATTATATATTTCATTTATTATCTTAGATTTATATAATGGAAATGGTAAATTCACCTTCTATTAATAGTACTATACTTCTATTAATAGTAGTAATAATAAATATACATACATACATACATATATATATATATATATTATTTATATATATACATATATATACATATACATACATAAATATATATATATATATATATATATATATATATATATATATATATATATATAATTGCAGGAATGTGTAGTATAATGTGGAGGTTTTAAATGGAATACAAAACAATTATTTTCGGTAAAGAAAAATTCAAGTGGATTAATAATACCTCTCCAGTTTTATTCTTTAGCATTTTTGGTACTAATGATAACTTTTTTGTTAAAAATAAATTTTTTTATTTAGTTGCATTTATTATAGATTGCATTTAATATGTTAGAATTATATAACTGAAATGGAAAATTCAGCTTCCTTTAATACTGTTTAAATTATTTTACATTCATTTCTTTAGCTTAGCAGAAAAAGAACACAAAACAGAAAATATTTGATGTTATATTACATCGCGTTCTCAAAGGAAATCTATGTGCTAGGCCTTATATTAACTTCTGAAAAAGGAGTGGCTCCAGAAATGATGCTATTCCGGTAACCAATCACGTTATTTTAATTACTTCAAGTTTATTTTAGAAGATAGTACGTCACAATAAGGAATACATCACAATAGTACGTCACAATAAGGTCACACTGAGGAATAAAATAAATCAAAGGGGCTGCGATTCTAAATTTAAGGTGCCAAAAAAGGAGCATTCTCCACCATATTTAAAAAGATGTGTTTTAGAATTTTACTATTACACACACACACACACCATATATATATTATATATATATATATATATATATATATATATATATATATATATATATATATATATATATATATATATATATATATATATATATATATATATATATATATATATATATATATATATATTATATATATATATATATATATATATATATATATATATATATATATACATATACATATACATATACATATACATATACATATATATACATATACATATATATATATACATATACATATACATATATATATATATGCATATATATATACATATAATATATATATACATATATATATATATATATATATATATATATATATATATATATATATATATATATATATATATATATATATATATATATATATAGGTATGTATATACGAAACAGTTATTTTCCATAAAGAAAAACTCAACGTGGATTAATAATATGCCTCCAGTTTTACTCTTTAGCATTTTTGGTACTAATTATAACTTTTTTTTTACAAAAATAACTTTTTTTTATTTAGTTGCATTTATTATATATTGCATTTAATATCTTAGAATTATATAATGGAAATGATAAATTCAGCTTCCATTAATACTGTTTAAATTATTTTACATTTATTTCTACAGCTTAGCAGAGAATAAATGAAGAGAATTAACCTTCCTTCTTAGAACCCTCCTTAGAAAATCTTCCTTAATTAGACTCCATTTTGCTAGATCCGAGTCATGTATGGTAAAATTAAACAGATAAAGCTGTCTTCATCTACCAATTTGTGAATTAGTTTGAGCTTTGTTTTGCTGAGTTTAATTTAATTTATGGCGCAGCATGCGGAAGATGTGATTTTCCACTCTAGTACTGATCAATATTAATCCTTCCCAGGCAGTTAAAGAGTTTCAACAATTAAACGAAACTTGTCACCTAGTTTCGAGAAAGAGGTCTTTACTTTTGAGAAAAGGCTAATGGCGAATGACATAAAGAAATATTGATGCTAAATTGAAAGAAAGAATATATTAAACATATTTTTCTCTCATAAAGGCATGGTTGAGTTCAGAATCTGTAAATATAAAAATAATTGTCTTATTTTGGGAAACTTCTTACTTCAGTTAGAATGTATAGCTTATTTATTTATACTCAGTAGAAAAAACTGTAGAAACAACTGTAAAAAATCATATAATTTGAATATTTTTTAGATAAAAGTCATGAAATTTGCACAAGATTTTTAATAAAAGTCATGAAATTTGCACAAGATTTTTATCTTGTCGTGCCTAACATATTTTCAAAATGCTAAATTTCTTAATTTAAACATATATATATATATATATATATATATATATATATATATATATATATATATATATATATATATATATATATATATATATATATATATATATATATATATATATATATATATATGTATATATATATATATATATATATATATATATATATATATATATATATATATATATATATATATATATATATATATATATATATATATATATATATATATATATATATATATATATATATATATATATATATATATATATATATATATATATATATATATATATATATATATATATATACACATATGTGCACAGACAAAGAGATCGAGCTCTTTGTCTGTGCACATTAGCAGTGTTTATAAACAATTTTCAGATTTTTGCTAGAGCACTTTCTACTATTTTTAAGCCTTTAATGCCCCTATCAGTGTTTTTTCTGCTTCCATTCTCTTTAACATACACCATTTTTCACAATTAGTCAAATGTGATCTGAACGACATGTTCATCGAATGCAAACAAAAATTTTATCCAACTACTCCTACAATCTTGAAATTGGGCTTCAAATTATAACGCTTGCACACCTTCTCATACGTACCAAAATAACATGTTAACAAATTTGAGTATTTTTTAATATCGGATGTGGATTTCATTGGATTACATGATAACATTAATATTTATTTACTAACCAATTACCTTTCGTTGAAATTCAGTAAACAAAATTAATATAAAGCATCATATTATGATTGTTTCTTTAATTTTTTCTTGCGGCTGTACACTGTTAAATTATTTTGAGATATTAAAACAAAAAAAATGATTTATCAGAACACTATAATGCAATGTAAAGTATTTAGTTTTTATCTATACAATTTACATTTGTTGCTTAAGGATACAGAATATCCTGGCTTTCTGCTAAAACAGGACTTCTAATTGCTAAAATATAAATATTTATGACTACGATCAGTGGGATGTTATGTCTACATTAGTAAGTCCAGTCAGATTTCCAATGCTGACACGGATGCTTTCAAATTTTGAGAAGCAGATGATCTGGGGTTTGTTTGAAACTTGCAGGAATATTGATCTTGATAAGAACCGTGACATTCCACAAAATGTACCGCATTTTTAATATGGTTTTGGCTTCTTGTTTTTTTTACACAGCATTTTAACATTTTTATTATTAGATCACTATAATGCAAGTTAAAGTAAATATTTTGTCTTATCTATGCAATTTATATTTGTTGCTTAAGGGCACTTAATTCTTGGCTTGCCGTGGAAACAGGATTTCTAATTGCTTAAATATAAATATTTATGACTACGAATGGTAGGATGTTTATATTAGTACGTTCAGTTGGATTTAAAATGCTGGCACGGTTGCTTTCAAATATTGAGAAACAGATGATCTGTGATTTGTTTGCAACTTGCAGGAATATTGATCTTGACAAGAACCGTGACACTGATAAGAACTGTGACATTCCACAAAATGTACAACATTTTTAATATGGTTTTTGCTTTTAGTTTTTCTACACAGCATTTAAATTAAATATTTCAGAAAAATACTTTTTGTACTTTTATAATACAGTTATTATACATATAGCAGTTTATAATACATAAAAGCATTAATTCTAACCTTAAAAGCACTTAATATTTTTGTCTAACAACTCTTTTCTCTAAACTACGTATTATCAGAATTAAAATCTATAGAATATAAAATTTAATGAACAAAGTGGCTAAAAGAAAATCTAATTACAATAACAAGATCGATTTTTTCTAGTACTCTGCTAAGTTAAGAGCCCTAGAGTTAGTCATAATAATATAACAGAAAATTGCTAATTTCATTAAATATTTTTGTACACTATAAAACATTGAAGATGACAAGTATTAGGGAAATTTATAAAATGAAATTTCACTCTTAATCTATGTAAAAAAATGTGTATAAAAGATCGCAAAAGATTGAGGAAAAGATCATAAATTCTTTTAAAATATGAAAGTAATGATTCTATTTTTTGGGTGAAAATTCGTATAGTTTTAAATAACAGCCACTCAAAAGGTTTTTCAGAGCTTATTATAAATAATTTCTGAGTAAAGAACTGTAAACAAGTAAATCATGTTTTATATCTAACAAAAGAGCTTGGGAATAGGAGTTTATATTTTCTTTTTTAAAAACTTGCACATCTTTTTTCATACTTAAACGTTTCATAACTGCTTATAAATTACGCTTTTAAGACTTCATTATTCTTTCGAGTAATTTAGGTTTTGCTTTAAATTTATTCTGTAGCGGTTTTTAAGTATTTTTATTGTCTATAAATTATTTTTATAGCTCATAAATAATAGAGTCATAGAGAATTTTTTTTTTAAATTCACGTAGGTGGAAGAAGATTCACGTTTTTTTTATTAGAAGAAAGTTAAATATTGTTTGAAAGTCTTAAAACTACAGTAATACCATAGTTTTATGCAATTCAGTACTTGTGATTGCATTTGTTGTACAGCCAATTTGTTGATGAAATCATGATGGGTTTGGTTTACAACACTGCCCTCAATGTTTTTTTTTTTTTTTTTTTTTTTTTTTTTTTTTTTTTTTTTTTTTTAACCACAGAACAGTTGTTTACATTTAGATCTACTGTAAAGCATATTCCGATGTAAAGTGCCGAATCATAGTAAAAGCATTCAAAACAAGAGACTACAGTTCTGAAAGCAGTTTACAAATTATAGGACTATAGTCGAAATATCTTTATTATGGAAATATATATTGTCACTTTGATAGTTCTGGAAGAAGATGAATACTCGAATAGCAGGAGGTAAAGTGTTTCATTTAACAACACTTGGTTGACAGAATTGAGCACTAACTGGCAAACTGAACTACAGGCACACCTTAGTTGAATATTCTGGAGCACTGTTACAGAAGGCTGAAGAATATTCTAAGAACTTCTAGAATTAACTAAAGAATAACTATGAATAAATTAAATTTACCTCAGTGTTTGTGTGGTGAGTTGAACCGATGACATCTGGGTTAGAGGGCTAGAACTTTAGCGAACGTGCCATTAAGTACTTGGTTGAAGCTGGTTGGTTTTGGTTGTGAGTTGGTTGGTTAGATAGGTAAAATTAATCACTCAAATTACACAGGCTTGCGAAATTGAAATTTTTGAAAAATACAAGAGAAGTTTTTTCTTATTTTTATGTTATTTGATATGCTGATTTCGAAAATGACCTCCATTTTTTTCCATCACGTCAGGATTTTTTGTAAAATTGATGTACATATTACTGGTAATATCCTATATGGAAAAAATGCTCTCGAACTGTTAGCTTGTACTGAGTGGCAACAGTGGGTTTTATCTATTCATGTGAGTTTATTTAATCTGTTTATGATTAGGCATATTAATTTTTAAACAACAATTAAAATTAAAAATGTATACATTTTGTATATAAAGAATGAAAACCATCGCAACCAGAACGCATGAGCTGCACCAGGGCAAGACAAAAAGTTCCCTCGTTATTAATCTTTTTACATTAATTTTATAAGAAAAACAGTCCTAGAAAAACCCCAACTACCTGTTTTTACGTTTTATTAAGGTTTATGTATAATAAATGTAAGTTTGAAATATATTTGAAACTCAATACGTACATTTTTTCCGTTAAAATTTCTTTTTGACGTTCTTCTTTTATGTTCAATCTTATCTTCATCTCTTGCTAACATCCAACAATAGTTGGCAAGCATATTCTTATTCCACCTACCTTGATATTTTCTCTCCATATCCTTCATGTCTTGGTGGAACCTTCCCCCTGTTCTTCGCTGACGGATCCTAAATTTTCGGGAAAAAAGTCCAAATGCGATTGGAGGAAATGCAATTTTACACACATGGAGCAGCCGAACACTTGAAATTTGTCTAGCATGTTGCCAACAATTCTTTTAAATTTAGGATCTTTGTGATTGCCCAGAAATTTTTCCACAACATCTTTGAAGGCAACTCAAGCTTCTCTTTCCTTTAATGTCATAGTTGTCTTAAATTTGTTATTCCTAATAAGTTTTCAGATGTCTGGTCCTATGAAGACTCCCTCTTTCAATTTGGCTTCAGAAAATCTAGGAAACTTTTTACACATATATTTTAAGCACTCACTATCTTTTGGAAGAGCCTTAACAAACTGCTTAATAACACCTAATTTTATGTGCAGGGGGGGTAGTAATATTTTTTTTGATCAACTAAGCTTTCTCGAATTACATTTTTGGTGCCTGGCGCAATATTCTGCCTTTTGAGCCAATCTTTTCTGACCCAATATTGTGTTTTGTTACGGCTGTCTCACTCACAAATAAAACACGGAAATTTTGTATACCCGTTTTGTTGATCGAGAAGCATGGTGATGATTTTTAAATCACCGCAAATGATCCAGCCGTGGTTTTCATATTTTATTTTGTTGAGAACGAGAGCTAGGTTTTCATACCTTTCTTTTAAATGCACCGAGTATTCAACTGGCACAGAAGCCCATTGGTTTCCTTGATGAAGTAGGACAGCTTTAAGCTTCCTTTTTCACGAATCTATAAAAAGCCTCTATTCATCTTTATTGTAGGGAATCTTAAATTTTCTCATCAATCCAGGAACATCTGAGCAATAAATGAGGTTCTCGTCTTCGTCAAAATACTGAATAAATTCCTTTTCACGATTTCTGTACCAATAAAAAGTGGTTCCTTTGGCCAATAAGTTTTTTTCTTTCAATCTGGAGCCTAATAAATGAGTTGCCTCTTTTACAGACTAAGTACTGGTGCTTACATAAGGTCATTGATAAGGATTCGAGCGTCTCTATAGGTTAACAGCGATTGCGACGGGAGAGAGGGATGATGAAGAGGGACATTGCACATTCCTATGCTCTTCGGCTTATTATTATATATCTATTAGCTTTAATCCCTTAATTTAATTTAATCATTTTTTGGTCAACAACGGTTCTTTTAAAATTCAGTGTTTTTTTTTTTAATTTTATGTAGTTTAAGCTTGGGAGGGGTGGCATTTTTGGGCTAGCCAAAAAATTAGAGCCGACACTGCGTATTGACATTATATTTTAGATATAACGGTGTTAAACGTCTCAATTCCCTAAATACAGATATCTAATATTTAGACATTTATTTTACTCTATGAACATTTCATATGCAAGAAATCTAAAGTAAATGTTAGTTTAAATAAAATAATCATTTCAAAATTTTCAAATTTTATTGATTGAACGTTTAGTAATTGGAATATCGCATTCTATGAAATAATGTTACACTTACAAAATATTGTGTTGTTTAAATTTTTTGATATTTTGATTTCCTATTTTAGAAATAATGGCCTTAAACGTCTAAAACCATTAAATATAGAGGTTGAATTTTTATATTGTTACGGTATTTTTTACAAAAATTGCATATATTGGAAGCTAAAAGTAAATGGTGGTGTAATCAAGATGGTTTTAAAAAAATCTAACAGTCATTTAAAAAGTCTTAAATTTTATGAGTTGATTGTTGTATAATTTAGTTGTTTTAACACCATGCCTTATTAAATACTATTAAAAGAACAAATAATATGCATCTATTAAAGATTTTTTGAACATTAACTTCATGTTTTAAAGATAATGGAATTTTAAACATTACATCGATGAAATTATATCGCAATTTTAAATGGTAACTTAATTGAAAAGAGGAAATAAGTAACATTTCTGTTGCTATCGGCAACACTTTTTAATAAAAAATAAAAACAAATTTTATTATATCTGGAAAGTCAACTTTCAAACTTTAAAAATAAATCCTGAAATAAGCTTTCTTTTAATCCAATTATTCATCTGTAAAATAACTTCTTAAGCAAAACATAGGCAATTTAACACTTTTAAAGTTTAAGTCGAAGAAAAAAAAGAATTAAAAAAGCATAACGACCAACATACAGTAGACCATTAAAAATTCTTAAAAAAGAGAATAAATATATCTCGAAAAAGAGTTAGTGTATTATTTTTTTTTTCGAGGGAGAAAATTACTGGGAAAACTAACCGCCCCTCCCCTCTCCTCCTACATACATAGGGTAGAAAGAACTCTAACATTTCACGGAAAATAAACTTAAAAAAAGTAAACTTGGTAAAAAAAAAAAAAAAAATTTGGACGCATTTCCCACTAATTGTCGTCTGCGATGTCCGATACAATTAGATTGAAAGCTAGAAAAAGTTAACGAATGGAATTTTTTTTTATATCACGCTAAAATTCCAGGCTTTAGCTAGTAATTGTGTCAACTTAGCTGAATCTGTTTACCAGAGAAAGAGAGGGGAGAGAGCGAGAGAAAGAGAGAGATCTTTGCTTTGATGATAAGTAAAAGAAGTGACTCGTAGAAAAAAAAGGAAACAAAAATGTTCGACAAGAAGAAGATTAGGAAAGATTTGAAAGAAAACACAAACTTCTGATTAGGTCTCTGGTACAAGAATTCACTAGGCATTATTCTCAAAAATTTACTTCGGATGGATTGGCATCATGTTTCGAATTCACGCCGTACTGGCTTGAGTAGTTCTAGAAATAAATAAATGAGACGTGTTTTGTTTATTTTGAGCGTGTTTTCTTTTGGTAAGAATTTCTTTAAGATTTACATGATTTTTTCTACATTTGTTTGATGTTTATTCTTAAATTGTTAGAAGTGATACTTCCTAGCGAGACATAATATTTTAAAAGACGATTTTTATGTTGGGGTGGATATTTGTACAAGCAATGGACGTTGAAATATATTTGGAAATGTTGTGTAGCGATTTAATGGATTTTTATTTTTTTTAATCACACAAAATAATTAAACTAATAAGTAGTTAGATCTTAACATATTGTCTTATTAATGGATCAGTCATGTGTAATTTTGGAACGCAGAAGTTGTTTTTGATAATTTATCATGTATGATAAAATTATGAAATCAAAATATCAAAGTTTGTTTTACAGCATATAATTTGCCCAGATTCATTTAGCTTTTTTTAATTTAATGACTAGGTGTTATTTATTTTATTCCTTTAATTTAATATTTAATTTTTCTTTTCATTTCAAGCAGAATTTTTTTAATACTAACATTGTGAGTGAGAGAAAAAAAAAGAAATGGTGCAAACATTCCTGAAAGCTGAGAAAAACTATTCTACAAAAAGTTAAAAATAGACACAACTTTTGATTGATTGAGCTTTTTTCTTAATTTAACTATTAGGTTTTATTTATTATATTTAGCATTTAATTTTTATTTCATTTCAAGCAGAAGTTTTTGAATACTAACATTGTAAGTGAGAAAAAAATAAAAAGAAATGGTGCAAACATTCCTGAAAGCTGAGAAAAATTATTCAACAAAAAGTTAAAAATAGACACAACTTTTGATTGATTTAGCTTTTTTCTTAATTTAACTATTAGGTTTATTTATTATATTTAGTATTTAACTTCTATTTCATTTGAAGCAGAAGTTTTATTAATACTAACATTGTGAGTGAGAAAAAATAAAGTAATGGTGCAAATATTCCTGAAAGCTGAGAAAAATTATTCAACCAAAAGTTTAAAATAGACACAACTTTTAAGGATTTTTTTTCCTTAGAAAACTGCAACACAAATGGTCCATTCCGAGTTGACCAATGAATATGCATAGAATCTTCAGTATAAACACTAATACTAACTTGACATTTTATACTTCATTGATTCTTTGATCAGTTTTAAATGAGTATTTAAATGAGAAATATAAGATTTGAATTAGTTAAAATTTAAAATGACTAGTGATGGCTATAGGTAACATTTTCATGAAAAGCAATATATAAAAAAATTTTAAAGTAAATTACTACATAGTATGAAGCCCTCCGTTTTGAACCTATTGTCTAAACTTAGTCCATTCTAATAATTTCTATTCATTAGGTCAAAGGATAAATATAAGTTATTGGTAACTCAAAATAATATTTAAAAACTATACTACAACTCGAAACCATCAATGTGGCGACCGCTGAGTTAGAAGAAATAGTTTTACACCATATCTGTTTAACAAAAGGTTCAAAATTCGGTATAATCAGACCTAAAATATCCTAGAATCACTCAGTAAAATTAGCAGGAAAACCTTTTAAGTGCTAAAACCGACAACTCAAAATAGAATTAGGTATACGTATGCCTAATGCTGATTTAACCTATTTCACGCTTATTTACAACTATAATAAAATAAAAGTTTCTTTTTAGATATCTAGATAAAATTTTGATTCACGAGAGCAGTAGGCATTTCCAAAATATTTTATTAATTTCCTAAATAGGTAGTTACACCACGACTTTCCCATTTTAGATACCTTAACAATCCCATTTCTTACATGGAAAGATTCAGCTCCCACGGAGGGTGTACCGTCACCCTTTGGGAACCTATTGTCTGAACTTAGTCCATTCTAATGTTTTCTATTCAATAGGTCAAAGGATAAATATAAGTTATTGGTAACTCAAAGTAAGATTTAAAAACTATACTGTAACTCGAAACCATCAATATGGCGACCATTGAATTAAAAGAAATAGTTTTACACCATATCGGTTTTACAAAAGGTTCAAAATTCGGTATAATCATGTCTAAAATGTCCTAGAATCACTCAGTAAAATCAGCAGGGCAGGAAAACCTTTTAAGAGCTGAAACGGACAACTCAAAATAGAATTACGTATACGTATGCATAATGCTGATTTAACCTATGTCATGCTTATTTGCAACATAATAATAAAATAAAAGTTTTATTTAAATATCTAGATAAAATGTTTATTCACGATAACAGTAAGTATTTCCAAAATATTTTATTAATTTCCTAAATAGGTAGTTACACCATGGTCTCCCCCTTATGTCTACCTTAAAAATCCCATTTGCTACATGGAAGGCTTCAGCTCCCATTGAGGGTAATACTATCCCCCTTTGGGACTCTATTGTCTATACTTAGTCCATTCTAATGATTTCTATTCATTAGATCAAAGGATAAATATAAGTTATTGGTAACTCAAAATAAGATTTAAAAACTATACTATAACTCGAAACCATCAATTTGGCGACCATTGAGTTAGAAGAACTAGTTTTCATCCTCGGACTTGCATCTGTAGATTGCTCAAATTTCTGTAAAAATTGATGGTAAATTATAAAAATCCACGCGTGTCTTCTTCCGTGACTACTAGTCTCTTCATCCGTGCCAGCTCACCTACTTTTACAGGAGCAGGTACTCTGAGTTGGCTAAATAACCCGTCATACCGACAATTAATTTACTGCAGTGATTAACACGTTTATTATATACAAATTACGAACACATGAAAATTAACCATTACTAACGATAATAAATCAAAGACTGAACAGGATTAAACCTGAAATTGAATGCAAACAATGCAAAATGTTTCCTCATATTGAAACGGTGTTTTTAGACAATCGTCTATAAATTTATTTCACAATTTTTTAAAAAATGTACTGTTGAACTTCTATTCAACGAACATCCATTTTGCTAATTTTTCTATTTTAAAAACTTTTCATTGAAATTAAGAAAATTATGATAAATTCTTTGTAAAATAACCTTTAAATAGCGATGTGAATTCCCTATTTAATGAACTTTTTACTGTTATCTAAATTTTTTCTCCCTTATTTCTCAAAATGTTTCTGGATATTTCAAACTTATTTCTTCTTTAACACATTTTATGGTGATCAATGCTATATATCTGATTTGTCATTAAAATTATCTTTAATATAATTTTTTAAACTGAAATTGCAGTGCATTCTTAGGAAATGTAGCGTTTTGTTCTTGTTTTCTTCTCAGTTTATGTTAGATGGGTAAATTTAATTTATACAAAAATTTCATTAATATTTCAATATTTGTGTTTATTATTTTGAAATACTTCATGTACTATGTTTAATGAACTTTCTGCTTAATGAACTTTCCACTTAATTTCTGTTATGGATTTAGCAATTTTGTTAAATTGAGATCCAGTTGTAGTTATTTTCTTTTATAAAGAAAAAATTTGCTATAAATTTACGATCTTTCAAAAAAATTTTTATCTTAAAATCAACACGTTTCCCTCTTTTATAAAAAATTAAGGTAAGGTTTTAAGTAACTTCCAAATTAAAAAAATTACTTTAACATTTGCTATCAAAAACACGGATAATTTGTAAATTACTTAGTAACAATACCCCAAACATTTCAAGAGAAAAAAAACTGTAGAAAAATGAATGGAATAAAAAAGTGGGTATTCTAAAAGCAAAAGCGGATCCCCTTCACTAAAGTCGAAATGTTACAAGATCATTCATTGCTTATTTTTTGGCTTAGGTCCAAGTATTCCTTTTTTTCCCTTCAGTCTAAGAAAAAATCTTTTATTCTGCTCACATTATGCGGGGAACGTGATTTCTGAGATAATCACAAATATATTTGAGAGCAACTTACACAATGCATGATTGTTAGAACAGTTCTTCGGTCTGTTTTCAAATACTTTCATTTTGTTATGCATGTATATGTTATCAGATTCTTCTTTCCCTGATAAATTAGGTTTTGATTACTATGCACAAAAAAAAATCAAGAATGAGTGAAAGAAGAAAATATTTTTTTTAATATTTTTGTACGAGAGAAATCTCAATTATAAAAGAATCAAAATCTTTTTTGAATGTTAGGTTCTGGATCCTTAGAAGTATAGCAAATTATTTAGTAAGCACTGTGATCCGAAAAAAAAATGAAAATTGAATTGTATATAAATCGTAAGCAGTGATGTATTCGTTGCATATTAGTTCAGACAGTTGGCAACAGTGTTTACTGTCGGCCATTCTCATTGTTATTAAATTTAGACAAGATTCGAAAAGATATGTTTTGTTAAGTATTTTTATATTTTAGATAGCTATGTACGGCAACATTTAACTACAGATATTTTCATTAAATGTCAATTAACTCATTATATATGTATAATGAACATATGTATTGTGACGACTTCAACATTCTTGAGTGAAGAAGTAGCTTGAAGAAGGATCACACACACACACACACACACACACACACACACACACACACATATATATATATATATATATATATATATATATATATATATATATATATATATATATATATAATATTATACAGACACACACACACATATATATAAATAATATTATAATTGGTTGGAGATTAATCAACTTTTCTCTTAATAGTAGAAACCATGGAACAAAGATTTCTTTTAAAGGAGAAAGTTGATTCAGTTTTGTAACAGAGTTATCTGGTAGATAAGACAATGAAAGTACTAAACAAGGCATGTTTTTTTTTAAACCACAGCACGAGAAAAAAAAAATCATACATTGATTAAGTGTCAGCTGCAAAGTTAATTAATTGCACGGAAAGGTGGCAGCATGCTTAGCTAAGAACAAAGCGCAAACGATTACTGTAATTAATGCAAGTGACTAAAAAAAAAAGATTCGTTCTCTTTGAAAAAAAAAATGATTTTCTACTGCAATCAAAAGTGTCAGCTTCAGTCGGAAGTTTTTTCTTCTACTATTTGATTGCTTTTGATTTCCAAATTCCTCTCTTTATCTCTTAGCTTTACAATGAAGACTACTGATTGGCAGAAATTATAATAATATCAATTTCCTTCACATTTTTTTATAATAAAACCTATAGTGAAACTTGACATTTTTATTCATTCTTGCAGATCATCATAACATGGATGACATAAACAGTTTCTTTAACCTCTTAGTAACGAAAAGTAATCAAAACCTTTATCTCCGCAGGTTAGGAATGTTTTGAATTGACGTCATTAAGTATGCTATTTACTGTCAAACGCGAAATAATCCCATAACAATAATATAAACCTTTATTTTCCTGACAGCAATTGTCTCTTCATATTTTAAGTATGTTATGCCTAGTAAAAGATAATTTGATTCCCTCTAAATTTTGATTACAGATATTTGTGTTTAAATATTATTATGCAAGTTAAAATTGAAACTGGAAAGAAATATGACGCTTTGATTCAAACAAACAAGATCGATTCAATTGATTTAACGTGAGTAATAATACAATTTACTTGTTTTCAAAGCATATATTATCCATTAAATTTAATGCGATTTGCCATTTTAAGCCATTGAATACTTTAAATACTTATTTAACCCGATACATATTAATACAAAAAGACTGATTCTTCTGCCTACAACGAGAGATGCGAAAGAAATGAAATGTAATATTTTCAACAAAACATTTTTTGAATTGAAATTTTATTTTTATACAAAATTTTGAGAATAATTCCCTCCCCTCCCTGAAAAATATTGACTTGGTTAATTTAAAAAATATATATATATATGTTGTAGCTCAAAGAATTTACTAACTTGATGCTCTTTATGAACTGTGTAACAAATAATGTGCATACATATAAATATAATTATAAATATATATATATATATATATATATATATATATATATATATATATATATAAATATAATTATATATATATATATATATATATATATAAATATATATATATATGTAATATATTAAAATTATTTAACTTTAATATTTCCTTAAAAAACATCCTCTCTCCCATTCTAATTCCTTAAAAACTTTTTCCCAGCCTCCAAAATATCTTAATAAAATTAGTGTCCTCGACTTAAAATTCTTTCGATACATTTCCCAAAGCTTTCTGTCCTACAGATGTAAATTTTCTGCCTATTCAACACGTTTTCCAGCGTTTACAGAAACACGCTCCACGTTTTTTCTTATCTTAACAGTTTAATTCTTTGACTAAGTTTCTTCTCTCTTGGGAAAATTCTTTCTGTCTTCGCTCTTGTGTTTACCTCTGTTCGAGCAGAGGGATTGTCTGCCTTTCTCTTGTCAGTCTAGTAAAGAAATGAATAGTAAAAGATGTCCGTTTTTAACAGCTCTAAAATAAAGTTTTAATTAGACTAAGTTTATCACATAATAAATAGGTAAAAATAACAATAACATATTTTCTAGCATTATGACGTCATTCCTTTAACTATCTCATTTAATCATTTCTTATTTTAAATTATTTAAATATCGTC
>CM063504.1:115525218-115575218 GCA_032207245.1 Pardosa pseudoannulata | reverse complement strand
TATTCATAATTTAGGCAAAAATGGTTCCCTTGGAGCATTTGTAATAAAGGGATTTTTGAAGAATTTTATACTTATTAATTTTAATAAATACTTTTAAAAATATTTATCCACTTTTACATAAATATATATCATTGATAAAATATTTAATTTTCATGTAAATTATTAGAAAATTAAGTCTACTGTCGCCTTTAACTAAAGATAAACTAGCAATCTCCCTGAATTCTATAAACAATCGTATATTCTTCAATATTTCTCATGGTCATAAACATTAAGTGTTAATCAGTCGATTTAATTATGTTTTTGTGAAATTGATTTATCAAATGTTTTATGAAACAGGAATGTTGTAAACAAAACTAAATTTTCAGTGTTAACACTTCAGTCTTAATTCCATTTTCATTTAAATCATTGTTTTATCTAAAACATTTATTGTTTATATCCATGCTAGTCGCTATCTACGTAAAATTTCTCAAAGTCTGCTTCACAAAGGCTTAGTATGGACATATTCAGCTAATTTTTTACGGTGATTCCTTTAGCACATAATAATGATAAAGATGTGATGTTTGTTTGAGATGGGTCAAAAATAAGGCACATTTTGTTTAGAAGAAAAAATAAATAAAACGTCACCAGTAGGGGGCGCTGACATACAAGAGATTCAGTCGATTTTTGCAAATTAATCTTGTACCAGCCATGATACACGAGGATGTCTCATTCGGTTTCAGAATATTATCATTAACAATCGAGCGTTATGGATGTATTGATATTTTATGTAAAAGAAGAGTGAGCAAGTATTGCGTTGCAAAAGTTTTGGACGGTAAAACGACTGAAAAAGAAGAGTCGTGAGGCATTAAATCAAATAGTTGTGTTATCTTTAACCACCTTTATGCAGGATTGTGCAGTACTACACTGTGTCAATCCAGTGAAACGATTCCTGTTGAAAATCTTTTGTCCCGACAGAGTGATCAGTCACAGTTGCAAGATCACGTGGCCTCCAAGATCACCTAACCTCACTCCGGCCGATTTCTGGTTGTAAAGATATTTGAAATCACACACACTGTTCATACAATACAATATTGACCGAACTGAAGATTCTATCTAAAAGTTTCTTCTATTTATTCCGACATGTTGCATGCTCCTGTAAAGGGATGTTGTAAATCACCTTAATAGTAATATCCTGGCTGTCATGTTGAACCCCTTTCTGTCCTGATTATTGTGTTTCGAGTCTTTAGCACCCCTTACCGGGGACTTTAGAAACATTTTTTTTTCTATACAAAATCCGTCTTATTTTCAACCCCATTTATGAAAACAGCTCATCTTTATCATTATTCCTTCCAAATTTATACATTTTTAAAGTTTCAAAGCACTTTTGACTCTTTCGGTAAGGTACATTCAGTGAATAATCAGCTATGTGCAGTTGTAACAGCAGTAATTATCGTCATTCAAATATATCGACTCTGGAGGTCTAAACATTATCCCACTGTGAAACTAGCCGGGAAATTCCAATCTGATAGAAAATTCTCGATTGGACCAAGAACAAATTTCGTATCTCATTTTGCACTTTATAGTTTTATAAATCAATCCAGATTAATCCGAATCAATCCACAGGCTTAACAAAATCAGTCCATCAATTCAGATGTATTTAAATATTGCACTGAGTTAAAGCATGGATAGAAATAAAAGAGCCCAAAAGATATTCATCAATAAGTCATTATATAAAAAAAATACAAAAATTTGTGCATTTTTATGAAGTAAAAACTTTAGTCTATGACAAAATGTTGGGAATTAGTCTGCTCTTTTATAGAATTTATACAATTTTTAATGTAACAGTGTTAGTAAAAAATTTAGTTCTCCGGTAAAAAAACACTTATCTTTTGTGCCAAGGGAAAATTATCAGATAAAAAAAATATAGAGATATATGGCACTCCCACTGATATCTGCGTATTATTTGAAATCTATTTTAACATTCCATCGTTGCCATAACTTATAAAAAAATACGATTAAAAACAACACAAGTTAATAACCCTTGACGCTGTTAAGCGCTATCGAAAAATCGATATTCGAAGTGCGAAATCGATTATTATAAATTATCTTAAAGCCTCAAATCAATGACGAGATCCCTCTACATTTGCTATTTTATTTTTTTATATTTTTTTGCTAATGTATCTGTTTAATCTTTCCGCTTCGATTTCAGATTTGAGGGGGGTCCCGTCTCGTGGTACATTCATCGAATTAAGTAAGGATTTAAAATAAAGCCCATTCAACTCCCCGTTTTCTTTTCCCTAAAATAGACGATCATTTGCATTTCTTAATGCTTTCTTAGTTCTTAATTGTGAAGTAGCCTTCACTCTTTTGTAGAATAAAACATATTAAGGTCTCCATAAACTCCCCCTCCTTTTTTATCTTGCTCGCAGGGGCTATTTTTATGCGTTAGGCTTAGCTAAGCCTAATGTGGTGTGAATTTTACTTATTGTGTCAACACCGTAAGAATTTTTTTTTAAATTTTTCCTAGCACTTTAAGATCTTCAAATGAATTCGCAGAGAAAAAAAATTATGTTCTATTTAATTCCTGCCTAGAGGGATACTTTTTGCTTCCAAAAATTTAATTTAAGCTTTTTTATCTGGAAATTAACCTTTTAAATGTAGAATGAAAATAAGTAAAGTCAGAATTGCTCGGAGGGTTAGATGAATGATTCCTTTTTTTATTTTCCCATTCTGTGGTAGAGTGTTCTATGATTTTTCTTCTGGGATTTTCTTGAAAATGGCTTGATTTTTTTTTCTTCAATTACTACTTTTCTAGCCCATTGTCATAAATATCGAAAAAATCAACTCTTTTTAAAGTAAAAGTGACAATATTCTCCCGGGATCTGTAAACACTGTGACTGCAGTGTTACTCTGAGTTAAGTTGTAACATTCGGGAGTAAGGATTATAAAAACTGTAAAGCAAAATGAGTACAATACCTTTATCTTATTTTCTTCTCTAAGTACAATGAGTTATTCTGCAAGTTAAGCATGACTTGAGGGATTAAAGTGACACAGGTATCGCAAATCTTATCGAGATAAATTTTCTATTAATTTGGACAACGAAACAGTAAAGCAATTTCTTCTTTAATTTCGATCTTTATAGATTTTGTAACTTGATTTAACAACTTGCAAAGTTAATTCTGTTACGAATCAATTGAAACAAAATTGAAAACTATGAAAGAAATTTCAGTTGTCATAACGGTAATATGAATGGTAATCTTATTTTTTAGAAATTATAATACGAGATATTATTTTAGTTAACTTAGATCCCCCCTTAAATGAGTTTTTTTATAAAATAAAATACATTATTGGTTATATCCTTACAGCAGATGACTCTTAGTTAAGAAGCATGTGAAAATTGTCATAAATGTAGAATGCTTTAAGACGTATTTTGTATATGTAAATTTATATTTTTAAGTGTTTTAAATACGTTGCTTTTGGTAAGAAATTTCGATGATTTTTTTTTTACATTTTCGAATGGCCGTATCTCCAGTACTAAGGTTATAAATTATTGTGTAGTGTCTTTTCATTAATATGATACACAATATATATGAAAATTGAGGTCTTTATGGTAGTAAAAATATAAGTCACTAGACCGTAGTCAGTATAAAATATGGAAAATTGAAAGGAAGATATATGCAAGATTTACATGAGATACAAGCCATGAAAACAGTAAAAATGAAAATGGAGAAATAAGTCACAAAACCTTGGAGCATAACCATTTTTCAGGCAAGGTCTGTTATTTGTCACTTATTTAGAACTTTTTAGTAATAAGGCCACGTATAAAGTATCTAAATGATATCATCAAGGCAAATTCACAATTTTAAAATTACTACTTATTATTTCACGAGCAAATTTCATTTTGAATTACAGCAGTTTATAAGTGATTTGGCAATTAAAGACAGCGATAATTCAAAACGAAATTTGCACAGAAAGTAATAAGGGGTAATTTTAAAATTATGAATGTTCCTTGAAGATATCATTTAGATACTTTAAATGTAGTTTTACTATAAAAAAGTTCTAAATAGATAACAAATGACAGCTTTGCCCAGGAAATACTTATGCTTCAAGGTGCTGTGTCGTAGTTGTGGAATGTATTTCATAGAATATGTACAGGAAACATTTCGGGCATGCTATCTTCACAGTAAGACGGGTGATGAATATATATATGGACCCACCGAGGAGACTGGAAAACAATAACTGGTCTAATATAAAATCATCTGCTTTCTGCTATAGCTTAGTGCCGTTACGGGACTCTGGTACTATAATCTACCGGTCTGATGATCCGAACAGTTGACTTCTGTACTGAGGCTCGAAACGCTCAGAGTACGTATCTCGCTGGAGTTCGTTGAGAATCAAAGGATGCAGGACGATCCGAAATGAGAGTAAGTGTCTCAAGAAAAGCAAGCTTCGGCAATTCGGAGAGACAAGTGGACTCTTCTCAAGCTCCACCAAAGAAAAAACCCTCCTCTCTCTGTTTAGCCAATCTTCTTATATAGGGGTCCCGTGTGATTCTTCCGGAACCTTCCAGAACCAGCGTGGCGGAATTTTGCACCGACACACCTGGATCAGCTGACGCGTTTCCAGATATGGCCGATGTTCTTTAAGTTTACCGACCAACCATCCTAAATCCATTAGCGGCACCGTTAACTCGGTCCATATGTGGACCTCAACGTCACTCGATTTATAATTATTATCAGAGTCTCTTGATGGTAATAGACATCATAAAGACGTAGACACACTGGCTCCAGCGTACTGACAGATTTTAATTTACTTCCACTTAAGCGAATGCCTCTGTTTTGTTGACGGAAACCTGGTATACAAACGTCTTTATAGAAAAATGGCTTTCTAGTTCAAATGACGGTGGTTCAGCATTTTTAAAAATAAAACTTTAATGGACTAAGGACATAGTGTATTGTTAGGCCGCCACCTTCAAGATAGACATAACACAAACTACATTTCTTTCTACCTCGGCACGGGCATCAGCGCCCTCTGGTCTCGGAAGCAATTATTCTACAGTCTTTGTTCGTACAACGCATTTCTACCTACCGCTAACAATAGTTGTCCGCTGCGAAAGGTCACCTTCCGTTCTTTCGTTGTGGTCATGTAACGGATCGTTACAACTGTAATGTTTGTAGCAGTTTTAAACGGAAGTCAGGCTGTAGGTTTGAGACCAACTATCCCTTGTCTATGAAGTAATTGGCTATAACACACTCCAAGCATCATAAATTAGATAATTAATCCGCATCACTAAATCTCTGATTTGTTTTTTTACTAACTAAATAAGGATTAAAATGGTATAAATTATCTTTTATTCATAGAAGTTTTTTTTAAATATTTAAACTGTTTTATAAAAATCAATTATGTATCACATTTTATCTCATTTTTTTATTTTAAAATAAAAAAGAAGCAATATAACCATAATTTTTTAAAGAATATTACCACTTTTTTTCATAAAATGATAGATTTATCTTGAAAAAGCCTTAACAATCCCTTATTCTCTTGTCATTTAGTTGAATCTGTTCTAAACCATATGTTGTCAAACCGATATGTATTTTTACTCTTCTAACTGGATTTTTAAATCTATTTATTGGAAAAGACATGTCACTCACTTTGGCAGTTTTTTTCTTTTAAGTGGACATTATTAAATATTTTTTCATAGTGAAAACCGAATATATTCGTCAAGAAAACTATGGATTTTGCAATTAGCTTTTTCTTTTGTTTCATTTGGTAACATTCTTGAGATATTTTTATTACACTTATCAATTTTGTTTATTTAGTTGCTTTCAGAGTCTACTTTGTTACTCTAATTTCTTCAATCGCTATTGTAACATGATTTTCTACAAATTACAGAAACAATTACAAATTACAAATTTTTAGAAATACAATATGTTTGCTTGTTCTAAGTAGAATGAGTTTCAGTAGCAAACTAATTTTTCTCTCCATTATTAAAGAAAACACTTATTAATTAACCTAGCAGTTATTTACAGTTTATATTTACTAATCGTTACTTCCTTAAAATAGTTTTAAAATATTAACCGATTAAAAATGTGTAAAAATAAATAAATATTTACTGCTTAAATGATTGTAAATTTCTTTCAAAATCTTCAAATATCTTTTGCTACTTTTAATGCGTTTAAAGCACTGTTTCAATGATTAAGTTTCACTTTTCTTAATACATTGGGGAGAAAATTTTTCAAGAACTGCTGTATGCACATATATGTAAGAATAGCTGTACTAATTTTGAAGTATGAGATGAAATAGGAGAATTCCCTCCAGGGAAAATTTTTCTCCATGTCCCTGATTGTATAAAAAAGTTAAACATTAAAATCCACAAGAAAAAGTCGAAAATATAAACATTACCGTATTTGTGTTCATTGAAAAGTGCTAAATCAAAGAATTGCTTTTCAGAAATTTAAGAAAACATTCCACTTTAGAATATTAATTGTACGGGTTCCAAAAATATTATTGCAGTTTTATCACAGGTAGTAGTTTTAAGAGACTCTATTACAGGAAATAGGTATGCGTGGGATAACTCCATTTTCTTTAAAGATCTTAACGTAATGTATAATGGCTCCCATAAGGTAAGATTATAAAATGAGTACGTAGTAACAATGTTGTAAAAATAACTATTATACTCTTTCTCAACATGTGTTATTATAAATGTATATATATTCTTTCAAAATCTTCAAATATCTTTTGCTACTTTTAATGCGTTTAAAGCACTGTTTCAATGATTAAGTTTCACTTTTCTTAATACATTGGGGAGAAAATGTTCACAAGGACTGTTGTATGCACATGTATGTAAGAAGAGCTGTACTAATTTTGAGGTATGAGGTGAAATAGGAGAATTCCCTCCAGGAAAAATTTTTCTCCATTCTCTAATTGTACAAAAAATTAAACAATAAAATCAATCTCAAAATGTTGAAAATATAAGCATTACCGTGTTTAATGTAAGTATTAAAAAGTGCTAAATCTAAGAACTGTTTTTCAGAATTTTAAGAAAACATTTCACATTAGAATATTATTCATACGGCTTCCAACAATATTACAGTTTTATCACCGACAGTAGTTTTAAGAGACTCTATTACAGGAAATAAGTATGAATGGGATAGCCCCATTTTCTTAAAAGATCTTAGCGTGATGTATAATGGCTCACATAAGGTAAGATTTTAAAATGGGTCCATAGTAAAAATGTCCGTTGCATGACTATTATACTCTTTCTCAACATGTGTTATTATAAATGTACATATTCTAAGGTCAATCTTGTAAAATATTTAAAAATTCCCCAAAAGACAAAATTTTAAAAGATTAAATCCCTTTTTTACCCTGTACCTATCCTATATCGTTGGCCGGCCACATGCAAATTAAAACTGGCTGCCTTTTTTACAAACCTCATGCTTAGTTACACTTTGGTTGGCAATCACTTTGCTGTCCTTAACCCTATGAGGGGCACCCATAGACACTTTTTGGTTTTCAATGAAATTAGTTTATAAATGTTATCTTTGGACCTTTTAAATATGAAGTATAGGAAAAAAAATATATTACTTGAGGAATAAGCAAGAGGTAATTTGATTGCGTAATTATTTTCCTTGGAGTAGCATGTAAATGACACGTTTATTAATAGTATCGGAAAAATAATTAATAATTTTTATTAAAAGGGTGTAGAAATCAAATAGATAAGAAATTTGTAAGTGAAGATTAATAGGTACTTTTATTTTAAAGTTTTAACTTTGAAAAGTACAATTTTTGCTTTTAGAATCTGGTTTTCATAAAGGCTGATCCTAAAAGCAGGTTTTGACAGAAATAATTAAAAGAAAGAAAACATTAGAGTGTCGATAGTTCGATGCATCAAAAATTGTTAATCAAAACCTTTTTTTATATAAATCAGAGAAATATTTTTAACAACCGGTATAGTATATATACCTGTGCCCGTCAAAGGGTTAAGTTTGGCTGTCCATGTGCAGTGCATCCACTGGAATCGGATCTGTTTCTAGCATTTCTTGTCAGTTCTATATTAGATAAGCCATATCAATTTCGACTGCACTTAAAGTAAAGTGCTATTTTCAAATAACACTTAACCGATATGAAAGAATAATTCAAACATTTTTCTAATAAACTATTGGTAATAGATCCTGTAATTTATGCTTAAATTATCTATTTGTAAAATAAATTATTAAATTTTTGTTATGGGTACAAAAAAGGAAACTTTATATTTAATATCTATATTACTATAGAGATTTCACATGCTCTTAGTGGTTATAAGAAGTGAATTAGACTAAAAAGAAATTTTGTTACGTTTTCAATCACAAGTACTACAGTTTAAAACAGAACACCTTTTTATCTGTATTTTATTTTTATTGTGGAATAAATACATTTTTCATTTTGGTGTCAAAATAATGATTCCAGAAATCTAAAAGACATGAAATCAATGGTTGAATCTGTAAAGAAGTTTTACTGTTGTTATTATTAAAAAGAGTGATAAAAGGTTTTAGGTTTTGGGACACTACGGCCTACTTTTTGCAACACGAGGGCTAATGAGACCGGGACCTACTGTTTAAAGCCGATTCCGAACGGCTACTAACATCCATGCCAGAGGGGGATTCGAACTTACGAACTCCGGTTGCGAAGGCCAGCACCCTAACCATTCGGCCATCATTCGGCTAAGAGTGATAAAAGAGCTCGCTGATTTCGCACTCTTTAAAAGAGTTATTGATACACCCTTAAGCCACCGTCTGCAACAGGCATTACTGATTGAAATGAATTGAAATCGGTCTTGCATGGCATTTCTGGAATTATTTGCTTTTGAACAGCAAACTGTTTACCGTACCGTTCAGAACAAATTCACCAACCTAATATAATAATCTGAAATATAATTCACGATAAGTCAAAAACAACAGCACTCTCTGGAGTTTTAGCAGTTTTTTAAAAATAATCCACAGATTTTAAATTAACAACTGCAAAAGAAAGGTTTAGAATTTTTTTCCTGTTACCCAAATAAAACTTTTAAATATATGTTTTTAAGATTCATTGTTATGAGTTCCAATCAGGTAAAAAGGTACTTAATTGCACTGAGAGATATGTTTACCTTTTAGCTGGGTATTTGTTTTTATGAGAAAGCTTTTCTTAAAAATAGAAAAGATGTAAACTCTTCACCAACGAAAGGGGAAAAAAAGAAGTAGAAAGCATATGGTAACTCTGCCGTGGTCTTTATCGATACTTCTCGAGCTATCTCCAGCCCAGAGTATCCCCATGATGTTTGGAGAGGGAAAACGTTTAGCCTTTCCTTTTAAGTGGGCCGTAAAGTTGGATACTCAGATCCGGGGGCCTTGTTTCGGAGTTCTCAGGGAGTCGTAAAGATAAGAAAGCGAGGGATTCCGTGGGGTCAAATTTTGTTTGGAGTACGAGAGCGCCTGGGTTTCTTCTGCTTGCTTAAGTAACATGCAACTTTAAGTGCGCGGTACTTTTGTAAAACTTTTATATCACTTGTTATAAAGGATTGTATGCGGTCCCCTTTCTTTCGTCAAGTGTTGATTGAATTTTTTATAAAAAAAGTGCATTTGTTCCTTCTTTTACGAGACCTACTCAGTGGAAATTGCATTCGCTATTAGCGTGTATGGAACGGTGAGAATAGAGAATTAAGGGAAAAAAATGTATTTCTTTCTGCCTCATTTATATTTTCAACATATCTGAGGAACATAATCTCTGAAAATTTAACTAGATCATTTTTTTCATCACGTCTAGAAGAGATAATTATTACGAAATTGTATTTGCTGTTTATAGACTGGATTCTACCTGAAAGCATTGGTTTTCAGTAGAGGAATGCTTGTTTCAGAAATCAAGTTTGGAATAGATATCTCTAAATAACTGATTTTAGTTTTATAATCTTCTTCTTTATTCTATATTCTTCAGTGGGATGACAGTCCAGGATGGGCCCTGGCCTTCTCAATAACTTTTTCCAAGACATCCTTCTGGAGGCCAAATTCTTCAGTTTTTTACTTTAAGTACCTGAAGGCCTCTTTCCGGGCAGTTTTATAATCTTATTAGAGTTTTTTTAGCACTCACATAATGTTCGTGGATATATTAGAAATAGGCCTATCGTAGTAATTTTTCTCTCCTTCACCTTATACTTTATCCCTTTTTAGATTTTTAAACATAACCGGATAATTGTATTTGTTGTTTATTGACCGGATTCTACCTGAAAGCAATGATTTTCAGTAGAGGAGTTCGAAATCAAGTTTGAAGTAGATATCTCTAAATAACTGATTTTAGTCTTATAATCTTACTACAGTTTTCTTCAGCATTCACATAGTGTTCATGGCCATAATAAAAATAGGCTTTTGTAGTAATTTTTCTCTATACTAACGAAAAAGTATTCCCTTTTATTTATATTATTTTTTATTTGTTCGATTTTATTTATATTATTTATTGATACAATCTCTAGTTATTGGTGCAATTACGTGATGAAAAGATACCTATCTAAATCTGCTGTACATATCTTTGCCAAAGCTTGTAGTTCTCTCCTTCACCTTATACTTTATCCCTTTTTAGATTTTTAAACATAACCGGATAATTGTATTTGTTGTTTATTGACCGGATTCTACCTGAAAGCAATGATTTTCAGTAGAGGAGTTCGAAATCAAGTTTGGAGTAGATATCTCTAAGTAAATGATTTTAGTTTTATAATCTTACTACAGTTTTCTTTAGCATTCACATAATGTTCCTGGCCATAATAAAAAAAGGCCTTTCGTAGTAATTTTTCTCTTTACTAACGAAAAAGCATTCCCTTTTATTTATATTATTTATTGATCAATTTTATTTACATTATTTATTGATCGATTTTATTTATATTATTTATTGATACAATCTCTAGTTATTAGTGCAATTACATGAGTAAAAGATACCTATCTAAATCTGCTGTACTTATATTTGTCAAAGCTTGTAGTTCCCTCAGTCACCTTATACTTTATCCCTTTTTGGATTTTTAAACATAGCCGGATAATTGTATTTGCTGTTTTTTGACTGGATTCTACCTGAAAGCATTGGTTTTTTGTAGGGGAGTTCTTGTATTCGAAATCAAGTTTGGAGTAGATATCTCTAAATAACTGATTTTAGTTTTATAATCTTACTACAGTTTTCTTCAGCATTCCCGTAGTGCTTATGACCATAATAAAAATAGGCCTTTCGTAGTAATTTTTCTCTTTACTAACGGAAAAATATTCCCTTTTATTTATATTATTTATTGATCAATTTTATTTACATTATTTATTGATCGATTTTATTTATATTATTTATTGATTCAATCTTTAGTTATTAGTGCAATTACGTGATGAAAAGATACCTATCTAAATCTTCTGTACTTATCTTTACCAAAGCTTGTAGTTCTCTCCTTCACCTTATACTTTATCTCTTTTTGGATTTTTAAACATAGCCAGATAATTGTATTTACTGTTTATTGACCGGATTCTACCTGAAAGCATTGGTTTTCAGTAGAGGAATTCTTTCATTCGAAATCAAGTTTGGAGTAGATATCTCTAAATAACTGATTTTAGTTTTATAATCTTACTACAGCTTTCTTTAGCATTCCCGTAGTGTTCATGGCAATAATAAAAATAGGTCTTTCGTAGTAATTTTTCTCTTTTCCGAACGGAGAAACATTCCCTTTTATTTATATTATTTATTGATCGATTTTATTTATATTATTTATAGATTCAATCTTTAGTTATTAGTGCAATTACGTGATGAAAAGATACCTATCTAAATCTTTTGTACTTATCTTTGCCAAAGCTTGTAGTTCCATCCTTCAACTTATGGTTTATCCCTTTTTGAGTTTTTAGACATAGCCGGAGGCAGGGTTTAAACAATCTATATCCATATATTTGTAAATCTTACTGAATTTTAATTTGCATGAAAAAAAAATTTTGTAACAAAAATATTTACTGATTATTTCTGTAAGATCAGTTTTTTTTTTTAATATATTGCCCTTTAGAGTGTACAGAAATATTTTCTAACTTTCATTTTAATTTGAATCCTTAAATGTGCGTTTTTATAAAAGTTTTAATCTTGCATTCATATACAGTTTGTATCGATTATATGGTCAGCTCAGAAGGTCAAGAAAAATCAGACCATATAATCGGAACATTACAACCGTATTGAATTATGACAGGATTAATAAACAAATAATTATACTTTTAAGAACATTTTAAAAACTAATTCGAGAAGTAAAAACTTCATTAAAAATATGCAATATTTTTTAGGGGGAGGGGATTTATTAGCTTACCTTACTAATCAAAGTACAGACACGTACATGAGTACATTCATGTTCAATGTATTTAAAAATAATCAGGTATATAAAATTGTTTTTTTTTTTTTTAACATCTTTTTCTAAGTTAATAGCTTTTAAATGCTCATCTGCTGCTTAATTAGTAAAAAAGAAATGAGGTCATGTATAGAGAGATAACTGTTCCCTAAACAGACAGATTCATTGTTATAGCGGGTGAGAGCTGAGAGAGGTGGAAAAACTGAAAGCACTTTACTCTACACACATTAGAAAAAAATGAAAATAAAAGTTGAATTCAACATTCCGATTTAATTGAATATTTTTTTTTTTTTTTTTTTTTTTTTTTTTAAACTGTTGAAAACATGAAACTGAACATATAATTAAAAGAAAAAGAAAAATGAACATTTACAAACGAGCATTAAACATCCCATTGATACTCACAATGACCATTTGATGACCAAATCGTATTCTGGAAGTCTAATGGATGTACAATGAAAGCTGTGTGGCTTTATGTATATTTATAATGTAAACAAAGTTAAATAAATATAAAAATATGTACTAGTCTTAAGTGCTATAAATTTTATGTTACACTGTATACTTTATAATGTATAATTTTTCTCAAAATATTAGTTTAAATAATATATTTTCAAACAATATAGCTAACACGAAAGAAAATAAAATGCATAATTAAAAAATAATAATTTTATTCCCTTCACGCATTAATGATGAATTTTACATATTTGATCTTTTTATATTACGCATTCTCTGAAAGGCTGAAATAAAAAAAATTCTATATACATCCATATCATTTAATTAAAGCAACTTAAAAAGTCACGTGGCTAAATGACTTTTATTAAAATAATTAAAGAAAATTTTAAAAAGAGAAAATGTTGGAGTCAATTAAATTATTCATTTTAATAATGAAGAGTAATGATAGAAAAAGCGCGAACTTAGAAACCTAAAAGAATTTCTTTTAAAAGTATATTACGGACAATTAAATTGATTTTTGTTAGTTTCTAAGTATATGGAGTCTGATGCAGTATTTTAATTATTAAGTATATTTTTTATTTTCTTCTTCTTCTGTAGTTACTTTCTTCTACATTTACGCTCTTCTATAGTACTTTGGAAAGAAATTAATTTTTAGTTAAATTTTAAAAATCTTTTTATCTATAAATATATCACCTCAAACCATGCTTATTTTGACATTTATAAGTTTTAAAATAATATTCTGTCCAGTAGTTGCTATAATAACTTTATCTGATTTTCAGCTTCTTATAGATATATAGCACTTAATGAATAGTAATTTCTTCGTCAAAAAATGAATAAATGTTGTTTTTCAAATAACCTACTATTCTGAAGAATTTTGGCATCTCATATATCATGTAATACATGCAAAATTTAACCTAAACACATCAAAATTATTTTCCTCAATATTATTCCATACCGTTATTTAGAAAAAATCAGTAGAAATGAACAATCGCTTCCATTTTCTCATCAATAAAATTTTAACTAGCATTTTTTCTCTCTTAACCATATGGAAACTTATAGGATGACTCAATCGAACCTTAAGCTCTGATTTTGCAATTTTGGGTAATCATCTGGCTAATTAAAATCTACAGGAATGTTAAATTTATATAGTGTATATCTTTTTCCTCAAAGATGACAAGTATATATGGATTTATTTTGTAACTCTATAGCTGAAAGTATGGGAGAGTGTCATTCTATTTCTTAAGTTTTAGCATAATAAAACTGTGTGTTCAAAGAACTCGGTTTCGACTAATCTTTTAGATTTGTAATGAAATAATGTATGATCACGACTAGACTAGAAGTATTCAAGTGAACTTAAATGGTTGACTACTAGTTCGGGAAATAATCATTGCATTCAGAAAACAGAATCATCTGCTTATCACGGATCAATGGGTAACCGTCCCTTCATCATGAGTTCTGTACAGTCTAGCCATTGATTTTGTACCATCATGCATAGAAAACCCGGGACCCATCATCTGCATTTCAGTGTCCTAGAAATGGAAAACTGAAATAATATAGGTTTAAATTTTTTGAAAGTAAGGTATAGATCTTGGAGCCCTATGTTCGCCTTTCGAGGTGCAGTTAGCCCTGATATCCCTTTAGTGAACGAATAGGCACAGCTACATCTGATTATATGGATGATGATTTTTCAGAAAGGGAAGATATGTGCCGAGTGGATTTGCCAGTACGATCTCTGGTTCTCAACCCTAAAGATCATGTTTGGGATTCCCTGGGAAAGGTAATCTCAACTCGCAACGGCTTTCACAATACCCACCAGACTCTGAAAATAGCGATGCTGAACGAGTGAGACCAATTGCGTGAGGAACCCCTTATTTTCAGTAAGAAATCACGGTATGACGCCTGTATATCTATAAAAACTAACGATATCTTCGACCAACTTATTTTTTCTTGCTTGATGCTGTAACCATTGTTTCATACTTTTGGATTCTTATGAGTGCTATGCTTGGTCGTTCATATAAATTACAGCATGTAAATGTATTTTTTGTAATGCATTATATTAAACTATCAAAATCATAAAATTCTCTTTAGTTTGAACACCAGTGTATATTACGAAAATTTAAAATATGACTAAAATATAAGGAATTAATAAATGAGATAAAGAAATAAGTATGTATACACGCACATATATAGATATAAATATAGCATAATTGTCTGGTTTTTATCGTTTTTGATATCTGACTTCATATTACAATGATTATTTATGGATATACACAAGCATGCACACACATATATAGGGAGAGAAATGTATACACATTATCAACATACATACACATATGTGTGTATTTTTCATATCAAAAAAAAAATCAGAATTCATATTATAAAAAGGAAATAATAATGGATCATATTACAAAACAACAACATAATATATTGTGTATTGTATAAATTGTATTTTTCTTAATTCAAAGTGCCAATTATAAAAAGGGAAATAATAATGGATCAGATAATTACAAAACAACAACGTACATACATTATATGTGTATTGTATTATATGTTGTAAATTTTTTTTAATTCAGGAAAGGGCCAATTATAAAAAGGAAAGTAATAATAGATCAACCAATTAACTTTTATTCAATAAGGGAAATTTTCACCTCCTAAATCTAATGTAAAGTTTATAACAATTTAAACTGATTTCCTTTCTATCTACCAAATCCTCCACAGTACACATACTTTCTCAAAATATTATATGTTGTAAATTTTTTTTAATTCAGGAAAGGGCCAATTATAAAAAGGAAAGTAATAATAGATCAACCAATTAACTTTTATTCAATAAAGAAATTTTCATATCCTAAATCTAATGTAAAGTTTATAGCAATTTAAACTGATTTCCTTTCTATCTTCCAAATCCTCCACAGTACACATACTTTCTCAAAATATTATATGTTGTAATTTTTTTTTAAATAGGAAAGTGCCAATTATAAAAAGGAATGTAATAACAGGTCAACCAATTAACTTTTATTCAATAAGGGAAATTTTCACCTCCTAAATCTAATGTAAAGTTTATAACAATTTAAACTGATTTCGTATATCTTCCAAATGACCACAGTACAACTTTCTCAAATAAATATGTTGTAACATTAAAAAAGCAATAAATAGATCAACAATTAACTTTTATTCAATAAGGGAAATTTTCACCTCCTAAATCTAATGTAAAGTTTATAACAATTTAAACTGATTTCGTTATCTTCCAAATCTATACAGTACACACATTTCTCAAAAATAACGAATAATAAAATAATAATAGATCAACAATTAACTTTTATTCAATAAGGGAAATTTTCACCTCCTAAATCTAATGTAAAGTTTATAACAATTTAAACTGATTTCGTATCTTCCAAATCCTCACAGTACACACACTTTCTCAAAATAATATAAATATTTTTTAAATAAGAAATAATTATAGATCTAACAATTAACTTTATTCAATGGGAGGAATTTTCACCTTATAAATCTAATGTAAAGTTTATAAACAATTTAAACTGATTTCGTGTCTATCTTCCAAATCCTATACAGTATACATACTTTCTCAAAATAAACGCACCATTAAAAAAATAATAATAGATCAAGCAAACCTCAATAATAAATTTTTTAAATCTAATGACTGATAAAAATAACTGATCTCAAATCTTCACAGTACACATCTTTCTCAAAAATGAAATTTTTTTTATTAGGAATAATAATATTAATAATAATAATAGATCTAACAATTAACTTTATTCAATAAGAGGAATTTTCACCTTATAAATCTAATGTAAAGTTTATAAACAATTTAAACTGATTTCGTTTTTATCTTCCAAATCCTATACAGTACGCATACTTTCTCAAAATATTATATGCTGTAAAATTTTTTTTTTTAATAAGAATATTCTATTATTCACAAAGGAAATAATAATAATAATAATAGATCTAACAATTAACTTTATTCAATAAGAGGAATTTTTACCTTATAAATCTAATGTAAAGTTTATAAACAATTTAAACTGATTTCATTTCTATCTTCCAAATCATCCCCAGTACACATGCTTTCCCAAAATAAACGCACCATTAAACTGAAACCCAGGGCTGCAAACCCCTCCCTCATTTTTCTAGTCTGGTGACTGATAAGAAATCATCTATAACTGCCAACATGACCACTTACAAACTTCACAAAGAATAAGGAACCTTCTATATTCCGGACGGATAAAAAGAGAGAGAAGAAGAAGCTGAAAATGCAATACTTCCTTCCGTACACAATAGAATGAAAATGGTCCTATTGTAGGGATCTCCCGAAGGCGTCGACGGACAAAGGTACAAAAACATGGTGAGGGAGGTTAATAATTGCGCGGGGCTCAATCCATCCTTTCTCCCTTGCCCATCCCTTTTTATAAAGAAAAGTGATAAAAATGTAGGGAATAAAATAAATCACCCTATTATTTCGATTTGAATACACGATTATGAGGACCAACAACTAGACTACACGAACGTAATGTATGC
Organism: Pardosa pseudoannulata; assembly: GCA_032207245.1. Taxonomy (NCBI): domain Eukaryota; kingdom Metazoa; phylum Arthropoda; class Arachnida; order Araneae; family Lycosidae; genus Pardosa; species Pardosa pseudoannulata. The sequence goes on along the minus strand of CM063504.1, from coordinate 115,557,901 downwards.
ATTATTTCTCACACTCCCTAAAATATTTTGCTCTCTACCGTTTTTATGTTGTCAATATCTAAGGTATAGAAAATACGTTTTATTTATTTCGCGTGACTTGCAATAATAATCTAATTTTATTCACTCTGCAGATGGATTTTAATTCATTTCTTGAGGTATGGAAAACATGTGGCAACTGCAGCGCATATTTTTAAACATTGCATTTGTTTAGCTTATTTTCTTTATTAAATTTGTGTGTTATTAGTAAGAACAGTAGAATGCTTTAAATATGAACCATACATTTCATATTTGTTATACATTTTAAAATAAGAACTGAAATGTATTTTATAGTGAATAAAGTTAGGATTGTTATTGCAACTCGCTAGCCGAACGATGGTCGATTGGTTAGGGTGATGGCCTTTTATACCGGAGTTCGTGGGTTCGAATCCCATAGTGGAATGGATGTTGGTAGCCATTCGGAATCGGTTTTTACCCATTAACGCCCAGCGTCCTCATTTGAGGACGGTCAAAAAATGGTTTGTAGAGTTTTTGTTTTCTTGAAACGATTCTTCCTTTTTAATAAAAATAGATATTAATCTTATGAATAATCTCCCAAATTTTCAAATATGATCTTATCTATAATTTTGTCATTTCTATCTGCATTTTATGATTTTCAAGCTTATAATAGGAACGTATTATGACCAGTATTCTGAACGTATACCTGTCAAAATCTTGGCGATAGCCATATCTGTAATAAGTCATCTCTTTTCAGTACCTTTCTCATATACGATAGCAAATAAATCTCTTATCACGAAGTTTTCCTTTTTTTAAAGACATCTTATTATATTTTAAAATGGCACCTCCTCACTAATGATGACTTGATGTCATATTTAAAAGTGTTTAAATTTCCTATTTTGTTTTACTTCCAGGTGTCTACATTAGCTTCTATGTTAGGTATTTACTAATATATAGTCTTCAGAAATATCCAGGCGTTAATGGATTAAGCTGTAGGTCCTGGTCTCATTAACCTTCGTGTTGAAAAAAGTAGACCGTGGCGCTCCAAACCATTGCAACTAGCGATAAATAAATTTTAAAAAGCTTATTTTCTACATCGTAAAAATTTACGACATAACATGCTAAAGCTCAAGATATTCTCCGGAGTGTGAAAATAATGCTTACATTATATTTGTATAGTGTAGATGTTGGTCAACATAAGCGTAAATTCTAAACTTCCTAAAAAATAAAAGTACATTTTAAAAATGTTCTTTGAGTGGTTTCTCAGTCCTATTTTTGGCATTGGATTTGAATGCTTAATTTACATTCTGAAGTTCATTAAAATGTTTGTTATTGCTTTAAAATTTAAAAAAATACATAAAATTTAATAGTGGGTTTACATCATGCTCCCCCTTCCCCTCAAAAAATATATATCTTATTATCTATTATCTTATTATCTATTATATATCTATTAGTTATAATATCTTCACCTAATATCAAATTTATTTGAAAATTCCGATGCATGGTTGACAATTATATTTCTGGTACTGTCTAAGTACAAAAGTGATATTTATTTATCGGATTAAGATAATAACGAATATAAAGCTTTATTATAGTTAACTATAAATAGATAGTTAACTATAATAAAGCTTTATATTTCGTAAAATAAAAGAAAGATACTCATCTTACACAATATTCAGATAATTTATGAGAAGAAATACCTGTATGGAATAATAAATGTAGTTGCTAGTGTATACTTACGATTAGGTGTTTTTCACTTAAATTCTTTTGTATCACCATCCATTGTTCACACAGTAAGCATAAAGTTAGGTTTCAAAACATAAAAAGATCCTCTCTCTTACCTAAAACATAGAAAAAACATCCATTTAGATAACTCTTATCCAACTACTTCAAAAATGAAAAGATAATTTCTATCATCATAAGTATATGAAATAGTTTCATAATAGTCTCCGTTTGTTAATCTTATTTCAAGGGGAGTAACAGGGTAGATCTAGTTGCTGCTAATGGAACTCTGTCTGTGTCCTTATAAAGCTGCCTAAGAAATGATTGACGGACCTGCAAATGAAACGAGCATGTGTTACATGAGAGGTGAGCATAAGATGTCGGTTGTGATCAACAATCGATCTAAAGCGAATGGTGGTTGATTACAACCAACAATGCGAGATGTCAATGCGCTATCGTAATGTGAACTCATGACTCAAAAGTTTTAGAAAAAATCATTTAGTTTCATAGTTAGGTATAGTCCTTAGGTAGTTTATTTCTTTAGTATTGTTAAATGTCTGCGGAGTTAAAGGGAAAAACTATAGCCCCCGACTGCTGTACCGATGATAGATATAAAACAATACTTATATGAAATAGTTTTAAAAAAGTTTCTGTTAACCTTATTTTTAAGTGAGTAACATGGTAGATCTAGTTGCTTGGTATGGAACTCTGTCTGTGTCCTTATAAAGCTGCCTAAGAAATGATTTACGGACCTGAAAATGAAACGATCATGTGTTATATGCGAGGTGCACCCACGAAGTCAATTGTTATCCCCAATCGATCATAAAGCGAATGGTGGTTGAATACAACCAACAACAGACGATGTCAATGCGCGATCGCAATGTAGACGAATGACTCAAAAGCTTTAGAAAAAATGATTTAGTTTCATTGTTACGTATGGTCTTTCGGTAGGTGTTTTTTCTTTAGTATTGTTCAATGTCTGCGAAGTTAAACGGAAAAAATGTAGCCTCCGACTGCTGCACCGATGATAGATATAAAACAATACAAAATAAAGTCAAAGATGATCGTAATAATTAGGGTGGATTTCAGTCATCTGGGTACATTGGGCGACACATTGTTCAGAGCCCATCATTTGTTATAAACTAGCATTATGACCCCAACTCGAGGTCAAAATTAATGTTTTAAACCTAGAATGGTGCAGCTATTTTATAGGGTTGTAAAATTATCGTTCATTAGTACATATGATCGCTTTAAAAAATAATTGTGAATCTAAAATGCGGTAAGACACCTTAACTAATTGATTGGTTAGGCGTCGCAAGAAGTTTGCCCTCCCAAGAAGTTGATTGTGACTCCCAATCGATCATAAAGCAAATGGTGGTTGATTACAATCAACAACAGAAGATGTCAATATGCGATTGCAATGTAGACGCATGACTCAAAAGTTTTAGAAAAAATCATTTAGTTTCATATTTAGGTATAGTCGTTCGGTATTTTTTTCTTTAGTATTGTTCAATACCTGCGAAGTTAAACTGAAAAATTGTAGCCCTCGACTTCTGCACCGATGATAGATATAAAACAATACAAAATAAAGTCAAAGATGATCGTAATAATTAGAGTGGATTTTATTCATCTCTGTACCTTGGGCGACACATTGTTCAGAGCCCATCATTTGTTATTAGTTAGCATTAAAACTGGAAATCGAGGTCAAAATTAATGTTTTAAGCCTAGAAAAATGCACCTATTGTATAGAATTGTAAAATTATCGTTCATTAGTACATGTGATCGCTTTAAAAAATAATTGTAAATATAAAATGCCGTAAGACAACTTAACTAATTAATTGGTTAGGTGTAACCTGAAGTTTGTCCTCCCCCCAATATAGAGCTGGACCTAATAATAATGGCAAGTGAAACGTGGCATCAAAGAACTTAGATAACATTAAATTCTACTTATAACTGGGAAATTAAAAAAAAATCTTCCAGGAAAAAAAAATTAGCTATGTGTACATCCGTAAGTACACGAAGATCATGGTTACTTATTTTAGAGGAAAAAGTAGGTATATACACGGAAGCTATCTATCCCTCTTCTAAACAATGCGGTATTGTAAATTTTTACTTAAATTAGAAAAAATAGTAGAAAATATCAATGACCTAAATATAACTAAAAGCTATGCCTTTCATATTTGGCCATTTACAATTTTTTCCTTTGGCAGTGATATAGTTTTGAACATTATGTAAAGTAGTACACTTTAAATCTGTATATAAGCAAATAAAAATATTTTTGAATAAAATTTAGTACAGATTACTTTAACGAGATCTGAACATATTTCGGGAAAATATCGCCAATTTTGTGTTCTTTTTAAATAAGAAATATATTTTACTTTTTTAAGATCTACTAACATTGTTTTCTATAGAGTAATAGCCATTTGAACTTGTATGAAAGTGTAATTTAAATCATAAAATTGTACCGTTTGTACCGTAAAATTGTTAAATCATAAATTTCTACCGTTATCTCAACAATCTTCTTTAAATACTGATAAATAAACAAAACCAATGACTTTGTATAGTTATAGTTTCAATATGATCTTTTTTATTCTATACTTGTTTTCATAAACACTGTTTACATTTCAGCTCAAATTGCTTGTCCTTGATCCAACGGGATAAATCTGGATTTTAGCAGTCCCTCTCTTGAACTATCCACTTCCCCCCTCCTATTCGAACATTCTTTCGATTTTGAGCCATTGACCAGACCCTCTATCAAACCCTCCAAAGAGAGTGACAAAAGAACCCTCAAAGATTCCGGGGATTGGAATTGAAAAGAACTGACCGCTCGATGTCTCAAAGTTGCAAGGGTGTTCATTCTTCCAGATTTTATTTAAACGGACTTTCCGACCATTCATGTAGGATTTGGCTTCTGGTACAATGGCTGACATCTGCATTTTTGCCGTCGGTACAAAATGGAACGTAAAAGAGGCTGAGGGAGACTTTTATACAAAGAAAATTCCACAAAGGAGGACCCTCCAACGTAAATTTCTTAGAGTGGTTGGTTCCCGTCAGATGGGATGGTTGAGGATTTTGTTGACTAAACACCTTGTACCTGACGTGTATACTACGGTTTATAAATTTACCAACTTTTGCCGGTTTTTGATAAAAGTAAATAAGAGTAACGTCTTACAGAAAATTTACTGATAATATTTGACTTAAAAATTAAATTGAAAGTTATGTAACAGATGCTCAATACATAATATTTGCTTAATGTGTTTTTATTTGAAAGACAAAAAAATGAATAGTTATGAATGTGAGAATTTAACACATTGTGTGCGGGTACACTTAACACCGGGAACTGGCGTTTTGCGAATAAATTTAGTTATTCAGTTAAATCTCAATAGATGGTATATTATTTAATTTTTTAACCAACTTTTCATATTTTATATTCAAATATATAAAAAATGTAAAAATAGACAAAAAATACACACACACGCATATATATATATATATATATATATATATATATATATATATATATATATATATATATATATATATATATATATATATACATACATACATACATATATATATATACATACACACACACACACACACACACACATATATATATATATATATATATATATATATATATATATATATAATATTAATTTCGCAAGGATAAATAAAAAGTTAATTTTAAATCTAAATTGATTTCTTTTAATCAACCTTCCCGTTCTGTGGTTCAGCATTGACTGATGTAAAAACTAGTTTTTATTTGTCTAAATTTTTTCCAGAATTTATGTAGTAGACAAGAACTTTCGGCTTCGTTTTCCTGTACATACAGTTATTTTTGTACCCACTAACAAATCATGTTGTTTCCCTAACCCGTACTAGTACGTGACCCGCGCTCAAGTATCAATCATCAGAAAACGTACTAGTACGTGCCCCGCATACAACATGTTAAATAATTACAAAATGTGCACTAGGATACAAATAGTATATCAAAAATTATTTAATATTCAACTTATTTAATATTAATGAAAAATATAATATTTGAAATTAAAAGGAAAGCATAAAACAACCAATGTAAAATATTTTTATAGCAACAATTTGTTAAAGAATGATTCTAGTTTTTATTTTTCTAAATTTTTCCAGAATCTATGTAGTAGACAGGAACATTTTTCTTCGTTTTCTTGTATATACCGTTATTTTTGTACCCACAAACCATGTTGTTACAATAACACATACTAAAACGTCACCCGCGCTCAAGTATCAATCGTCAGAAAACGTACTAGTACGTGCCCCACATACAACGTGTTTAATAATTACAAAATGTACACTAGGATACAAATAGTATATCAAAAATTATTTAATATTCAACTTATTTAATATTAATGAATTATATTAAATAAGTATAATTAATATTAATAATTAATAATGAATAATTAATATTAATATCTCTAAAATTAAAATGGGAGGATGAAACAACCAATGTAAAATATTTTTATAGCAACAATTTGTTAAAGAATGATTCTATAGAAATTAACTATTAATTTAACTAAAATATATACCAGTGAAGCTTGGTTTGGAATTGCTTGCAAATGTACTAATGATGCTTTGCGAATGCAAGTTGTAAGTAATGTAAAGAGTTTTTTCCAATGTAGCAGGAGATACAGACATTATTCTAATGCCTTAATAAGGCTGCGAGCCTGTTAATCATTTAACACCAAGTAGGAGAACGTGTAACTTAAGGCATACTAAGGACGTGAGTGACATTACCCCCGTTGGATTTCCTTACTTTAGAATCAGGGAAAATGTAGATGGGATTGGTTTGGAGTGCTAAGGTCTACTTTATGCAACGAGGGTTAATGAGACTGGGACCTACAGCTTAAAGCCGATTCCGAACGGCTACGAACATCCATGCCATCGTAGGATTCGAACCCATGAACTCTGGTTCTGAAGTCCAGCACCCTAACCAATCGGCCATCGTTCGTCAGGGACTAAGTAGAAGACCCCCAGGTTTAACCTGCCCACCCCCAGAGGTATGAGAACTTGGAGGACTTTGTGATCACCAACATATTTTACGTGACTCTGTCACCTTTATCGAACACGGTGGATCTTAGTCCCTCTTCAAGTCCCAAACCGCAACCTTTCAGTTAAGAGATGTCTACCTTTGCTCACTGAGCTACAGCAGTAATGTGAAGATAGTTTTGTCAAGTTTTTAGCTCTTAATAACACTTTCAAGTACTAATTATAATGTGAGATTCTATAAAAATCTAACAAATACTAATGAAATATACTATATTTCTTCTGGATAAATACATAAGGAAAGATTTATATTAAAATATCATAAATTCACCTGGAACATGTTCTTATTAGAACGGTGAACGATGCAAATCATAAACTTACAGTAGTATTTCATTAACTTAATTACAAAAAACACTTTTTAGAGATATATACTGGAGTTCAAATGTATTAATCCCATTTTAAAAAAATTAAAAATTAAATTTTAAAAGGATTTTATGAAATTTTAAAATTTTTCTTATGCATTTATTTTTATATTTTTTATTATAATTTTATGTTATCAATAAAAATATACTTTTGGCTCAGTTTTGGGTATTATTCTGCTGATATTTTGGACAGTTAGTTTATAAAAAAATTATTTTTGTGTTCACCCTCTGAATTTTGTCAAAAGTTAGGATTTTTCTAATTTCAAATTGAATTTTAATAATCTCATGAAATCTAAATTTTATCCCATATTGGACCGCTGTCCTATAAATAGGACAGCAAATAAAATTCCATTTAATAATAAAGTTATAAATATTTTTTGAGTGGATTTTATTTTAACACCTATAAAATAAACTCACTTTAGTATAGAAAAAAAATGAGAAATCAAATTATATTGTATTGTAAAATTTATTTTCAGCAACCCTTTAAAAATTGTCATTTTATAATCTTTAATTTCATATTTATTATTATTATCTTTTTTAAACATTGCGGAGGTTACTTTTAGTTTAAATATAGAGCTAATAATGTAGCTCAAAATGTTTGTCCAAAAAAATATTTGCCACTTATATTTTGTAAGTATAAACAAGGTGTCCTAAAATTAGGACAAGCTTAATGAAATGTAAGTGATACTTGTTAGATTTTAGTAGTGCATTGGACCGTTGTCCTATTTATAGGACAGCTAATTTCTTTAACAACTAAAAATATTTTTTCAAAGTTTTGGTTTAATATGCTTAGTTACTCCATATTAATGATAAGGATAAAGTTTTAATAGCTTTCAGAAATATTTAGTTGATATGGTCCAATATGGGTTAAACACATAGTGAGTGTTTATAAAACAATTTGTATTAATTGATAAAAAATTAAATGGCAAGGGACATTTTAAAACTTAACAAAAAATTTCATTACAAAATAATTTTTCAAAAATATCACTTGACATTAAGAAAAAAATGTTATTAATTAAATTACACTGCGAATTTTTGATTGCACAGTTTTGCAAATTATAATCTTATTTACTAAATAATTAAACATTGCTCGTACATAAATTTAATCAAGACTAAGTTAATTTCATAATTTTTTTTTTCAAAATACGATATTTATAAAAAGCATTTTTAAAACGTTATTTTATAAACTTTTTAAAAATGTTCTTAAATCATTGATTTTTAGTAATTACTTTTATTTCTACCAGTTTTTTATTTAAAAATATCATTTGAATACTTTGGGGTAATATTTTCACAATTAATTGAATAATTATTTTACAGAAGGTACTTTTATGTTTGCACGACGAATATTCTTAAGCCTGTCTCCTTTTTAAAATTGAAATTGAATTTAGTAATCTAAAGGAAGTCGAAATTTGAAAGGTAAAACATATTTATTTTCATGTATATTAGTAGTGTCTGGTAAACATTTTAAAAATGTTTACCAGAAACTGTAAAAAGTTAAGTCGAAAAGTGCCGTTAACACATTGTATGCGGGACACGTACAAGTACGTTTACTGACGATTGATACTTGAGCGCGGAACACGTACTAGTACTTTTTGTGACGATAGATACTTGAGTGCGGGACACGTACTAGTACGTTTTCTGACGATTAATACTTGAGCGCGGGTCACGTACTAGAACGTGTTAGTGTAACAACATGGTTTGTTTGTGGGTACAAAAATAACGGTATATACAGGAAAACGAAGCCGAATGTTCTTGTCTACTACACAGATTCTGGAAAAATTCAGACAAATAAAACTAGTTTTTACATCAGTCGATGCGGAACCACAGAACGGGAAAAAATTAAAGCTATATACTATTATTTCTATTTGATTTTTCATATTTACGATACTATTATAAATTTATCCATTAAAAAATATACTTTTTTTTTACAAAAATTTTATGGTTGTTATTTATATATTTCTATTTATATAATTGTTTATATATTTATACATAAAATATGACTAGTTGGTTAAAAAATTAAATAATTTTCAATCTACTGAGATTTAACTGAATAACTAAATTTACACGCTAAACTCCCGCCCCGTACAATTTCGTACAATCTTATGGTTGTTATTTATATATTTCTATTTATATGATTGTTTATATATTTCAACATAAATACGAAAAGGTGGTTAAAAAATTAAATAATGTTCGATCTATTGAGATTTGACTAAATAACTAAGTTTAGGCGCAAAACTCCCGCCTCGTACAATTCCGTACAATTCCGCTGCAAAATGTACCCACACACAGTGTGTTAAATTAATAAAAATATTTTTAAATTTTAAATATTTTGAATCTTTTAATAAATGTTTCATAAATATTGGGTAAAATTTTTAGTGCTATTAATTATTTACTTATACGCTTTTAAATTGTATAGCTATAACTTAATTTATATAAATGCTTTATATAAACTACTATACCCTTAGAGGTTATTTATTTTCATCATTATTTATTTTCATCATAGGGTTCTTAATACACGAAAGGAAGATTTCGCTACGGGAGGGCAGAGATAAAAAGAAACTCCTACAAGTTCAACAATCACGCAAAAGAGACAGATATAGAAACGATTGGGCTAAATGTAATGGAGATGTTTACGGAAAATGTGTTTCAAAAACAGATTTTATACATAAAAATTGTTTTCCATGAATTTTTTGATAATGAACATTTCATTTAAATTAATTTAGAACTATATTCTTTGCAAAAAACTTCAATTTTCTTGTATGAGTCAAATTGGCTAACTTCAGTAAAAATAGTTATATGATCAACATCCGAAAATCTAGTGTTAATAGTTTCTGGTTAAACATTTTAAAAGAAACTGTAAAAAATTAAGTCGAAAAGATCCGTTTAACCCCTTCCGGTAAAATGACGAGTCTAGCTCGTCATTAGTTTTTCATTCCATAGCGCACAATGACGAGCTACACTCGTCATGCGTTTAAAGTTACTGTTAAATATGATAATTAATTTAGTTTAAAATTTCTAGTGTACTGAATTTGGCAACACTTTTATCACTTGTGAAAATCCCAAGTCACTATTGCATATTGTTTACTTAGAATTTCTTGGTACAAGTCATTGCCAAATTAATGAGTCAGAATAAAAGAAAACCTACTAAGAAATGCCGTGTGTGTTACAAGAATCAAATTAAAAGTGAGACTACTTGGAAGTGTAAACAATTAAGAATTGCTTTGCACTTTGTTTTAAAAAGTACCACTAGATTGAACACTATTATCTGTATACCTTATTAATGTTTTGCTTTGATATTTTCTTAATTTTACTGTTTCTGATATTATTTAACACTATGTAAAAAGTGGATTTTAATTAAGAATATGTAAGAATTGTAAAATGAAACATGTTTTTTAAATAAAAATTAAATGGTTATTTCATGCACAGTTTTTCATTATTAAATTATATTGAAAGGGGTTAAATAAATAAAACAATATTTTTAAATTTTAAATACTTTGAATCTTTTAATAAATGTTTCATAAATATTGGGTAAAACTTTGATGGGTAACATTTAATAAATTATTAAATGTTTCATAATAATTGGGTAAATTTTAATTACTTACATATACGTTTTTAAATTGTATAGCTATAACTTAATTGATATAAATGCTTTATATAAACCGCTATCCCCTTAGAGGTTATTTATTTTCATCATTAGATGTCATAGGGTTCTTAATACACGAAAGGAAGTTTTCGCTAAGGGAGGACAGAGATAAAAAGAAACTCCTACAAGACGGGGAAAAACTCTAGATTAAGTCCGGCAAATCTCGCTGATCCGTTCATTATTAGGAGGTAAAACATCCCGGATGATGTTTTAGGGAACCTTACCCAGTATATTTTAATGGCGCACCTTTCTTTCTGATTTCGAGTGTAGGAGGATGATCCCTCTTCTCAGTGGAACCCAAAGCTGATTATTTTCCCTCCGGGTGCTTTGCTTTCAGGAACGATATAATTTAACTGTTTTTATACCTGGCAACTTGGAATTTTTTTTATAATAAAGCTTTATCATCAAAGAGGTCTGTTAAAACTCTGTTTACGTATTGAATAATACATATACATGTGTGTGTGTGCGCGCATGCTTGCATGTGAGTATAATGTTAACACATTCTGTGCTGGTACATTTCGTAGAGGAATTGTACCGGTTTGCGTGTAAATTTAGTTATACAGTTAAATCTCAATAGATCGAAAATTATTTAATTTTTTAACCAAATTTTCGTATTTTGTATTGAAATATATAAACAAATATAAAAATAGAAATATATAAATAACAAACATACGATTTTCAGTGGAACCCAAAGCTGATTATTTTTCCTGCGGGTGCTTTGATTTCAGGAACGATACAATTTAACTTGTTTTATACCTGGCAACTTGGAATTTTTTTTATAATAAAGCTTTATCATCAAAGAGGTCTGTTAAAACTCTGTTTACGTATTGAATAATACATATACATGTGTGTATGTGTGCTCGTATATATTTGTGCTTGCTCGCATGTGAGTTTATTCTTAACACATTGTATGAGGGTACATTTCTCAGCGGAACTGTACCTGGAGCGGACATTTTGAGCGTAAATTTAGTTATTCAGTTAAATCTCAATAGAATGAAAATTATTTATTTTTTTAACCAACTTTTCAAATTTTATGTATAAATATATAAACAAATATATAAATAGAAATATATAAATAGCAACCATAAGATCTTCAGTGGAACCCAAAGCTGATTATTTTTTCTCCGGGTGCTTTGCTTTTAGGAATGATATAATTTAATTGTTTTTATACCTAGCAACTCATTTTTTTATAATAAAGCTTTATCATCAAAGAGGTCTGTTAAAACTCCGTTTACGTATTGAATAATACATATACATGTGTGTGTGTGTGTGCTCGTGTGTGTTTGTGCGTGTGCGCACCTGAGTATATTTTTAACACATTGTGTGCGGGTACATTTCTCAGCGGAATTGTACCGGGAGTGGGCGTTTTCAGCGTAAATTTAGTTATTCAGTTAAATCTCAATAGATCGAAAATTATTTAATTTTTTAACCAACTTTTCGTATTTAATATATAAATATATAAACAAATATATAAATAGAAATATACAAATAACAATAATAATATTTTCAGTGGAACCCAAAGCTGATTATTTTTTCTCCGGGTGCTTTGCTTTCAGGAACGATATAATTTAACTATTTTTATACCTGGCAACTCCGATTTTTTTATAATAAAGTTTTATCATCAAATAGGTCTGTTAAAACTCTGTTTACGTATTAAATAATACATATACATGTGTGTGTGTGGTTTGTATATGCGCGCATGTGGGTATATTCTTAACACATTGTGTGCTGGTACATTTCTCAGCAGAATTGTACCGGGAGCGGGCGTTTTGAGCGTAAATTTAGTTATTCAGTTAAATCTCAATACATCGAAAATTATTTAATTTTTTTAACCAACTTTTCGTATTTTATGTATAATCAAAAAATATATTTTTTAATTTATAAATTTATACTAGTATCGTAATTATGAAAAATCAAATAGAAATTGTAGTATATAGTTTTAATTTTTTCGAATTATGTTATATATAAGCATTTTTACATTATAAAAATATGAAAAGAGCAATCATAAAACTAATAATGTATAAACTAGTTTTTATTTGTCTAAATTTTTCCAGATTCTATGTAGTAGACAAGAACATTCGGCTTCGTTTTCCTGTATATACCGTTATTTTTGTACCCACAAACAAACCATGTTGTTATACTAACCCGTACTAGTACGTGACCTGCGATCAAGTAGCAATTGTCAGTAAACGTATTAGTACGTGTCTTGAGCTAAGGTATCAATCGTCAGAAAAAGTTTTAGTACGTGTCTCGGAAACATTGTGTTAAGGCAACACCTCCTAAAAGAGCCTTTAGGAGGTATTGGTTAACCCTCTAACTGCTTATCCCGCGATTTCCACGGGCAACTCAAATGTAGCAAAATTTGCTCATCCCGCGATTTTCGCGGGCATGTGTTTTTCTTCCTTTATAAGAAGCACATTCCGCCTTTTCAGCGTTTAACCAGTGGAATAAATTATACACAGTATTAGAAATTTAATTAGGTTATAAATAGATTTATATGAGTAGAAATATTATAGTTATATTAGATAATAGAATGATAGATAGTATGTTATAAATGGAAACTAACTATGTTACAGTTGAAATTTATTATAAAACAAATTTTTTATGTGATAACATCTGAAATTAGTTTTTCTGAAAGCTTATTTTCTCAGGAGAAAAGTCAATATAAAAAATCTTTTCTAGAAAAACTAATTTCAATTCTCCAATATATACATACATGCATATATATATATAAATATATATATATACATATATATATATACATATATATAATATATATGTATTATATAAAATATATATATGTATGTATGTATATATATATGTATGTATGTATATGTATATATATGTATGTATATATATATATATATATATATGTATATATATATATATATATATATATATATATATATATAAATATATATATAATATATATATATTATATATATATATATATATATATATATATATATATATATATATATATATATATATATATATATATATATATATATATATATATATATACTTAACCTATGCAAAAAAAATGCGGAATTTTTAAAGAGATCTCGGTTTACAAATTGAGCAGTCAGAGGGTTTAAGGGCCGGTCTCACCAAAGTCGTTTAACGGTTAACCGCTATTAACTCTTGGCGCCAGCCTATGGTGAGACTCAATTCCCCATTTAAAGAGAGATTAATCACGGTTAGCCATTAAACGACTGGTGAGACATGCTCTAAGTCTTCTTCATGTCCGACGTAACCCAAGATATGTGTAATAGTATGAGAGACAAGGCGTTTTATTTCACGGCAAAACCAGTTGTAAAATTCTTTGACACAAAAAAATTAACATGTTTGGTATATAATCAATTTTTTTTATAAATGATATGTATAAATCTTATAATTATAAAATACATAAAAAAAATTTCATTTTGTAGAATGCGAAATTGAGGGTTTTATTTTTAAAAGCACCATTTTACATTGCTTAAAAATGATACTAAGTTTTTACTGTTAATTGTTTTTGAAGAATTATATATAATTATCATTAAAACTGTGTAATAATTATATATATTGTCGTTTAGATGAAATGAACCTGGTGAATTCAACGAAAACGCTCAAGGCCAACTCAAGATTTTATTTTTTCTGCAACTTAAAAGGAATCTCTATTTATGTACTGTTTGGGAACCTTCCAGACTTTGAAGGCTAGCAGAAAATTAGGAACTATAATTTGCATAAATTTGCATGATCAAATTAAATTAAAATAAATCAAATTAAATTTAAAATCAATTTTTAAAGGCAACTTGCCTCGCTTGCTTTCGTCCTTGTTAGAAGGAACGATTTTCGCTACAATATAAGCAATTTATAGATGCTGTTTTAGTAAGTACTATTATTTGGGGTCATATCCTTAAAACATGAAATTCCTTTTAATAGGTTTATAAACTTACTTCTTATTGAGCGGTTATTATTATTACACTATTGGTTTATATTATAACATATAATATATTATACGTTTATAAATACATCTAAGAGAGAAAAAATTAAGTGTAGTACTGCCATCTATTGATACTTTAAAGTACTAAGAACATAGCAAATAAAAAATAATCAGAGGAAAAGGTTATTGCCCATGTTTCGCAGCTCAACTACCGCGTGTTAGTGTGTTAGGTCAAATCCGACAGATGTACAAACATTTTCATCAAACTGGCTAACTCCACACAAAATTCTCATATTTAGTAGTCCTCAATACAGTGGCCTCTGACCGAACTCAAGCCGAACTATGGCCGATTGGTTAGGGCGCTAATCGTCGGTACCGGAGTTCGTGGGTTCGAATCCCGCTATGGCATGGATGTTCGTAGCCGTTCGGAATCGGCTTTAAGCAGTAGGTCCCGGTCTCATTAGCCCTTGTGTGCAAAACAGTAGACCGTAGCGCTCCAAACCAAACCAAACCAAACCAAACCTGACCGAACTCAAGGCTGGTATTGATTACTGACCGACTCACACTCACGACTCAATACCGGAGAGCTGTGAAATTTTTGCATTTCTCATTGGATGGTCTTTACATGGCCTCCATTTACTGGTTATGCGGAGTTCAGACGACTTTCTGAACTAATTTTTCTGTATCGAAATTTTTAGTTTAATTTGAAGTCACCAAGTTTATAATTTTCTTACAGTAATCCCCATTCTGCCTGAGAATTTATCCTCGTAGTGTTTAAAATTTAAGTTATACTACTGTCTTAAACATAATCTCCTAATTACGAATTTAGAATAAGAGTATTGATATTAATTAATTATTCTTAGGTGACGGTACATCAGTTTAAATTAAGGTTTATTAGTTATATATATATATATATATATATATATATATATATATATATATATATATATATATATATATATATATATATATATATATATATATATATACATATATATATATATATATATATATATATATATATATATATATATATATATATATATATATATATATATATATATATATATATATATATATATATATATATATATATATATATATATATATATATATATATATATATATATATATATGTAAGATGCACGAGATTCATTAAAAAAACAACACATTTTATTTTTGGTGATGATTAATCAAATAATACAACAAGCAAAACTTCGAGTTCATCATGCACACACACTTTTTAAGTAGGGATTTATCAGATAAAAAGGCTACACATAATTCTTAATCACATTTGATCATGTGATAAAAAAAATAACCATGTCTAAAGAGAACGCTTTAATATTGGTTACAGAAGTACAGACAATGGCTGAATTAAGTCTATAGCGTGTCTGGAGGGAAAAATCAGAATAACCACGTAAACCTCATTAATGTAATTTATGAACAGAAGTTAGTAAATTATTATTAAAATGTATAAATAAGGGATTTTTATATTACAAATATACACTCAAGAGCCAAAACATTATGTCCACATGTCAATAACGAGTTAGCCCATCTTTGGAGCGCAACACTGCTTCAACCTGCCTTGGCATGGATGCCCCAAGTCCTTTATAGATGGCCGGAGACAGATTGTACCAGATGTTTAAGCAACAGTTACGCAAATCCGAGATATTGCGAATTGGTGGTTTTTGAACTCTGAGCTGCTGTCCCATGACATCCCAAATGTGTTCTATCCGATTGAGATTCGTTGAGTTAGGCGGTCAAGACATTAATAGCATAATTCCTGGAATCACTCCAACACAATTTCAGCCTTGTGACATTGAGAGTTGTCCTGTTGGAACATTCCATTTCCAGCTGGAAAAACAGAGGCCATGTAAGGATGCAACTGGTCCGCAATGATGTTCAGATACCCTGTAGTATTCATGGTCTGCTCTACCACCACCACGGGTCCCAGAGACACCCAAGAGAACGTCCCCCAAAGCACAATACCACCACCACTGGCCTGTGTATGACCTACTGTACATTGAGGGAGCAACTGTTCGCCTGGAAGACGGCGTATCCTGACACGGCCATCGGCGCGATGAATGACAAACATGGTTATAATGTTTTGCCTCTTTATGTTTGAGTGTGTATATAGATAGAAATATACAAAATGATAATTAGAAATGAAGAAAATTAGTTTGTCATTAATATACACATGGCTGTAAATATGTATATATGCATGCATGCATGCATACACACATGTATATATTATACTTTTAGGACCGTACTGAGCAATGATGCAGAGAGGTGCCCCAATAAAAAAGAAAATCTACCTACGTTCTAATACAAGTTATAATAAGATTAAATATTTATTATAATGATTTAATATTTTATAATCCTGCTAAACGTGTAAAGATTACTTACAAAGAAAACATTTTTAATGTTTAAACAAATGTTTGTAAATTCAGAGCAGCAAATATTCCTTTAATGATGATCTCCGTTTGACTTGCCTATTCAAATTTCCTACTCTAGTCTTTAATTTTCTTAAATTCTCAAAATTAATGAGTATTTTATTATGAGATTCTTAAGATGCAGTCCAGGATTAAAAAAAAATATTTGAAAGATCTTCTGAGCTTCGTGAGATTTTTAATCTTTAGATATTAGTGTAGTTTTTGAGCTGAAAACCGAGTAAAAGGCTTGATATCTTTCTGTCGTTGTAAGAAGATTTAAAAGATAACATATATCTTTATCTTCCATAATTGGGAGAAAAGAATTTGCCCAGAGAAAAAGATTACTGTCAGTGTAACTAATTCGACATTACTTAAAAAAAAAAAAATTCTGCCAATAACATGGAAGTGATTAAAAGTTTGGGCTCGGATTTTTAAAATTAAATTTGCTTCTGTTTCGTCATTTAAATATCTTAGTATTTTTTTATTTTAAAATATCAATTTAAAAATAAATTAATTTATGTTTCATAAATATTTTTACTATTTTTTCCAGTTAACGTAGCGGATAGTTAACCAAACTAATTTCTCCTTTTCCATGATTTAACTTTTGTTCTTGGGAGCAAAATTCTGAATGTGTTTCTAACAGTTAGAATGAATAGTGAAATAGCAACTCTAAATGAAAAAGGTAGTTTATGTTTGGTGAATTTTCACTTTTATTTCTTACGGACGTAATGGATATATTTGTACATTTTGAAAAGGATGTAAAGCATGCTTAAACATAGAATCAAGATAACACACTTCATTAAAAAAATATTGTTCCTCGCCCCAAAAAGTGATACGGGCATTGACAAAAAAATAACAAAAATGAAAGCAGTTTTTATATATACGATTGATTTCTTAAAATCTGCATAAAACTTGTTTTTCAGTGACACAAGAGTGTAATCACAGCTCTCCAAAAAATTTAATGTTACAGAACAAAAGAGTAAATCTATGACATACCCTAATAGTGAAAGTCTGGTTTGATTTGGTTAACTACAGTCTACTTTTTCTCAACACGAGGGCTAACGGGACCGGGACCAACGGCTTAAAGCCAATTCCGAAAGGATACGAACAACCCTGCCACAGTGGGATTCGAACCCAGAAACTCCGATACCGAAGATCAGTCACTCAGTCATCGTTCTGGAAAAAAATCCTGAGTAACAAAATAGGGAAAACATAATAATTTCTTGTCAATTTGTTCATTAATTCCCCCACAATTTTCATGGGGCCTAAATCGGGCATATGTGGAGGCCAAGGGATTAGTTGGATTTTATTTCTTAAACCAATCAGTGTCCAACTTGACGTGGCAAGATGTAGTCTTGTTGAAAGATAAAATTCTCCCCAAATAGACCTGTCTGTGATGGGATCATAATATGCTCATTTACATTAGTGTATAATTCAGAATTTACACTTCCTGTCCAAATACACAGCTTTCCTGAGCTCTCAGCTCTAATACTTCATATAGTATAAGGTTCTAAGTTGGCACGCACGGATACCATGATGACTGTCGGAATCACAATTCATGCATTCAGTGCTAAAATGCACATTATTCTATTTCTTAATACATCCTTTTTCCTTTAAGAAATTCGTGGTTTTTTCTTAGTCACATGTGATTGAAATGAAAACTATGGACTAGTCACTGCGGGGTAGATATCAATGCATTAACTCCTTGTTCTCACCACTTTTTGGTTACAAGCCTGAAGAAGTCTTTCCAAATGATAAGTTACAGCGTTATATCAACCACTGTTCTTTTTTAATTCTATTGGATGACAGGGAACCAATCATTTTTCTCCTAATATTTACCTAGATCCGATCCAGCACAGTTGTACTAGAGAGTAGTTTCTGCCCACTGCTACTCATCTTAATTTTTACTTCTCTTATTAAAAAATAATTAAAAAAATCTACGTTCTTATTTGAGTCATTTTGTAACTTTTTATTTTTCTCATTGCTATGTATTGTGTTTCCCCTCTCACTGAACTCGTGAATCTTTATATATCTTAGGTTTAATTATTTATTAAATTAAATTAACTTAGTATTTTTGTCCTCAATATCATGTATAATTGTCAGATATTTCATCACTTCCATGCTGCACAGTATCTTTAACCTAGAGGGCTTGGTCTAGGAAGGTGAGAAATGAGAGCTCCCGTGTGATAGTCGTGTACGATACAGCGTTATCATCATTATATTTAAAATTTTGATTTTTAAAAATAATGTTTTAAAACTTTACTCACGGTCACTTGAGAGTAATTTCATTTTTACTATTTTATTATTTCCTGGTACAGATTAAAGGGAATTTAGCAACTACAACAAAAATCTATTACAACAAAATATCTGTCTGGTGAAAAATGAATATAAGGGATTTTAACATTGCTTGTCACCACCAGGTGTCAGTACTTGCTCTCCTCTAAAATATCACCGTTATCTATAGAAAAGGAACTATTTCAAACCTCAGAGAGAATATGCAAATGATATTTTTAATGGCGCATCATAAAAAAATAACAAAATGTAAATAGTTTAATAGGCGTACAAAGAAAACATAGTCCACAACAGTTTTTTAATCAGAAATTATAAATTCAGTAGCAATGAAAATATTTTACTGAATGTTGTCATACATTTATGCCAGAGTTCTATATATGAAATATTTTACTCAATGCAACTTAGAAAAGAATTTGAGAGTATTTTATTTATTGTCATTAATAATATTATTATCACACGTTTCTAATCCCTGTAGCGTTTGGGTAGCGCTTTGCGCATCCACGATCTAGGTCCGAGGTTCGATCCCCGGGTTGGACAATATTGACTCAGCCATTCGTTCCTTTAGTGGGTAGACAAACTGAAGGCTAAGCCTGCTTGGGAGCTAAACACTGGGGGTTCTGCTTAATTCTGACCACCTAATCGGCACATATGAAATGCACGGTCTCGAAAACGAAAATTGGTACCTAAACCCTGGTCCATTCGTCCCTTGAATGGGTAGACAAAGTGAAGACTCAGCATGCTTGGGAGCTAAATACTGGGGTTTCTGCTTAATTCTGACCACCTAATCGACACAAATTCTTTGTACGGCAATGTCATTGGTCTCGAAAACGATAATTGGCACCTAAACCCTGGTCAAGTTCTGCTGTTTTCCCGAGGAGTTTAGTTTTTACTTAATATCTATTAGCGAGGCTTCAATCAGTGGGGACCTATATTACCTTAGCAATTTGAGTAATAAAGTAGTAACTATAGACTCATCATTACAGTTTGGATGAATTTTGAACAAAAATATTCCTCTCAAACTATTTTTGTTATAATACTAATCATAAATTAACAATGTTGTTGGGACAAGTCCGATGATTAGTGCGTGGGTTCGCTCTGAGTCATCAAGATAAATGGTGGAACATGAAAAGAATTGACATTTCATTTCATTTTATGGGATGGAATGCATTCAAACTCTTAAGTCATGTTCATTAATTTCTCCTCAGAAAAACGGATTTATGAAAAAGAAAGGGAAGTTGAAGAAAATATGAAAAGATACTTTACATTCAATAAATCTTGAAGTATAGCGTTGTGAAAGCATATGATTTTATTAAAGAAACTTATCCAAATGAAATTAGAGCACTGAGGCAAGAGAAAATTAGAAAATATTTTTTTTTAACATTATCTCATAATGAACAAAAAAACATTGGTGCATAAAACTTTAGTTTACTTTCGAGTTTATAATATTATTTTTTAATTTATTAATTTGCAAATGTTAAACTGCAAAACGGAGGTATTATTTCTAATTTTAATACATTATTGATTTTCATTATTTTAATACAAATGTGTTTGTTACACATACAAATATATTTATGTACAAATATATTTATGTAAATATATATATACATATACATACAAATATATTTGTTTCAATAAAATGTGATAGCAGTGAATTTATTTACCTATAGAAATAGTGTTTGAATCAGTACGTATTTAATGTGTTACTTTAAAGCAGAAGTGGCCAAACTGTGGTATTTAGGCCACATGCGGTTCACCAGTAAAATTTTGCTGACACCTCAGAATTCACAAGCTTTATAATTTAACCTAGCAACACATTTTTACAGTAAATATATTGTTGGATTAATTTATAACTTTTATTGCACTCTTATAAATTTTTAAGTGTTCTGTTGTTGATTAAGGAAAAATGATAAATTCCTAACAGTAATGTGTTGGTTTAGTTCTGGTTTGGAGCATTATGGTTTACTGTTAAGTTACATGAGGTGTAATGAGATCGAAACCCACTGCTTAAAGCAAGGGTGGGCAAATACTTTTAAGCGCGGGCCAAAATGAAATTTTCAAAATGTCTCCGGGGCCGGAGGACTCTACCGCATAAGCTGTGCACACGCGAATGTTTTTGGGTGGAGTTTTTTTCCTTGCCCAAGAATGTTTTTACAAAAGCACTATAAGTATCATTTTAAAGCATTTGGACAGAGAAATTTGACAGTTAATAAAAGGTAATAGTAATAATAAATAATCTTACTTAGTTGTAGATGCGAACAATTTGTGCCTAGTACAATATGTCAAGTAATTTTTAAAGAAATATGATTCATTATATTAAATTATTGGTCGTTAAGTAAATCAGTTAATGAAATATTTTATTTTGATATTTATTTATACCCTAACGATACAAATTTTTTTTATTTTCATCATAGTTATTACATTTTTATATTTATATTACATTTTGTAAATATAATAGTAAATAGAATTATAAAAAGAAAAGACAAACATCAAATGTTAAAATAGAATAGTTTTAGTTAATGTGAAACGTGAAATGTCGAATGTTCATTTGATATTATTTCTTTAAAATTTGAATCCAAATCACTTGTAACAATCCTTAATACCGAGTGTAGATTTTCTACCAGTAATTTGTGATCGATATTTATTTTTCGTGTAAATCAGTAACGTAAAAGTTCTTTCACAAATATATGTTGAACCAAATAAATTGCATAAATTGAAAAAAAAATTGCATGCCGGATTATTTAACGGGCAGGATAAAGTAAGCAAAAGAGCCGGCTTTTGCCCACCTCTGGCTTAAAGCCAATTACAAACGGCTACGAACACCAATGCCAGCAGTGGATTCGACTCCACGAATTCCGACACTGAAAAGCAGAGCTCTATCATTCAGTCATCGCTCTTCAGTGTCGGAATTCGTGGGGTCGAATCCCGCTGCTTCTTATGGTGTTCTTAGCTGTTTTTAACTTTCTTTAAGCAAGACGTGGGCAAAAGCCAGCCCGTTTGCTTACTTTATCCGGCCCGTTAAATAATCCGGCATTTTTTTTCAATAGCAGTATCATACTGTTTTTAGTTTCTTTCTCAAACACACACACATATGTGTGTGGGTGTATGTGTTTGTATTTATAATGCGGCCTTAGTAGGATTTCGGGCTGGTCAGGGTTGCCTTAGAATCCCCAATTAACATTTATTTCTAAGTGAGGTCGTTGAATGCATTTGAATCCGATCTATTTTTATCCCAAAAGGATCATTAAATATATATTACATTACTGCTGTGGTTTGAGCAAATACTATTTTTTGATGCTTAAAATATATTTCAATCATTAAAATAATCAATTTACCATTTGGAAGAAGAATATTTCATGAATCATTTGGATAGAGTATTAAACTAATTATATTCATTAGAAGTATTAGAAATTAAAAACTATAAGGAATAAAATATATGTTAACTGCTTACCTACGATGATTAAAAATGATTTTAATGTACGTAGTATTATCAAATCGATATAAAAATCTTTATTTTTAGATTATTCAAAATATACCAGTTGCATTTATTAGGCAATATAAACGATACTAAGCATGCAATTTAATCAAAATGATATACGTTTTCAAAATACGATTGTTTTGAAGCTAAAACGTTTTAGATCAATGTAAAAACTGTTGTTTATCAGACATATAATGTTTAATAAATTTATGAGATTATGAGAAACAAAGCAACTGCTGCGTGTAACTTAAGCGCATGATAACAAAATAGGACAGTGTGAGCATTTAATATTTAAAACTTTTTAGTTGTAAAGAATACTCTATAAACATAGCGGCTATTAAATCTCTAAAATCTGATCTGTTAGTTTTTATGTTTTAAGCGGAGATAAACATGTGTTTCTAAAATGTAATTCGTTTCATATTTAATATTCTAGGTAATTTGATTCGCATATAATGTATAATTAAAATCGAATCTCTGTTGTAATGGAGTGCAGTGCTTTACCAGCCAAATGGCCTTTATTATAACAACCTATAGTTATTTTTTCCTAAAATAAAAAGTTCCGTTTTGTTAAGAATAAAATCTTTTTTACATTATTAATAACATTCTACCTTAATAAAAAATATTTCGATTTTCATATAAAGCAATAAATATGGTCTTGTTTAATTTTGTTTTGATTACTACGGTCTACTATTTTGCAACACGAGAGCAAAATACAGGGTGTCCCAAAATGACGACATAAACTCTGCACAGCTAGATTCCTCGTTGGAAGAACATAAAAACTGCCCAAAAAATCGTACCTGTACGATCCATTTTTCATAAAATAAAGAGTTATGTTTTGTTTAGAATAAAAATTTTCGTAAATTATTCATAACATTCTACCTTAGTAAAAAATATTTCGATTTTCATATAAAGCAATAAATATGGTCTTGTTTTGTTTTGTTTTGAGCACTATGGTCTACTATTTTGCAACACCAGAGCAAAATACAGTGTGTCCCAAAACGACGACATAAACTCTGCACAGCTAGATTCCTCGTTGGGAGTACATAAAAACTGCCCCAAAAAGCGTACCTGTACGATCCGTATTTCATAAAATAAAGAGTTATGTTTTGTTTAGAATAAAAATTTTCGTAAATTATTAATAACATTCTACCTTCATAAAAATATTTTGATTTTCATATAAAGTAATAAATATGGTCTTGTTTTGTTTTGTTTTGAGCACTACGGTCTACTATTTTGCAACACGAGAGCAAAATACAGGATGTCCCAAAACGACGACATGAATTCTGCACAGATAGATTCCTCGTTGAACATGTAAACTGCCCAAAGAAGCGTACCTATACAATCCGTATTTCATAAAATAAAGAGTTATGTTTTGTTTAGAATAAAAATTTTCGTAAATTATTAATAATATTCTACCTTAATAAAAAATATTTCGATTTTCATATAAAGCAATAAATATGGTCTTGTTTTGTTTTGTTTTGAGCACTATGGTCTACTATTTTGCAACACCAGAGCAAAATACAGTGTGTCCCAAAACGACTGCATAAACTCTGCACAGCTAGATTCCTCGTTGGGAGTACATAGAAAGTGCCCAAAAAGGAGTACCTATACAATCCGTATTTCATAAAATAAAGAGTTATGTTTTGTTTAGAATAAAAATTTTCGTAAATTATTAATAATATTCTACCTTAATAAAAAATATTTCGATTTTCATATAAAGCAATAAATATAGTCTTGTTTTGTTTTGTTTTGAGCACTACGGTCTACTATTTTGCAACACGAGAGCAAAATACAGTGTGTCCCAAAACGACGACATATACTCTGCACAGCTAGATTCCTCGTTGGGAGTACATAAAAACTGTCCAAAGAAACGTACCTATACAATCCATATTTCATAAAATAAAGAGTTATGTTTTGTTTAGAATAAAAATTTTCGTAAATTATTAATAATATTCTACCTTCATAAAAATATTTTGATTTTCATATAAAGCAATAAATATGGTCTTGTTTTGTTTTGTTTTGAGCACTACGGTCTACTATTTTGCAACACGAGAGCAAAGTACAGGGTGTCCCAAAACGACCGTTTAAACTCTGCACAGCTAGATTCCTCATTCGGGAGTACATAAAAACTGCCCAAAGAAGCGTACCTGTACGATCCATCTTTCATAAAATAAAGAGTTATGTTTTGTTTAGAATAAAAATTTTCGTAAATTATTAATAATATTCTACCTTAATAAAAAATATTTCGATTTTCATATAAAGCAATAAATATAGTCTTGTTTTGTTTTGTTTTGAGCACTATGGTCTACTATTTTGCAACACGAGAGCAAAGTACAGGGTGTCCCAAAACGACCGTTTAAACTCTGCACAGCTAGATTCCTCATTCGGGAGTACATAAAAACTGCCCAAAGAAGCGTACCTGTACGATCCATTTCATAAAATAAAGAGTTATGTTTTGTTTAGAATAAAAATTTTCGTAAATTATTAATAACATTCTACCTCAATAAAAATATTTCGATTTTCATATAAAGCAATAAATATGGTCTTGTTTTGTTTTGTTTTGAGCACTATGGTATACTATTTTGCAACACGAGAGCAAAATGCAGGGTGTCCCAAAACGACTGACATATACTCTGCACAGCTAGATTCCTCATTCGGGAGTACATAAAAACTGCCCAAAGAAGCGTACCTGTACGATCCGTATTTCAGAAAATAAAGAGTTATGTTTTGTTTAGAATAAAAATTTTCGTAAATTATTAATAACATTCTACCTTCATAAAAATATTTTGATTTTCATATAAAGTAATAAATATGGTCTTGTTTTGTTTTGTTTTGAGCACTACGGTCTACTATTTTGCAACACGAGAGCAAAAGGCAGTGTGTCCCAAAACGACGACATATACTCTGCACAGCTAGATTCCTCATTCGGGAGTACATAAAAACTGCCCAAAGAAGCGTACCTGTACGATCCATATTTCATAAAATAAAGAGTTATGTTTTGTTTAGAATAAAAAATTTTCGTAAATTATTAATAACATTCTACCTCAATAAAAATATTTCGATTTTCATATAAAGCAATAAATATGGTCTTGTTTTGTTTTGTTTTGAGCACTATGGGTCTACTATTTTGCAACACGATAGCAAATTATGCAGGATGTCCCAAAACGACTGCATATACTCTGCACAGCTAGATTCCTCATTCGGGGAGTACATAAAAACTGCCCAAAGAAGCGTACCTGTACGATAAATCTTTCATAAAATAAAGAGTTATGTTTTGTTTAGAATAAAAATTTTCGTAAATTATTAATAACATTCTACCTCAATAAAAATATTTCGATTTTCATATAAAGCAATAAATATGGTCTTGTTTTGTTTTGTTTTGAGCACTATGGTCTAATGTTTTGCAATACGATAGCAAAATACAGGGTGTCCTAAAACGACTGCATAAACTCTGCACAGCTAGATTCCTCGTTGTGAGTATATAAAAAACTGAACAAAGAAGCGTACCTGTACGATCCGTATTTCATAAAATAAAGAGTTCTGTTTTGTTTAGAATAGACATTTTCCTAAATTATTAATAACATTCTACCTTAATAAAAAATATTTCGATTTTCATATAAAGCAATAAATATGGTCTTGTTTTGTTTTGTTTTGTGCACTATGGTCTAATGTTTTGCAACACGATAGCAAATTACAGGATGACCTAGAACGACCGCATAAACTCTGCACATCTAGATTCCTCGTTGAGAATACATAAAAACTGCCCAAAAAGGCGTACCTATACAATCCGTATTTCATAAAATAAAGAGTTATGTTTTGTTTAGAATAAAAATTTTCGTAAATTATTAATAATATTCTACCTTAATAAAAAATATTTCGATTTTCATATAAAGCAATAAATATAGTCTTGTTTTGTTTTGTTTTGAGCACTACGGTCTACTATTTTGCAACACGAGAGCAAAGTACAGGGTGGCCCAAAACGACCGCATAAACTCTGCACTTCTAGATTCCTCGTTGGGAGTACATAAAAACTGCCCAAAGAAGCGTACCTGTACGATCCATCTTTCATAAAATAAAGAGTTATGTTTTGTTTAGAATAAAAATTTTCGTAAATTATTAATAACATTCTACCTTAATAAAAAATATTTCCATTTTCATATAAAGCAATAAATATGGTCTTGTTTAATTTTGTTTTGAGCACTACGGTCTACTGTTTTGCAACTAGAGAGCAAAGTACAGGGTGGCCCAAAACGACCACATAAACTCTGCACAGCGAGATCCTCATTCGGGAGTACATAAAAAATGCCCAAAGAAGCATACCTATAAGATACATAGTTAACAGAAAAGTACGAAAAACAAAAAATATGACATCACTGCCTGCGCAAGGAAAATACTTTATAGAACATATTAAGAGAAGTATATGCACGGGCATACTCACTAGCAGTTCATAAGGCATTTCCATTACATCGGCCGTACAACAGGTGCATGCTGCAGTAGTCACGAACGGAGTACATGGCCACATACGAAGACTACAGGTAGCTACAAGATTCAGTCCACAGTTGAACTGGTAATTAAAATACCAGTTCAACTGTGGCTTAACGTCATTCCATGGCGGGCGTGCATTTATGACGCTATATGCTCTGCGAGCGTTTTAAACATTGTTTGGAAAGATATGCAAATACTATTATTGATATGTCCAACAAAGTGTTTTTTTTTTCTTGCACCGGCAGTGACGTCAAATTTTGTTTTTCGTATATTTTTCGTAAACTATGGATCGTACAGGAACGCTTCTTTGGGCAGTTTTTATGCACTCCCAACGAGGAATCTAGCTGTGCAGAGTTTATGTGGTCTTTTTGGGAAACGCCTGTAAGTGGAAAACTTGAAATTTATTCACCATGAAAAACAAGTAATATATATATATATATATATATATATATATATATATATAAACATATATGTGTATATATATGTATATATGTATATGTATATATATATATATATATATACATATATATATATATATATGTATATATATGTATATATATGTATATATATATGTGTATATATATGTATATGTTTGGTTTGGTTTGGTTTGGAGCGCTACGGTTACTTTTTGCAAGATATGAGACATATGCTTATATTCCTTACGAACATATATAGTATTAACGAAATATCAGGCCAGATAACCAATCGGCCATCGTTTATATATGTATATGTATATATATATATTATATATATATATATAATATATATTATAATATATATATATATATTTATATATATATATTTATATATATATATATATATTTTATATACTGTATATATATGTATATATATGTATATATATGTATATTTATTATATATGTATATATATATATATATATATATTAATATATATATATATATATATATATATATATATATATTTATATATATATATGTATATATATATATATATATATATATATATACAGAGAGAGAGAGAGAGAGAGAGAGAGAGAAAGAGAGAGAGACAGAGAGAAAGAGAGAGAGAGAGAGACAGAGAGAGAGAGAGTTTTTAAAGTCACAAAGAACTTAAGTCAATAAAGAAAAAATTTATTTCAGTTGCTTTTTTTTAAATAATTATAATTAATATAAATATGTATATACATATGACAGAATAACAATATTAAATGGCAAAATAGAAAGCGAATTTCCTTGATAATTTGTATTTTCCTTTCTTATATATGGTGGTGGACTATAAGTTTTGTTTGTTACTATTTATTCCTTTTCTATATTTTTTTTGTTTCTAATTTATGAAGATGATGGTGATCTGTAATTTCTCATTCTATCCTTCTCTTGTAATGCTAGTTTATTGGAAGGAACCTTTACAGTTATTTTCGAGCAGTCCAGTTCTTCAATTAATAGTCCATTTAATGATTTTCACTGCCGAACGTAGGCCGATTGGTTAGAGTGCTGGTCTTTGGTACTGGAGTTCGTGGGTTCGAATCCCACAGTAACATGGATGTTCGTAGACGTTCGGAATCGGCTTTAATATCTAGATCCAAGCCTCATTAGCCCTCGTGTTTCAAAATGTAGACCGTAGCACTCCAAACCAAACAAACAAACTAACTAAAGATATCACACGACTCAAAGCGACATATGCTTGACCTGCTTCCAAGAGTTTTCGTCCTTGATATATTACTGCATAATCTAAAAAAGCTACCTTGCATCTTATGTACTGTTGATGCCCATGATAGCACTATTGATAGCATTCTTCTTTCAG
Source organism: Pardosa pseudoannulata (assembly GCA_032207245.1). Taxonomy (NCBI): domain Eukaryota; kingdom Metazoa; phylum Arthropoda; class Arachnida; order Araneae; family Lycosidae; genus Pardosa; species Pardosa pseudoannulata. The sequence continues at coordinate 115,528,712 of CM063504.1, read as the reverse complement.
CAGTACCTTATCTGCTTTTGGCTGGGAATTGCACTAATATTGGCTCGATTCTGTAAACACCATTATTGCCAAAGCTCATAGTGACTGATGGAAATTAATTAGTTAAATTTAATTAATGAATCAATATTTCAAAAACTCTACTAACATCAAGTGTCATCTTCTGCAAGTTTAAAAATAAGTATTTGAACTTGAGTGGATGAATAAAAAGTATTAATGAATGAAAATTTGAACAAGATATATAAATATATATAAGGAGAGTGTGAACTAATAGAAGGAACTGAAAAAGTGGAAATCCACTTATCAGTGAAATAACTTAAAATTTGTAAATAAGAAATTTATTTATTATATCAATTAACAGCTTAATATATATTTTTTACTTTATGAACCATAATTAAATTAATGTGAGCAGTATATTTTGTTTGTAGTATGATAAAAGCTTTTTTATAAATTTCCGATTTCTTAATATTTTTTTAATTTAAGAAATTTTAAAACATCATATAACTTTAAAAATTTAAGTTCAGGAATAAAAGGGATATTTTACTAAGATATTATGTAAAATGATAAAGTTCAAAGTTTCCTCTATGAAGAGGTACACTGCAAAGCGTGCATATGTAAGATGTTTCCACTTCCGCACTTTTTTTCACAGGACACACACGATATTGTCTTTGTGGCTTTTTCTAATTCCTGGTAGAAACAATTTTCTCTATAAAATATGTTAAATTATTTGTAAATTTTTCCAGAATCTATGTAGTAAACAAGACCATTCGCTTCGTTTTCCTGTATATATCGTTATTTTTTTTACTCACAAACTTATCAGTGAAATGACTTAAAATTTGTAAATAAAAAACTATTTTTTTATATCAATTAACAGCTTAATATATTTTTTTTACTTTATGAAACCATAATTTAATTAATGTGAGCAGTATATTTTGTTTGTAGTATGATAAAAGCTTTTTTATAAATTTCCGATTTCTTAATATTTTTTTAATTTAAGAAATTTTAAAACATCATATAACTTTAAAAATTTAAGTTCAGGAATAAAAGGGATATTTTACTAAGATATTATGTAAAAATTTAGTTTCTAGCCTATTTGTTTTCAAAGTATTTTTGCAGATAAAATAATTATATTTTTCACTTGGTATACATTTTCTGTGCTGTTTTGAAAAATAGTTTTGTTGAAATGGGAAACATAATTTTTTGTTCAAAGTTATAACGTTATTAATATCGTTATGAGATATTCGTTGTTTTGCTTTTGAAACTTTGCATTATAATAGATCGATTAAAATACTTGTAATGAAGATTTTAAGTTTTGAAAAATTGCCCGCTATAAATAAATAAATAAATAAATAAATAAATATATATAGATATATATATATATTATATATAATATATATATATAATATATATATATATATATATATAATAAATTATATATATAATATATATAAAAATTATATATTATCTATATATATATATAAAAATATATATTATGTAAATATATATGTATATAGTATATTATAATGTATATAATATATATATATATACTATATAATATATTCTCTATATATATACATATATATATATATACATATACATATACATACATACTACACATATATATATATTAATATATATATATATACATTTGTGCTACGAGTTTTTATTGTAGGGTAGGTATGAATGGAAGAAAGAGAACACACGAAATTCAGGAATGTAAAGCACGTAATTTAATGCTTAACTAGTGGCTGACAGAACTAAGAAATGTTTGACAGACTGAGCTACTTTCTCTTTTATACCGTAAAATAATATTGAAGGTGAAGAATATTCTAGTAACTTCTAAATTCACTAAAGAAGAATTAGAAATAAATTAAATTAAAATTGCTGCAGCGCTTGTGCGAGGATTTGAACCGAGGATCTGTCGCTTTGAAGTCTTGCTCGATAGCGACCGGGGCATGAAGTATTTCAATAGAAAAGGCATCAAGTGGAGAAAATCGGAGACTTCAAGAGAAAAGGAATTAAATAAATAAATACAAGTTGTTCAGTTTCTAACTAATAAATGGTTGTTAAGTGCATTCTAAAACGAAGCACAGGTTGTTATCATTAAACTATATTTTATGAACATCATTTGAAATTTAGTTTTATATGCGATATCATCGGGTTAAAGAAGTCCAGACTGACTTAGAGATAGAAATGACAAAATAACCGTCCCAGAAAAACAGTTGTTTAGAAATTTGAATATATGATTAAGTACTTTTATGCTTGATAAATTTAATATAAAATCTAAATCTCATTTTAACGTTTTTACACATTTGTCTTGGTTAGAAACAAGCAACAGGTAATCCTAATATTGTTTAAATAACCATCATTGCTGCCTAACGTCAAACGATGGCCATAGGATTACGGGACCGGAGTTAGTGGATTCGAATCCCACTGTGGTATGGGTGTTCATAGCCGTTCGAAATCGGCTTTAAGAAGTAGATCCCTTTCTCATTAGGGTTTGTGTTTCAACACAAAAGACCGGAGTACTGCAAACAAACTAAACTGCCTAAAGCATTCACTTCCATTTGAAGCGATATTGTTATTATGCTGACTTATATTTTAATAAAATATTATTTTACGCTTTTATATTTGACGTCTTAATTAGATAAATAAAATAATTATCTGTTAGTAAATAAATATAAATGATTTGTTAAAGAGCAAAATTGAAAAAAAAAATGTTTGAACCGTTGGGATTATATTTCAACACTTACACGTGCATTGGTGAATCAGTTGCTCAAAAAGTACCTCATCCCTTATTTATTTTTTCTGTAGTACAGATTCCTTTCTTGTCCCCTTATAATTATCTTTGAAAAATAAGATGAGAGTGAAAAGAAAGAAATTGTCCCAATCCAATTATGTTTTGGAGGATAAAACAATTTTTCTAAAGAATACGTAGATTTAATTTTTATTTCATGTTCTAAAAGTAAATTTAAATTTACACTTATATAATATTTTATACAAATAAATCCATCACAAGCATTTTTTTACCCATAACATTATGAGGAATTAAGGGAATAGAAGGAAAATTTCTGCATGCGAGAGTTCCTATGCGGGTACCCTATTACACATATATTCCTTAAACCCAAAATAACATCAAATGACTCATAGCAGCGGATATTTATCAACTCCCAATCGTATCAAATAACGAGATGTACTCGCAAGAAGTTGCTATGGCAGTTAAATCATGTAACAATCTCAGTTCGCAAATGATCTCTGCAAAATGTACGGAGTTCCATTTCGAGTTAATAAATGGCTGTTAAATACACTCTAACACGAATCACCGGCTATAAGGACCAAAATATATTTTCTAGATGTCATTTGAAATTCATTTTTATGTGCTATATCATTGGGTGTAAGACATCCACACTGAGTTAGAGAGTAAATTGACAAAGCAAACGGTCTGGAAAAACAGTTGTTTAGAAAACTGAATGTACTCTTAAGTTCTTTTATATTTG
>CM063504.1:115505218-115517718 GCA_032207245.1 Pardosa pseudoannulata | reverse complement strand
TAATACATAAAACAACTAGGAAAAATATTTTATGTGTATTAATGTTTCAGACCACCTCTCTTTTAAACACCATTAGAAATAGAAAAAGAATTTTCTCCGTATTTTCACAACGAGTTGTGGTCAATATAATGTATAATTATATATATATATGATATTTGATATGTTTGAAATATATGTATATTAAAGCAATGTTATTGTATATTATATCATATATTTTATTTATAATATATATAAATTTTTTATATATATTAGTCCATTTTCTTTTTTATATAATAAAGAGAACATTTGTATTAAAATATGTCATATGATATACTTTATATGTCTCTTTTTTTTATATAACATATAGATATAGTAGTACTATATAGACAGGGTATAAATATATATATGCGTTATTTAGAAGCAAAAATCATATATAGAATTATAATATATTTCACCTGCCAAGTATGGATATGGATATTGCAAATATATGAAGTATATATATATATTTAGAATAAATATATATATATATATATATATATATATAGGCAAATATTATATATATAATATATATGCAGTTATATATATATAAAATATATATATAAATATATATATATATATATATATTTCAGACCACCTCTCTTTTAAACACCATTAGAAATAGAAAAAGAATTTTCTCCGTATTTTCACAACGAGTTGTGGTCAATTAATTAAATTAGTCATGGATATTTGAAGACGTTTGAAATCAACATTAAGCAATAATTCCGGTATCTAATCATCTTTTGAGTAACAAAAAACTGACTTCAACAGTCCATTTTCTTTTAATAACGCCGAACATTTGCCTGTTAAACTATCGCTCATACAACTCAGCCGACTTTTCTTTCCTTTTATTGCGGAAGCAACCTATAGATGGCAAGTAGTACTCCCTAGGGGCAACACATAATGGGTCCGCGTTATTTAGAAGCAAAAATCAAGCATTAGAACCCCCAATGCTTCACCTGCCAAGTATGGACTTGGAGGACATTGCAAACACGAAGCTATTTTACGTGTAGAAACACCTATTAACAAATACGGTGGATCTTTAGGCAAATTAAGCCTCAAACCCTCAATCCTGCAGTTATGACATAAATACCACCAAACGACGGGCGAATGGTTCAGGAGCTAACATGCGGTACCAGAGTCCCATTGCGGCTTGGTTGTTCTTAGTCGTTCTTCAATAGTGCTTAAATTGGCTTCTCCTACTGCTTAAATTATCTTTAGGCAGTAGGTATCTGTTTCATTAGCGCAAAAAAGTAGACCATAGTGCTTGCTCCAAGCCAAACCAAACCCTGACATATACGCCTTTGCCAACTGAGTTACCGTGGCTCAGCTCTCCAAATTCGAACTCTTCATTTTGACAATATTCCAAAAAAATTTTGATTATCTGAGTGAAATATATCAATCAAAAATGAATAAACCGCATTAATTATTTTTTCACTTACCGCTCAGAAAATCTAAATTGAAATATATTCTAATAGGCATTGAGAACAAAAGATTTTGGGCTTTATATATCCACGAAAAGTTCAACAAATCTTGAATACATCAGCGTTCGAGAAGTAAAATTTAATCTCTAGAACCTGCATCCAATTGAACAAACATAAGGATTTAATAATAATCAAGGTAAAAAGTTATTTAATTAAAAAATTATCTAACATTTTAATCGGTAATTTTGTAATTAAAGAAGAATCTTAATTTTTAACGTTTTTAGCCAACTTGAATAATCATTTTTTACAGATTAAAAGCGTTAAAAGAAACTGTAATAACGCAATAATGAAAATAATAAATAAAATGAAATAAATAAGGTCATAAATCACTAGAGATTTAAGAAATTGCATTACAAATAAATTATTAATGAGAATAAAATGGAGTGATACGTGTATAAATGAAAAGTATAAAATTTTTTCAGAAATGTATTTTTTGTGATTATTTTCAGAAGTATAATTTTTCTTTTGCTATGAAGTTTTTTTTATAATTCAAAGCAATTATTTTAGTACTAAATTCTTTTTTTGAAATTCCATAAACATTTTGTAGCTGAAAAAATCCATTTCTAAACAATTGTTCTTTACACTCATAATTTGTTTTATTCATTTATAAGTAATTTAAAAATTTTAGTTTTATGAATATAATTATGAATAGTTATGCTCATGTTATTTGTTATTCTGTTCTAAATTTTCTTGACATATTTACTTTTTAAATTTCTCAATCGATAGCTTCATTATCAATTAATATAAACTCGCGATATCGATTGATAAATTTTGACAAGTTAACTGCCAGTTTAAAAATTTATAAAAAAAATCTTCATGGATCATATAAAAGAATAGTATAAAGTAAAGGCTTTCAATAATTTTTTTTCCAGCAATGTGTAATGATATTTGAAAGATTTGGCAGCTAGTAGTTTCGATAAAAATTTTTTCTTATTTGATTACTTGGTTTATTTATTTAGATTAATTGAGAGAGAAAATTAATGTATATATGGATAATTTACTATTATTAAATGTGTTGCAAATATTTGCAGCTTTATTTTGTGTGATACGTTGTGAGAATTATTATTTGTACATTCTTTTTAAGGTGCATAGTTAGTTCCCTTTCTCAATGTAATGGAGTTGTTTGAGTAGCACTCAAGTACTGAGTATTAGCAGAGACCCGGAGCTTTAACACTCATTTTATCGAAATTTTTATAACATAAATATTTAGATACAAAACGCTTTTTTTTTCTCGTTTACATGTGTTCCACCTCTCTGAATTGTCTAGCCCTAGTTGTGATTACAGGTGGACCGGGTACGCCCTACGACGTCTGATGGGATACAGTAAGGAATGCTTCGGAATTATCTAATCATTTAGAATATTGTGTCCTTATAAGATTTTATGTGTTTGACTGCATCCTCGTAAGGGATTGGCCTTTCAAGAACCCCAGATCAGGTCTGGACAGTGTCTGGGCTCATTAGCTATTATAACACAACCCTCTCAACTAAACTACGGAAACTCTTCAGTTGGCTAATAGCCAACAACCTGTGCCTACAATCGACGGGACAAACATGGAGGACCTCATGGACATATGGTCCCCGATCGATGCCTGTTTGTCTCTTGTGAATAGTGGGACGTCGCTACACCCCATTGGCTTCAGAAAGAGGTTTTGTTAAAGCCCATTCGAAGGAGATTTTCTGTCTGGTTTTTTGACACTGTACTACAAAGGGTTTTCGCTTCTACACGCCTTGAGATGTCCGAGGTGATTAGAATTTCGAACGTGACGCCGAAGGAGCCAAAGGACCAATTGGAGGCTAGCAGGATGTCACCCTGGAAGGAAATATCCAATGGGAAGAGGCGAAAGGTGACTTCAGGCGGAGCGAGTTTTTTACCGGGGAGTCTACTACGAGAACGAGTGGAGGCTTCGACTTATGGCAATTGGTTTTTTGGAGATCTTTTCTCTAGTTTTGTGTGGACTCAAGGAGTTCCAATTGTACCTCTGTACAACGGTTTATCTGTCGGCACCTGACCGCAGATTGTTTTTTAGGTTCGCATAGAAACTGGGACCTTTAGGTCTGTACCAGCTCTTCTGAGCTTTGTGTTTTTCATTCGGAAAAATTGTACATAACTTCTTTTCAATCAAGAATAAACGTTGTTATTGTTCTAAGCTGTACGTCATGTCATAACCACTTCGACACCCACACATCTAATTAATATCATCTATTTTTCCATGATAACACTAAAGTAATATTTAAAATTTCATTTTGAAAATTCTTTTTTTCTTAATTTTTACTTTATTGTATATTTTTATTTTATTGTATTTACTTTACTGTACATAGGCAATGGTAAACATTTCGTTACAAATTACTACGGTGCCAAAGAACAACGCACTATTCTTCAGCCATCGTTCAGCCCTGATTTCACAGAGATACAAAAGAATAGATTAATAACATATATATTTCTATGATAACACTCGAAGTAATGCTTAAAATTTCATTTTGAAAACTTATTTCTTCCTTAATTTTTACTTTATTTTTTATTTTTAAAAGTTAAAACATAGTTTTTCTCCCTTTATTTTATTTTGCCGAAAATATTTTTAAATATTAGATACTTCATAGTAATTGCATGAAATTACTCCGTCCTATTTTCCATGCAAAATCAATAATACAATGACCCGAAGCACTGCAGCGGAATTGAAGATAAAGCAGACACAAGATAATTGTTGACACATTGAATTAAACGACAACAATTACATAGAAAATAATAATTGCAGAAAATAAAATATTTTCTGCTTGAAAACGAAAAAAAAACTCGCATCAAAGGCGGTGTTTTTTTATTTTTATATATACATAAAACTAATAAGGGGAACTAAATAAGATTAATGTGAAACAAAACGTATTAACAAAAACAAAAATAAGAAGAATCGATTTCATGTTATGTTCGCTATTAAGTTAAATTTTAAATAAAACTTCGTGTTATCAAACTGCTGAAGTGAGAGTTGGTATTAAATCCCCTTTTAGCCATGGCAAAAACAGAGAAATATTGCTTCGTAATGATGACTTAATTGGATTATGACTTTGATTTATACAAAGCTGAAACTTTTAATAAGCAGTAAAAGATACATGCTTATTTCCATTATCAAAGTAAGTAAATATAGCAACATAGCTTCAAAGGATAATTATTGGATACTTTAAATATATTGCTTTTCCAGATCATAGCTTTATAATCCTATGACTAAAGAGGTTTTTTATTTTAGTTTTGTAACAAAAAGCGCTCTACAATTTTACTACATCAGGGTTGATGAGACAGGAACCTATTCCCAATGACTAAGAGTATCCATGTCAGCAATGAGATCCAAAATTGCGAACTCTGGAACTCAAATAACTTACGAGATCCTCCTTCGATCCTGAATGAACAGTAAATAACACTGCTTAAATAATATCAACTCCGAATAGCTGTCTTATTTTTATCCATCAAGTTTATGGTGACAGTAGGTTTATAAGATTATTTTATTTTCGTTCAATCTTTCATCAAATTTAGCATGTTATTACTGTCTCTATGTATGTAATTAAGGTCTAAATTAAAATATTACGTATCATTTTATAAACTATTAAATATCCATTATTTATTTGTAGCTTTATTATTATTTATAAATACTATCTCTTTTACGTAAGACATAGTTGTTTTTAAGATACAATTTACTAGCCTTTGTTACAAATCTTAATACAGTGGACTCCGCTTAATGTGATCAGTTTAGGACACCTGATGAAAAATAGTGGATAAAATTGGAAAAGTTTGAAATATGCGGAATAATAATAGAAAAAATAAAACCCTAGACTAACTTGGTACATTTTAAAATTATTGCTATTACTTAAAAAGCTTAATTACTGAGAGCACATAATTAAAAGAGAAATATATGGAATAGTGCAAAATATAGTCACTAAACCACATTCCGGTTTAAAAAATATCCGAAATATTTGACTCGATCTACTTAATATAAATAAAAAAAAGGATGAAGCATTATTTTTCCTTTCTTTCAGAGATAAGTGTCTAAAGCGTCATTAAAATATTGCCAATTGACTTAAATTTATTTAATTATTGAACATGTTTAATGCTAGACAGTCGAATCCTTTTTGGGTAATTTTAGTGATAAGTTGAAAACTTCCCCAAAAATTTTCCAACCGACCTACTAAACTGGGGACTTTACCAGTTATTGAAATATAAAGAATAAAAAGTATAAAGTATCAAAGTAAAACAAAACTAAATTGTTAAAATGCTAAAAATCTTTAAATTTTACAAATCAGACTTTTACTGAAATATTCTTCCCATAGCTTTATAATAATCGTACGAACTATTATCCTCCGGTCTCAGTAGTCAAAGGAATCAATCTCATAATCGGAGAGTTGCGAATTCGAGTCTCGAGCCAGCTGAAGATCTGCCATATTCATTAATGGTGCACGTGGCACGTATAATAAGTTTGTGGTCGGAATGTACTCCATGTATTCTAGAAGTAACAGACGAAATCTTGGAGTTTTATGCTTCTAAATTACAAAGATCCACTTTTTTGTGTTATTCAAGGGAATAACGTTGTCCATAATTAAGATATATAATAACTTTGCAGTCGGAATATCCTCCATGTCCTATAGAAGTGACAGGCGAAATCTTGGAGTTTTCTGCTTGGATCCTGTTTCTAAATTACAAAGATCCACTTTGTTTGTTTGTGTTGTTCAAGGGAATAATGTTGGACATAATTAAGATATATAATAACTTTGAGGTCGTAATATCCTCCATGTCCTATAGAAGTGACAAGCGAAATCTTGGAGTTTTCTGCTTGGATCCTGTTTCTAAATTACAAAGATCCACTTTGTTTGTTTGTGTTGTTCAAGGGAATAATGTTGGACATAATTAAGATATATAATAACTTTGCAGTCGGAATATCCTCCATGTCCTATAGAAGTGACAGGCGAAATCTTGGAGTTTTCTGCTTGGATCCTGTTTCTAAATTACAAAGATCCACTTTGTTTGTTTGTGTTGTTCAAGGGAATAATGTTGGACATAATTAAGATATATAATAACTTTGAGGTCGTAATATCCTCCATGTCCTATAGAAGTGACAGGCGAAATCTTGGAGTTTTCTGCTTGGATCCTGTTTCTAAATTACAAAGATCCACTTTGTTTGTTTGTGTTGTTCAAGGGAATAATATTGGACATAATTAAGATATATAATAACTTTGCAGTCCGAATATCCTCCATGTCCTATAGAAGTGACAGGCGAAATCTTGGAGTTTTCTGCTTGGCTCCTGTTTCTAAATCACAAAGATCCACTTTGTTTGTTTGTGTTGTTCAAGGGAATAATGTTGGACATAATTAAGATATATAATAACTTTGAGGTCGTAATATCTTCCATGTCCTCTAGAAATGACAGGCGGAATCTTGGAGTTTTCGTCTTGGCTCCTGTTTCTAAATTACAAAGATCCACTTTGTTTGTTTGTGTTGTTCAAGGGCATAATATTGGACATAATTAAGATATATAATAACTTTGCAGTCGGAATATCCTCCATGTCCTATAGAAGTGACAGGCGAAATCTTGGAGTTTTCTGCTTGGCTCCTGTTTCTAAATCACAAAGATCCACTTTGTTTGTTTGTGTTGTTCAAGGGAATAATGTTGGACATAATTAAGATATATAATAACTTTGAGGTCGTAATATCCTCCATGTCCTATAGAAGTGACAGGCGGAATCTTGGAGTTTTCGTCTTGGCTCCTGTTTCTAAATTACAAAGATCCACTTTGTTTGTTTGCGTTGTTCAAGGGAGTAATGTTGACCATAATTAAGATGTTCCCATAATAAAATGAACAACATATATCTGCGGCTTGGTAGTGGTTAGTCCTATAAAAAGCATGCACCCCCCCTCCCGCATATGAAATAAACATCCTTCGATGATCCAATATATTATTCTATCATTTACAATTCAGATTTTAAGCTACAACAATTTTACTCAGTTAAAAATTAATAACTTTTGAGAGAAAATTCTTCAAAGTATTAAGAGAAATGAGTGAACGATAATTATGGTGACGCATCATACAAAACAAAACAAAACAGAAAAAAAATCTATACTACAAACAAAGAAGTCATATGGCGTAGACATCAGATGATTTTTTTAATGTTGATTATTACTTACATAAAAAGTAGTGTCCCCCACAATGTCATTTCCTATTTCATTATTGGTATAGATTTTCTAATTCGTTTCAATTTGTTTCTAATTTCTGAGAATGGATATAGAAGCGATTCCTGCATCACATGAACGATCAACTGTTTCCTGTATTGGTTTATTAAAACTTTCCATATCTATTCAACTCACTCCCAGACGAAATAACTGTTTAAATAACCTTGATTCTCCTTCTGCCTCAACAAAATTCTCCACTTACTTGCGCCCAATTTAATTCTATGCGACAAAATTCAGCTGCTTTAATTTCCTTTCTCGCACATAAAAACAGATAAAATGTAACTTAATGAAAACATTTCTATGCATCCCAGAAGAGTAAAAATAAGTATGGAAATTTTTCATTTTGTTGAGCTGAGGGGAGGAAAAAATAACAGAATATCTGGCGGAAACTTTGTTCAGCAGAAAGTGGGTATAAAAGAATATTTCACTTGCTTAGCATGTGTGAGGATCTGAGATTCCATAGGGCTGAGATGGGAAATAAGTTGTGGCGAAAACGGCACATTCTTTTCCCCGAGGCTCTTACAGAAATATGTTTGAAATATGTGTAGATGCTATGCAAGGATTACTTGCGTGTGATCACGTTTATGAATATTTCTTACAGAGGATTTTTGCACCGCACTCAGGCTCTTGTTTCCGTAAGCGAATATTGTTGCATTAAACTGGAGAGCTTGAAATTTACTAACACTTAAAAATCGCTAATGGTTAGCTCCCAGTACACGTTCCATAAAAGTTTGTCGAATTCTCTTTGGTAGCAGGATTGCGAGAAAAATTGGTGAATAAAGATAGATTTTTTTCTTAGACGGAACAATTATTCCAATTCTTTTTCAAAACACTAAAATAAAAAAAAATATTAGGAATTTCTTTATTCAATTAAAAAAGGTAGAAACTATTAAACAGAGTGCTCAAAATAAAAATGAGAGCTAACCCAGATACCATGCATACTAGCAACAAGTTTACTTTTTTCTGGCTAATATCATATTTTGGCGTGAAATAATAAATTTGGCATGACAAAGTTGCAGGAAATCTCCTGCAAGTTAGACGGAACTTAAAGTGACCACTAATTTGCAAAGCTATTTTGCTGAAGACTGTGGCAACATCGTCATGACAACCTTGAAGCAAGCGAAAATTCTTAGACTTGCTGCAGTCTTGTTTCAAACTTGCAGACTTGTCATGCTGAACTTGTTGCATGTTTGCAGGCTTGCAAAGGAAGACTCCTACATGTTTGCTGCAAACTAAATTTGTATCTGGGAATATTCCTTATAAAAAATACAGCACTCAAGAGTAACATTTATAGCTAAAATTAAAAATAGAAACTTGGTAAATTGTATGGAAGAGCTTTTAACAGTGGATAAATGGTGAAGTTAGTGGTAAAATTGTTCAGTCTGTGAATATTATGAAATTCGCCAACGACGTGAAAAACATGTTAAGAAACAGCACATCTATTTTTTAAAGTAAAGTGACAATACAAAAGATAAATTGAAATGAATCGAGGTTTAAAATCACTAGGCAACCTTCTGAGCACGTACGAATTCACTAATGATGAAAATAATCAATCACATACAAATAAATGTTACATATACTGTAACTGAAGAAAATTACTTAAAAATATGAATAGAAAGTCAAGCAATAACAAATATCAAGAATGACGTGATTACATATTAAGATACACCAATGGAAGTTAAAATTCTTAGCTCACTCCTAAAGTCATCGTCACATGAAGTTAATCTGTAAAATCAAAAATATGATTCCAAGACAGAATTTTTATTTTTAACCATTTACTTCTTCATACCTGTACTGCCACTTCTGTACAACACAACTTGAATTTCAAAATTAAAAGAATTAATTTTTATTGGCAAAAGCTATGAAGTTTGCTGGATGTCACAAGTGTTTTGAAAGTTGTAAGGAAAAGTACTGTCCCATTTCTGCTGTAAATTATATATAAAATATGTTAACTTTCACTAAATCATTTAACTTCTTTTAAAAATTCCTTAACTCAGCTATCACAGTTCTGTCAAGAATATATTTCTCAGTTCCTTCACAAACTAAAAAAATACAATGTTCCCAAGATGCATTTATAATTTACAAAAAGTGGAAGAAAAATAGACAAACAAGTTTATCACAGTACTGTGAGAAGCGAAATTATAAAACAAAACTTTTTAATGCAAAAGTCTGTTTATATCAATTTTTCAGAACTTGTTTAGAAAATTTGTAATGTACATTTTCTTTCTATATTAGCCAGCAACACTATTTATAGATTTGTGGGTTCAAATAACTCGGCCATATCAATCAGAATAGTTTGTTAGATATCCAATTAATGGCGTGAATATTTGTTTGCAAGCTAGCTTTTAGCAACAGTTCCAAATCCAATAATCTCTCAGATATCAAAAGTTCACAGTGGAATTACCAAGAAAATCAAACAAAACTTCTAGTTAGAGTAATGAAATATTGAATTAAATCAAAAACTTCATCTTGGTTCTTTTTCTGGTGTTTATAATATTTTTTTTAATTTTCATTCTTTTTAATCTGCCATGCTCATTTAATCAAATCTAACTATAGCGGAAACTAAGCTCGAGTCAACCAAATATCCCTCAAGCTTATTAAGGTGTGAAGACTCCCCTTTGTCCGAGCACGCACCAAAACAGCTGATCGTAGTGCACCTGTACCTGGACAATAGCGTGGCGTCGCAGAGTCGGGGATCTTGACAATCGGACTGAATAGAAGAATACGCCCCTGATGGATCTCGTTAATGAACGCTCGGAAATTCCGTGAAGAGACAGCCAGCGAATGAGAATTCAGTTATAAAGTATAACTGTAACTTTAGCTGGAGTTCTCATGTAACTGGGATCTTAACTGAGAAAAAAACAGTGGCGGGACCGTAACTGACCCCCCAGGTATAAAAGGCCTACAATTTTGCGACTCAGGGCTTTTCGTCATTTTTCTCGGAGGTGTGTTGACCTCGTGGAGGCTTTCGCCTTTGTACCAGCCAGTCTGCTAATTCGGGAGATTCGTAAAGTCCTTTCATATAGGGAGCTGCAGAATCTCGATACCGAACGGGGGATAAATTGGGTTTGATTGCACCCGGAAAAGCCTTCCCATTTGTAAGAGATTATTAAATCTCTTGTTTTTCTTTCGACTGTGATCTTCGTGAGGAAGTTTTATCGGCAACCATCCTTTGCAGTTCTAGATGATTTAGGAATTAACGTTCCTTTATAAATAGCCGTATTTAATAAAGGATTAAAGTGAATTTCCAATTTTATTCTTTGACTGTGATCCATTATTCACGTTACCTCTCATTTGAGATTATTGAAGGCGTCACAAATGGCATATGGGGCACATAAAAAATGTTCGTGGGCGTAATTTCCTCCAAGTTCTCAAAATATATCTCTGGAGGTGGTTTGTCAAGCACAGAGGTGGTCTTCTGCTTCTAAATTAGGAGACCTACTCATAAAAGGTACAACCTCTAGAACAAATTACAACCATCTTTCCATGAAATATCGTATGGCTCCTAAAAGGATAAGACACCAACCAATCAACCAACTCTTCCAATTCATACGCCAACCTTTGATGTCTACCTACTGAACAATGTCACTGCTTTTCTGTACCGAAGTTCGTAGTTTCAAATTCCGCAACTAATTCCAAGAAACTTCTTTTCCCAAAGCAGCAGACGATACAGATATTATCCTAACGCCTTAACAAGGTTGCGAACCTATTACTCATTTAGCACCACCCGGGGAGCATGTGTAGCTTAAGGTATGCTACGACGAGAGTAACATTACCCCCTGGAAAGAAACTACCAAGATAATACATGTAACCGTTCGGAATCTGCTTTAAACAGAAGATCCCGTCCTCAGTAGACTTCCGGAATCAAAATGTAGACCATAACTCTCCAAAATAACTACAGACTTCTAAACTAACTCCATGTGTTCATTAATCTTTGAAAGAAGTTTCCCATGTATTTAATGGTAAAGGTGAAGCATTTATGAGCATGGTAATATATAACTATTCTTGAAGTAATGTATTTATTGAATATCATTCTATCAAGCGCTAAAGTAGTGTCAGGAATTAAGTTTTTATTTATATTTATTGAGTATAATATGTTGTAGTGTATTATTGTTTTTATACTAGCTATTATAACAGGTAGTAAATTTTCCAAAAAATTTAGGCTTCTTGAATATAAATTTAATATTAAAGAAAACCTGGAATATTTTCCCATAAGAAAAATACATATACTTGTTGACAGCGAAATACTACAAGCTTGTAAAATTTGGGGCAAGATTTTCTTGGCAAATTGACAAAACCATGATTAAATTAAAATATCTTAGAAACCCAAGGTAATACATGTTGCTTGCGTACATTAACTATAAAATAAAAAATAGTTACTTCGAATAAAATTTATTGTTATAAAATATTTTAAGCGAGTAGAAATATTTTTGAAAAATGTCAATTCAGTTTCATTATTTCTTTTCACTCTAATATTATACTAATGAAAACTCCATTAGATTCTATAAACATAAACAAAAAGTCTAGAGAAAAATATTTTTATTGCATACTTATTTTCCTTATAATTTTCATTATCATTTGTAAATATGTAATTTTAACGAAATATTTTTTTCTAACATGCCCAAACAAATCTCATTTGTTTTCTATACACATGAATGCAAAGAGAAGAGAAATATATTTTGTTTAATCTCAATTTATTTCTTTACAAGTTTTATATCAGAAAAATTTACTGAGTAATCCGTAATTTCGTATTTTTTTAACATTATTTTATTTTAAATAAGAGCTATTTCGATAGT
>CM063504.1:115485218-115492718 GCA_032207245.1 Pardosa pseudoannulata | reverse complement strand
TTTAAAACAAAGGCTTATCTTATTTCAAAACTTTTTGCAACTGAGAGTGGTTATTCCAGATGACTTTTACCAACTGGTTACGGAGAAAAAAAGTCAAGGATTTTTACTACTATTTTCCAAGGACTACTATTTTCCTTGCATATGTTTAGGACAGATAAAGAAATTAATAACAAGTATTGTCTAAAATTATTAGGTACAAATAACAAAATTTTATTTTTATATGCAAATTGTGGCTAAAATAAGAAAAGAAAAATCATTAAAAAAACCATATTTCCTAAATTGTCATTCCTCTCTTTTGATAACGACAGTCTGATTTAAACAAGATGCAGTCCTAGAAAATTATCCGACGACACGCGAACGAAATTATTCGCTCGGTGGATTTGAAGTAATGGCTGGGGTATACTTAGTGTTTGTGACTCTTCCCTTTAGCAAAAGACTGCAGCCTCCGGTTAATATCCGGCAGTCCATTATGATGTCGGATGTCCGGTTATCCATCTTTGAGGTAGGCGGTCCCTCCCCCTCGCCGGATAATGCGTTCTTAATGAAACGATTTCTCAGATGAGAGTGACGTGGAAGACGATGCCAACCCGGGAAAAGATATCGCAGCAGGACCTGCACGGCGGAAAAGAAGCGAGGTGATTGAAAATTGCGTAAATAATGAGCCATTGTTATGCAAAATTTTCAATACCCCGCTTCCGACGCAAATTTCTTATTTATCGCATGAATTTATTCATGTTCTTCATACGAGGTGGGTAAATGCCTCTTTGGAAAGCTAAAATCAATCTGTACCTGTTCGTTCCACGGTTTGCGAGATCATATTATGCTTGTGACATTTAAATATATTGATCAAGTGTCGAAAATTTAAATAATTAAAAAATAAATTTAAAATACCGATTACGATTGGTGTTTATTTAAAACTTTTTTTTACTTTTACAACTAAATTTTAGGGAGTCTAGCCGTACATGTCCGACTTGTAAACTACACACTGTTCCTATATGAAGATCATTTTCGAAATCACCTGAGCTTTAGTGGTGAAGGAAGTGCATTTATGATTCATATGGTTAATAGACGACATGGTGTTGGTTATTACTAAAATAACAGATCATGACCTTATATCAGTTATAAAGGTAAATAAGTATAGCAGAAACAAAAAAAAAACCAAAAAAAAAAAAAGGTAATTTGGTGAAATTTAACAATTTTAATTTTAAGGATAAATGAAATATAAAAGCTACCAATCGTAAGAAATATGTTGAAAATATAAGAATATTATTACATATAGTAAAAATAATCATATTTACAAGATAGAAGTCCAGTAATTAAAGTGATTAATTTAAAAGAGAGGGATGATACGTCATCCTGTTGTCAGTAAACAGAATTCATTGTCTGGAATATTTTAAACGATGTTATTTTGAATCAAATTTAATCTAGAATAGAAGCTTTTGAAATTTTGAAGGCATTGATCTTAAATTTCACATACTTACCTATGGTGTTTTGTCTTTGTTAGAATCGCATACCTTTATAGCTTAAATTAAGTCATGATCTTCCATCTTAAGAATGAGCAATATCATATACTCAAGAACCGAAACATTATGATCACCCCTACATTTTTAATGAACTCGCCTGGATGACGTGGAAGACACGTGATCAGGTGGAAGTGATATTTAACTGCTGCTGGAAAGTCTGGAGAATCATTCTTTCACTTACTTCTGTGTGTAATGGGAAAGGCTGCGGATCTAAGCGATTTTGATGGAGGGCAGATTGTATTGGTTCGAAGGTTCGGAAGAAGTATTTCCGAAACTGCACGACTCGTGGGTTGTTCGCGATCTACAGTTGTTAGTACTTACGCAAAGTGGAGGAATGATAGTGAAACCAGCAGTAGACGACATGGTATTGGACGTCCACACACATTTGGGATGTCATGAGAAGGCAGCTCAAAGTTCAAAGATCACCAATTCGCAATATCTCGGATTTGCGTAACCGTTGCTTAAATATCTGGTTCAATCTGTCTCCAGCCATCTATCAAGGACTTGTGGCATTCATGCCAAAGCGGTTGAAGCTGTGTTGTGCTCCAAAGATGTGTCATTTCGTTATTGACAGCTGGAGAAGCTTTTGAAAATTTGAAGGCATTGACCTTAAATTTCACTTACTTACCTATGATGTTTTGTCTTTGTTAAAATCGCATACTTTTATAACTTACATTAAGTCATGATCTACCAACTTAAAAATGAGCACTATAATATATCGCCAATAAACCCACGTGAATCTTAACTGCACTGCTTTCACCGCTGGAAAGATGGCATACTGCCTAAGTGCTTCGAAAATCATCTGCATATAGGGAAAATGTGTTGTTTATAAGTGGGACACTGTGGTAAACGTATTCAGAATTTAGTTAAAAACTGAAAAAAAGGCTTCTTTTAACAATCGATTCAAATAGTAGAAGTTTCTGACACTTGAACAATGGGTTAAATATTGTGGTGCCTTTACTAAGTGCCGAAGAATTTTATTTTAAGCAACTTCAATAATTTTTTATTGTAAACATGAGTCAACAATAAATAAACTAGACAATAATAGATAAAAAAGAGAATCCAAACAACACACAAAATTATCTACAAGTCCCGAAGTATGCAAAACCGATCACCGATATTTTTTAGATAGAAATCAAACATTTATTGTTTTTTGCAGTTTTGTTTAAAATGATACTTGAACCTTTATTGCTTATAAATTTCAAAACTTTTTCACGGATAATAGATTGATGTTGCTCTTCAGCTACATCAATTATCAGCAAAAAATCAATTCAAAAAGAATGCATGCGTTACCATTATGCAAGTAATTATCACGGAGAATATTTCTAATGTTTTAATTGCTTTATAATTTTCTTTAAAACAATTTAGATACTTGAGAAAGATAAAATAAATTAAAAACCCCAAGTAAACAAAAGCAAAAATAAAATATCAAATGATAAAGATCTTAAACAATCAATAGCTATTTCAGTAACTATACTGTCCAGTGTCGTACTCAACTGCGAAACTAACCATTTTATTCGTTGCTTTTCAGTAGAGTCTTCCTGAGACAAAGGCATGCCTCAAATAACTATCTTCAAGGGCGTTTTAATCTTTCAATCTTTTTTTCATGCTTTAATGTACGTTGCCTTTTAAAATTTACTTCATGAACTACAAAGTTTAATCCTTATTATGAAAACTTTCTTTCTCGCAGAATTTTCTATGGCGCAATTTTAAGATGATTTTTTTTCTTTCAGCAAAAAACTAACAATTTTCTAAAAATAGTTTAAGTATCATTGTAATGTTAAAAGAGTACCATTATTTTTCTTTGGTTGCGGGTGGAGGTTGGGTATATAAATATTTTCCATAGTGTCATATCTTGTTGGAAAGCTAATAACGTACAGGTCATCGTACATAATTCTTAAAAATGTTTAAATGCGTATAAGTTTATGCTCCAAAAAATTTCAAAAATCTTATGTTAAAATGATATGACTTCTTTGCTCTTTCTTTCATTACATTAATTATCTGTTTTTCTTTCCGTATGATCACCATGAGCATTGTCATTTGCATTATACTCTTCAACACTCAAATTATGTTTCGTTTCTCAAAGTATCTCCGTGTAGAGCTTCCATATAGAGGAGATCTGAAACGTTAATATTCGTTAGCACATTAGATACATTTTCTGACGATTGATACTTGAGCACGGGACACGTACTAGTACGTTTTCTGACGATTGATACTTGAGTGCGGGACACGTACTATTACGTTTTCTGACGATTGATACTTGAGCGTGGGTCGCTTACTAGTACGGGTTAGTGTAACATCATGGTTTGTTTGTGGGTACAAAAATAACGGTATATACAGGAAAGCGAAGCCGAATTTTCTTGTCTACTGCAAGATTCTGGAAAAATTTAGACAAATAAAAACTAGCTTTTACATCAATCGATGCGGAACCACAGAACGGGAAGGTTGGTTAAAAAAATCAATTTAGATTTAAAATTAACTTTTTATTTATCCTTGCAAAAATGATATTATATATATATGTGTGTGTGTGTGTATATATATATATATATAACATCATATATATATATTTGTTTATATAATTCAATATAAAACACGAAAAGTTGGTTTAAAAATTAAATAATTTTCGATCTATTGAGATTTAACTGAATAACTACATTTACTCGCAAGACGACAGCCCCTGGTACAATTCCGCTGCGAAATGTACCCGTACACAATGTGTTTATAATGAAAATATTTGCTATACAAATATTTCGTTTTCAACCAAAATTTCTACATATTCCAACTCAATTCCAGGAAGTAATAAAGAAAAAATCTCGCAAATATTATCTGCAAATATTTTTTTTTTTTAACTGGACTGTAAATGCATTTGTTCCATTGTTTAAATAGCATTGTTTACAGACACGTATGATTAACTCGATATCTGCATTTTTATAGATCGGTAGCGTTATTGGCCGTTATATTAACACTTTTATATACTGGGCTGATTGATCACAATTACATGTCATAACAGTCTTAAAATCAAAATTTCAATATTTTACATCTAATTGTATTTGGGTTAAGTTCTAAACCGTTATTATGTACTTCGATAAAATTTTTCGTTACATATAGTGCAGATACCAATCCAAATTGAATGTACTGTGCTATGCGTCATATTAGTCTTCAATAAAAAGTTTCAACATTCTAATCATTTTAGAGTAGTACCCTTCCTAAATGCAAAATATCTACCCTCTATAGTTAATCTTCTTTGAGATATGCAAGATACGTACATTAAAAGTAAATTAGTCATTACGAGTTCAGGAATGGTCTAAATGAATATTTAAAGATCCAAGTTAATGTATCCATCTACGTACCTACAAGCGTTACACAGGGACTGGTCAAAATTCAGTCCAGCATGGTCAAAATCAATATTATCGTTGAAACTTTAGCACAAGAATTTATTGTTATTACAATACTTTCATTTACTTTGTACAAAAAAGTAAAAAGGTGAAAAACAATCAAATTTTTTAAAAATATCATCTTGAATATATATTGTTTTATTTTCTTATCAATTATTAGAATTCTTCCTCTCAAAACAATTAACTTTCAATTAAAGATGCAAAATTTAAATCAAAGTTGAATAATTTCTAAGAATCTTTGCATATGGCAGCTATAACAGCAATAGTAATATATATATATATATATTTTAAGTCTAGTGCGTACCATGGCTATGTAACTTTAAACAAAGAACATTACTGTAAATATTTTTCTCTGATTATCTCCGTCTGATAAATAATAATGTGAAGTTTAGGTC
Organism: Pardosa pseudoannulata; assembly: GCA_032207245.1. Lineage (NCBI taxonomy): Eukaryota > Metazoa > Arthropoda > Arachnida > Araneae > Lycosidae > Pardosa > Pardosa pseudoannulata. Next base: position 115,487,405 of record CM063504.1, on the reverse strand, counting down.
TCTCCTTTGTTTTCTTGGCTATATTTTTAGCACCAATAATACCTAGCGTCATTTTAGATGCAGACTATAAACATCTATAAGAGCGATAATAAGCACAAACACACAGCATAGGTAAAATTTAAACACCAAGTTGAACCAAATTTTTAACTTTGCAAACGGTTGGAAAACAATTTTTAAAATTTTCTAAATCATTCTACACTTTAAATTTTCTACGGAGATTTACGAGAATATATGGGTAGATACTTTATAAAGTAAAAGTAATGAAAATAGAACAAAAAGTATAAAATATCAGTATTCAAATGTTTAAAACTGTATACACAAATTTTTATATACAATTACAGTCGGAAAAATCAAGAGTTGCCATATGTAAGGAAGCTTGCATATTTGGCAGTGATAAATATGGATAAAGAATCAATATTAAGGGCCCCCCTAATCTGAATTGAAGCCCTCGTAAGTGGGTGAGTCTAATGCCACTTGGTCATACCAAGCCCGAATGAACTTTGCTCTTTCGAACTGAGGCAGAAGTGTTGAAATGAGGCGAACTGAGGCAGAAAACTTGCATACTTGGAGATGAAAAATATGAATAAAGAAACAATATTAATAGCCTCCCTAAACTGTATTGAATCCCTCGTGGGTGGGTTGGTCTAATGCCACTTGGTCATACCAAGCCCAAATGAGCACTGCTCTTTCAAACTGAGGCAAAAGTGTTGAGACTAAGGAGAAGTGAGGCAGAAAACTTGCATACTTGGCGATGATAAATATGAATAAAGAAACAATATTAAGGGCCACCCTAAACTGTATTGAAGCTCTCGTGGGTGGGTGGGTCTAATGCCACTTGGCCATACCAAGCCCAAATAAGTTCTGCTCTTTCGAACTGAGGCAGAAGTGTGCAATTTTCGTTGTTAACAAGCACCGTTAAGGTGAAAGTATGACTTAACTCGAACACACATGACACAACCTTTTTAGGGGCCGGTCAAACTCCTTCATCCATCCGCATGTCAGAATTTATATCCAAACCAGAGATAGGCACATCCCTGATTCAGTCCCCAGAGGTATAATTTGCTATGGGAACTTGGAGAAGTTGGCAGTCACGGCATATTTAACTTGCCCCGACTGCCATTAGCAACACTACGGTCTTTAACCGAGACGACTACGGAACTCGCCACCTTTCGGTTATGAGACTGACGCTCTACCAACCAGGCTACCACGACCCTGAATCCCTCGTAACCTATGCAAGCTCATTTTAACGGATGTGAAGACTCCCATTTGTTCCGAGCACGCACCAAAACCAGCTGATCGGAAAATCTCTCCTGTTTCGAACCGTCGACAATAGCATGGCGACATCGTGTCTGGGATGCTGACAGTTCTTTTGAATAGGCGTCACGCCCCTTGATAGTTGGCGGTAATGAGACGAGAAGATGGCACCTAGTTTCGAGAATCGAAACAGCCAGCGAATGAGGATTCAGCTAAAAAAATCTAACTGTAACTTTAGCTGGAAGTCTCAAGTAACTGTGATATTAACTGACTCTGAAAACAGTTGGCGGGATCGTAACTGACCCCCAGGTATAAAAAGCCTACAACTTTGCGACTCCGGGCTTTTCGACATTTTTTTACGGAGGTGCTTTGACCTCGTGGAGGCTTTCAAGTTTTTTTTTACAGGAGCCAGCTTTCTAGTTCGGGAGATTCGTAAAGTCCGCTCATATAGGGAGTGGCAGAGTCTCTGATGCCAAACCGGGGATAAATTGGTTTTTCATTGCACCCTGAAAAGCCTTCTCACTTGTAGGAGATTATTAAATCTCTTTTTCTTTGACTGTGATCGTCGTGAGGATGTTATACAGGCAACCATCCTTTGCAGTTCTACATGATTTGGAAATTAGAGTCCCCATGTAAATAGCCGTAGTTAATCAGGAATAAAAGTAATTTCTGATTTTATCTTGACTGTGATCCATTCTTCACGTTATCTCTCACTCGAGAATATTGAAATCATCACACGGAGAAATGAAGAGTGTGTGAGAAAATAAGTAAATACCAGTGTCATTCAGCATCAATAAAAGCATTGCTGTTGCATTGTCAGTACAAAAATTATTACTCCAAAAGGTTGAAAAAAAAAGACGCAAAAAGGAAATTTTATTTAAACAAACACCTTTACTGTTGATCACTCTTTACGTAGGATTAAGTGTTATTTTT
>CM063504.1:115452718-115477718 GCA_032207245.1 Pardosa pseudoannulata | reverse complement strand
ACAACGCTCTACCTACATTATATTTGTGTCTAACGTACATTAACTTTGCATTTTATATCGTCACCGTCAGAAAGGTCTTACCTTTTCTTATGAAGTTATAAGTTATATTAATCAAATTAAACGAGAGAAAATTTATGGTAAAATGATGATAGCATAATATTAAAACCTAACGTAAGCAAGGCACAAACAAAGGGATAAAGTTGTGTAGAGTTGTTTCATTGCTTCCTGCGAGCATTATTCTCAATGTAAGGGTGGCTTGTAAAAGCTGACTGAGTGGAGAGAAGACTTTATGCAACAAGTCACTCAGTTCTCTCATATTGAAAATGTTTCTCACTCAAAACAACAATCTGCTTACATTCTACTTGTGCCTCACGTACATTAACTTTGCATTTTATATCATATTTTATATCATCAAAGGCAGAAAGGTCTTACCATTTCGTATAAAGTTATAAGTTATATTACGTAAATTTATATTGAGCAAAACCTGTCAATTATACATAAACTAAAATATTATTGAATTTTTTAGGGCAGAAAAAATAACAAAATTTGGATTGTATCGGAAATTTGAACTTAGTATTTTAGTGTAGAAGTCGATCGTTTCATTCATCTGACAAGCAAGGTTGTAGCTTTAACTTAGTATATAATTTTGTACATGGTTATTCTATATTCATTTATAAACAGGTATTTGAATCCATTAAGCATATTTAAGATTTTGTACTGAAACATGCAACAACAAAAACAAAATTTATGAAATCTCTCGATGTCAACTAATGAATGATATTCGAAAAACATTTTTCTAATTAAGTAATACTAGTTATACAAAAATTAAAAAATGTCTGTAAAAATCATAGTCATTTAAATGACATTAGTTAAAGATATATGTTGCATAAATAGTCTTAAAACGAAGATTAATAGAAGTGTCTATTTACTGAGCCGTAATAAAGCATTTTTTAAAAATATTTTACGTAGCGATGATTTTTAGCATTACGTCTGTTTGAAATAACTCCATAACAACCATGAAAACCCATTGTTTCTCCAATTTATGACTCCATGTTAGTCCAAGAAGAATTGCTCCGAAAAATTATCATTCAACTTTCTCTTGACTTCAAGAGCAGGAACAAAAAGGAGCATAAAATTAATTAACTTTTGTTATAACTAATGTCGAGTCATCAGCGGTGGAATAAAAACTGGAGGGTGAAGGAACTGCAATGTCACCAGCGTGTGGCATGGAAAGAAAAACAGCTGCTCATTAAAACATAGAGCTGTCGGAGCAGCAGAATAAAGACCTCGCTTTATGTATGTACAGCAGCAACTAAGTAAAAATGCTAAAATGGGTCAGTATTAATACTCTTCGCTGAGATAAAAGCGAATAAGGCTAGACTTGGTTTAAGATACACTGTAACAATAGTATATTACGATGAAATGAATTTCCGCTTAAATAGGTTTGATCCCAAACTGTCATTAAATACCTACTATTTGAAACTTAAAATTATTTTAAATTAATCTCTTTCTGTTATAAAACTTTTCATATAACAAAATTGTAACACATAAAAATTTCTTAATGAAGTTTTTGTGAGTGGGTGGAGACATTTTCCACTTGTCCTCTTACAAGTTACAGTTTTAATAATTGCAAGTACAAAGTTATCATTAATATTCAAGATGAGTTCCACAAAATCTGTCAAACGAAAAAGTATGTTAAAAAAGCACAGTTAAAACAAAAAATAACGATTAACTTAGTCGCTCACATCAGTTGCTAGAACACAAGACTCCTAACGTAGTTGTATTCCGACATAATTGGAGGACTTATAAAAGTATGAAAAATAATTTTGCAACCCTTCCTTTAATAATTTAATATATTTGTAGTATAAACTCATCAACTATCATTCTCGTTTTAATGAAAATTCTGAAAATTATAACAAAAGTTTCCCTTTCAAATAAACTTAAAAAAATCAGGTAAAATATTATAAAAATTAAGTAAAATTTTATTTTTCAAAATAGATATGTGAAAGTAAACTAATGTCATTTTATATTGATTAGTTCATCATTTATTCTAACTAACAACGACTTGCTCTTTAATTCCTTTCACAAATTAAAAGAAGTACTGTATTAGAAAAATTCTCTTCTTAATCAAAATTCTGAACGGTAAAATAAAAGCTTTCTTTTCAAAGAAACTTAAAAAAATAGGTAAAATATTATAAAAATTAAGTAAAATTTTATTTTTCAAAATATATATGGGAAAGTAAACCAATGCTATTTTGCATTGATTGGTTCATCTTTTATTCTAAAGGAAGAAAATTTTGCTTTATAATTCCTTGTACAAATTAAAAGAAGTATTGTATTAGAAGAATTATCCTCTTAATCAAAATTCTAAACAGTATAATAAAAATTTTCCTTTCAAACAAACTTAAAAAAATCAGGTAAAATATTATAAAAAATAAGTAAAGTTTTATTTTTCAAAATATATATGGGAAAGTAAACCAATGCTATTTTGCATTGATTGGTTCATCTTTTATTCTAAAGAAAGAAAATTTTGCTTTTTAATTCCTTTCACAAATAAAAAAAAGTACTGTATTAGAAAAATTCTCTTCGTAATCAAAATTCTGAACAGTATAATAAAAGTTTTCCATTCAAATCAACTTAAAGAAACTAGGTAAAATATTATGAAATTAAGTAAAATTTTATTTTTCAAAATGCATATGTGAAAGTAAACTAATGCTATTTTGCATTGATTGGTTCATTATTTTTTCTAAAGAAAGAAAGTTTTGCTTTTTAATTCTTTTCACAAATTAAAAGAAGTACTCTATTAGAAGAATTCTCTTCTTAATCAAAATTATGAACACTATAATAAAAGTTTTCCTTTCAAACAAACTTAAAAAAATCAGGTAAAATATTATAAAAAATAAGTAATTTTTTTTCAAAATATATTTGGGAAAATAAACCAATGCTATTTTTCAATGATTGGTTCATCATTTTTTCTAAAGAAAGAAAGTTTTGCTTTTTAATCATGTTCAAAAATTAAAAGAAGTACTGTATTAGAAGGATTCTTTTTTTAATTAAAATTCTAAATAGTATAACAAAAGTTTTAGTTTCAAATAAACTTAATGAAACTAGGTAAAATATTATGAAAAATAAGTAAAATGTTATTTTTCAAAATACATATGTGAAAATAAACTAATGCTACCTTGCATTGATTGGTTCATCATTTTTTTCTAAAGAAAGAACGTTTTGCTTTTTAATTCCTTTCACAAACTAAAAAAAGAACTGTATTAGAACAATTCTCTTCTTAATCAAAATTCTGAACAGTATAATAAAAATTTTCCTTTCAAATAAGCTTTAAAAAATCAGGTAAAATATTATAAAAATTAAGTAAAATTTTATTCTTAAAAAACATATGGGAAAATAAACTAATACTATTTTGCATTGATTAGTTCATCATTTATTCTAAAGAAAGAACTTCTTGCTTTTTAATTCCTTTCACAAACTAAAAGAAGTACCGTATTAGAAGAATTCTCTTCTTAATCAAAATTCTGAACAGTGTAATAAAAATTTTCCTTTCAAATAGACTTAAAGAAATCAGGTAAAATATTATAAAAATTAAGTAAAATTATATTTTTCAAAATACATACATGTGAAAGTAAACTAATGTTATTTTTCATTGATTGGTTCATCTTTTTTTCTAAAGAAAGAACGTTTTACTTTTTAATTCCTTTCCCAAATAAAAAGAAGTATTGTATTAGAAGAATTCTCATCTTAATCAAAATTCTGAACAGTATAATAAAAGTTTTTCTTTCAAATAAACTTAAAGAAACTAGGTAAAATATTATAAAAATTAAGTAAAATTTTATTTTGTAAAATACATATGTGAAAGTAAAGTAATGCTATTTCGCATCGATTGGTGCATCATTTTTTCTAAAGAAAGAAAGTTTTGCTTTTCAATTCCTTGTACAAATTAAAAGAAGTACTGTATTAGCAGAATTCTCTTCTCAATCAAAATTCTGAACAGTATAACAAAAGTTTTCCTTTCAAATAAACTTAAAAAAAATCAGGTAAAATAATACAAAAATTAAGTAAAGCTTTATTTTTCTAAATACATACGAAAATACATATCTAATACTATTTTGCATTGATTGGTTCATCACTTTTTCAAAAGAAAGTAAGTTTTGCTTTTTAATTCCTTTCACAAATTAAAAGAAGTATTGTATTAGAAGAATTCTCTTCTTAATCAAAATTCTAAACAGTATAATAAAAATTTTTCTTTCAAATAAGCTTGAAAAAATCAGGAAAAAAAATTTTAAAAATTAAGTAAAATTTTATTTTTCAAAATACATCTGGTAAAGTAAACTAATGCTATTTTGCATTCATTGGTTTATAATTTTTTCTAAAGAAAGAATGTTTTGCTTTTTAATTTCGCACACAAATTAAAAGAAGTACTGTATTAGCAGAAAAAAAATTCAACTCAAATTCTCATTTTTACCACTTCAGAATTAATTTCAACAAATTTCAGTGTTATAATTATACTAGCATGTAGCACGTCACATGACGGCATCAGTAAGCATTTTTAGCAGCAAATTCCCTATGCTACAGCTATAGAATAAAAAATTGAAAGCCAAAAAATTATAAAAAAAACAAAAATATAGAACTCATTCTGTTATCTTAGTTTCAAAACTAAGAGAGATTGCGATGCATTTTAAAAAGTTTTTAATTTAATAATTGCAATATTATCACTTCCAGTAATCTTTTATTATTCATATGCAACTTTTAAAATTTTTAAAAATCAATCTGTACTACAAAATAAAATATTTTTATATATCTATGATTCAATTACACAACACAAAATCCAAATCTACATTTAAAGCTCCTTGTTAAATGTAAATGTAAAAAGAATGATTTTTTCATCAAACAATTTTAATAACTTTCGAGAAATCTTAAGTAGTAACTACAGTATTCCTAAATAAAACTGTAGTTGTTTTAAAGAAAAATAAAGAATATCTATCACTGAGGTGTAAATTTAAAGTACACATTTCGAGCACTTTAAATTCCTTAATCCATTTAAAACTGAAAATGTGTATCGAAATTACTTTTATCCCGAAATATAGAACGTGAGTTTAAAACCAATTTCAATGCAAACACTAATCATTACATATGCTTTCCTAGAATGCTACAAATTACTCTTTCCGTATTTTGAGTATTTACAAAACCTGCAATTAAGAATTTCGCTTAAGAGCTACTTAAATTTGATTTATATGACAGCTCTTTTTTTTTTCTTTGTAAAAAAGAACTGCCATTCAATTTAAAAGATTTCAAAGGACCTTTTAGTATCCTCTGCAATAAATTAATTATCGTTGAAATTTCCTTTGTTTTTCTCCATTCGAAAAATAAATATTGGATCCTGCCCTTTTCGAAATGAATTTCTGTTGTCATAGACGTATTGAAATGTGAATTTTCAATTTATTTATTCTTTCGGAAGAAGAACAATCTTTAAAGGTAAATAAATAATTCGCGTCAATTTGCGAGTGGATCTTGGATGCCATTTATTATGCTCTGTTCATATTATTTTCCAATATAGTTGTTGTTATTGAATTAATGATTAAGTAACAGTGTTCATACAGTTGAACTTTATTGTATATTATAAATAATATTAAACGATAAAAGTTCAATAAAAGTTCAATAAAGGCTAACTGAATAAATATTAGAAATTTCGTAGAACCTCACACCCTTCTAATAACCTAAGAATACCGATAACAAGCTTGAAGGAACCTGTGGAAAATGGATTATTTTTTAAAAAGGCTTATTAATAAAAAGTAGTTTTGGACCTGATAATGAAATGTTTTCTTCCGTTAATGACCGTTCAAATTAAGAACTGGGTTATAAATTTAAACTATAAGTGATGTTACTTTTCTTGCCTGTGCATATAATTTTACCTTTTGCATATAATTTTCAAAATTATAAAATTATCACAATTATATATACAAGCCCACACTTGCAATACAAATTATACATACACAGATATATATACATGCATACACACACACATATATATATATATATGTATATATATATATATATATATATATATACATATATATGTATATATATGCATATATATATGCATGTATATATATATATATATATATATATATATATATATATATATATATATATATATTTATATATGTAATAGTCCAGTGTTAAAGTGAATGGAAAACAGTCTTTCTTGATAATAATAAGTTTATTAAATCATAGTTTCATTTAAAAGCAAAACTTGCGCCATTTTCATTTATTCATGAAGAAACTAAGCGTGGAAAGGTGTTAACAGCTCTATGTCCAAGCGCTAATTGAAGTTCTCGCTTGATTAGTCATCAATTTCCTGTGAAGTATCCCTACGCCGGACCGCATTACTCCAAAAGGTTACTTAAGCTTGGGTATTTTTTATTTATTTTATTACTATCAACTAGTTCCCTTTTTAAAATCGTTTATAAATCACGTAATTTCCAACTATTTCTTTTTTTACACCTGACATACATATATATATATATATATATATATATATATATATATATATATATATATATATATATGTGTGTGTGTGTGTGTGTGTGTATATATATATATGTATATATATATATATATATATATATATATATATATATATATATATATATATATATATATATATATATATATATATATATATATATGTATATATATATATATGTATATATATATATATATATATATATATATATATATATATATATATATATATATATATATATATATATATATATATATATATATATATATATATATATATATATATATATATATATATATATATATATATATATATATATATATATATATATATATATATATATATATATATATATATATACATACATTTTTCTGCAATAGCATTACTATTAATGTGTATCTCTGTTCGATATATATACGACATTATGGATATAGATTGAATGTTTAATGGAAAATGTATGACCATAGAACTATAATTAGTTTTTTTAATATTATTTACTTCTTTTCGTGTATAAATTTCCCAATTTACTTATTTTATCTTATATATTTCGTATTTTATATTTAATTCTTAATTACTCTTTAATTATTACTCCTTATTTTCCTATTTTCATTTATTTATTCTATGCTTAGTTATCTTTTATTTCTTAATTCGGTCTGTGTATCTTAGTAAGCTTTAAGTTTTAAATGAAGTCTTGTACATGCAATCAGTTAAACTTTTCTAAATAAGCTAGCTGACATGCCAAAAAAGTATATTAATTTATCATATTTTCTTATACTATGCAACAGAAATACAGATTCTTTTCTCTGACTTGATGAGAAACACTCCAGTCAAATTTTATAATTAAGTCTACTTGCTGTAAAAGCCAGCATGCTTACAATCCTCTATTGGAAAGTGGGATTCAAACCCCCGATCTCTGATGCAGAAACTCCGCGTTCTACCTTATTAGCCATGAACTGATTTAGTAGAGGCCTTTACAGATAGAAACTGGTTGTCTATGATGCCGCAGATCAACACTCTAAGAAGCAATAGGCTTTCAAAACTTATCTTTTAATTAAAGTGGAAATTTAGAGCATGTTTCTCCAAAATGTAATTGTTTTGCTTCTTTTTCTTTAGTTATTATTTGTAATATTTAGTCTTTAATAGAGACGATGTACTTAAACTTACTCAGTTTGGAATGCTACAGTTCACTTTTTTGGTACTTAAGAGCTAACGAGGCCAATAAATTGATTACCTACTATTCAAAGCTAATTCCGAACAGCTGCGAACGAATAGGGCAGGCTTCTTTTTCTGCAATGTGATTTGAAATAACGAACTCTAGTATAGTATAGTTAAACGACGCACTATCCATTTGGTCATCGTTCAACATTAATAATGGATGCTGTAAGAGTCGCGTCCATCTCTGTCGGTGGTCGGGCGAACTTTTATTCCTTTGAACAATTGAAAACGGTAGTATTGTACCAGTAATTGTCTTTTAGATGCACGGACGATTAGAGGTGTCAAGTGTGCCGTTTTTGTCAACGCACCGACAGAGAAAAGAAGTTGTGCGTTGTGTAACAGAGTCGGCTGCGCGCCAAAATGCGTTTCGGCTACCCCAAGGACAAGTTTCAATGAGGAGGGGGGTGTCGATCTACCCTAAAATCGAGGTTTCCTGTTTGGAAAAGAAGAAACGGGAGGGGACTCCCGGCTGAACTTTGAGATGAGCAGGTTGTCTAGAATGATCTCTTCTCTGTTCATCTACATTGGTTGATCTACATTGAGTTTTATTTAAAACGTTTCCTTTTTGTTAAATAAATGAACAGTTGTTAACCCTTTGACAGTTTCATTTTTTTTTTCAGAATTCGGTCAGAAAAATGTCACATTTTTTATCTAATGTTTTTGTTAATTTTACATTTTTAAGTAAACATATAATATTAAAATAAACATTTCTAATATTTTTAAGCATTTATTACAACTTTTTTTCTTTCTATGAAATCCTCATAGAACTAAAGTTTATCTTTAGTCTCATCGATATCTATTAATTTTTGGAATTCCAGTGAAAGCAAATCTAGGAGGCATATCCGAAGAATTATTACAATTAATTTTAAAAAATTGTCTTGCTTGACTGATTCCATCTGTACTACTGTCAGAGTCAGTACGATCCAGGTCATCTAGTAAACTTTCGCTACTATCATTTACAGATAATTCAGTTTCAGATTCCGAGTCACAGTTCGGATCACAAGAAATTATCTCCATAAGCTCTGGTTTGGTTTGGTTTGGAGCGCTACTGTCTACTTTTTTGCACACGAGGGCTAATGAGACCGGGACCTACTGTTTAAAGCCGATTCCGAACTTCTACGAATATCCATGCCATCAGCGGGATTCGAACCCACGAACTCCGGTTCCGAAGAGCAGCGCTCTACCATTCGGCCATCGTTCGGCTCCATAAGCTCTGAATTATCCATTATTTAAAAGTAAAAAAATATATTATTCAACTCTTACATCAATAAAGTTATCAGGCTTTTAGTAAAATATAACCCCAAAGCTATACACTGAAATATTGCAATTCGTCTTCTGATACAAAACATGCGAAAAAACCCTCGCTTTTGAACCAATCAGAGTAGAAAATACAATAAACTGCAAACTATCATTTACTGGACTATCTTTTACTGGATATCTATATGAATAATTTGTTACAAAAATTGGGAAAAATTTGGCCGAAATAGTGCAAGTAGAATAGAAATGAGATTGCCCGTACTCCGTACGGGCAAATCAGTAAAGGGCCCGAAAGCTGTGTCCGTACGACGTACAGGCAAAACAGGGAAGGGGTTAAGTTTGAAACATCTACGGCTGATTATTTCTCCTCCATACCTGCTCCTTATACGAAACCCATGCGAAATCATAGCTAAAATGACTAGGGTATGACTTACAATCGGAAGCAGAAACATCGCAAACCGCTCGGCAAGGTTAACAGATGCATTATAGATAGCAAAAGAGATAGCTTTTAAAAATTTCATTTTTTTCTGAAGTAGAAATCATTCTCAAATTGCACTATTAACAGCTATCGTTTTATCTACCTATAAATATACTTCGAGAATTTCAATGGCAGTAACTCTTTTTGATGAGACAAAGTTACCTTCTCGACATTTTCTAATAACAATTTCGCAATTAAATTCTGAATCTTATATAAATAAACGATTGATGAGAATAGTTATTTATAAGAGGACTTAATGACTTTTCATTGCAATATCACCTGTTAAGTAAACTTAATTAAAATACACTATTTTCAATACATCTCTCGAAAAAAAAACAACTCTTAGAATTCTCAATAAAAAAAATATACAACTTTCCTTGAAAAAGTTAAAACAATCTTTCATAAAATTTCTCCTTAAAGTGACGGTAATGAATTCAGCTTTTTTCCCCCTTCAGTTTTAGTCTGCTTTACATTTGATATCGCTTTCGAAGCAATAAATTCTAAACAAATAACAGTCGGATATTGAGACTGTTTAGCGTTTTCAATAACAAATTGCTGTCTCGTAGCGGAGGAAAAATTTATTGGATAAATTTGAGCGAGGCACGGCATTCTTGCAAACTGTTGTTTTCTTTTAATATCATGTGGAGTTGACACAGAACAGTTCCTTAAACCTACTTAAGTGGAAATTTTTTTCCCTTTTCCGTGACGTTATTGATTCTCCGGAAGCTAATTAATTGTCTGGTTTCTGTTTGTGCATTTTTGACTGCGAGACAAATGCTAATTTCGTACGGCAATTCCTGTTGGTTAAATGTGAGTTTATGGATATAAATGGTAGCACGCTTCCGTTTGAGGGAGTGAATTCTTTGAAATATGGATTGGAATTTATTTGATAGCGAAACGCTTCTTTCGTGGGATATTTAACAAGAGCCGAAAATAAGAGACATTGTGACTTTTATAATGACTAAATGATAAACAGTTAGACAAAGCAATAGTGTCTTAGAATATTTTTAACTAGCATATAGCTCTTCATATGACCTGATTAGTAAAATTTTTAATTTTTCTTAACTAGCATATAGCCCGTCATATGATGTGATTAAAATTTTTAATTTTCCAGAATTATAAAGTACATTATGAGTCAGTTAAAAATGGTTTGTTTTTTCGCTGAGAATTATCTGGTACACTCTCAATAATTTGTTTACCTTCATACTCCTCTAAACTATCCTTATACTGTGAATGTAGTTTAGAATCCCCTTCAATTCATTTAGTCAAACTGTGTGGTTATGTATAAAAAACAAACACACAAACGAACACTTTTATGAAAAGAATTTGTTGTACTGGTGATAAAATTTTCCTTGCAACAAAAAATAATCGATGATTGAATTTTAAATTATCACATATGTACCTAATCTATTATTTAAGCCAAATACAAAAGAGAAGTATTTATGTAATATCTAAGTTCAGTGATAAAACGTATGAAAATAATGCAGACGATATTTAAATAATTAAAAATAAGAAATGATTAAATGAGATGGTTAAAGAAATGACATCATAATGCTAGAAAAAAAATGTTATTTTTTACCTATTTATTATGTGATAAACTTAATACCCTGCTCTTAACCGGAGAAAATAGGGCTTGGAATAATGCCATTAAACTCTCGAAAAGGGGTGGAGGGGTGGATTTCGAACGTTTTAAAGACTTGCTTTGAATTTTGTTAAACCTAGCTCATCAAGAATCCAATATGAATGAGCCTATCCGTTCCAGGTCCAACAGCTCCATAAATTCGAGGATAGACGGACAGATAGCTTAGGCTATTATTATATAGGGGATATCTTAATTAAAATGTATGTACAAAGAATTCTATTATTATTATTATTAAAATTTTTGTGGGTACTGGTCAAAAAGCTAGCCTATCAAATTTTAATGAATCATGCTTTATATATGCCTCTTTAAATGTAATCTTACTTTTTATATGGCAATTAAAATTCTCATACAAACATATATTTACATTTATTTACCAATACATGATTGGATCAGATTTATAGAATGGTTATAGTCTGTATTTAACATCTACGTTAATGACCATAAAAACTCACAGGTGAATATTAAAGTTGTTGTAATGTACTTACAATACAAACACCAGTTTCTCAAAGGGGAAACACAGTAAAATATAAGCTGTGAAATTAAAGGAAGATATCTTATATTTAAACTAAAACATTTATTATGTGCAATATTTGCAAATTAATACATCAATTGATTAGTTTTCAACATGACCTGTAATTATTTGGAAATAGTATTCCTGATCAAAAGATTACGAGACCTAGGTAATAATTCTGAATATTATTAAATTTACCTCCAGTAATTACAGGGGAACACGGTGGGGTAATTAGGCTGGACGTCGGTACTGGCTTAGTGGCCGTTATTTTGCTGGATGTCTATGCTGGCATGTCGATCATATGCATACGGTCTCGGGAATAGATTACTGGCCCGGGTTCTCTGGATTGCTCACGGGATCTGGATGTCGAGCAACTCTTGAATCCTGACATCTAGTCCTTTTCCCCCTTTTCCTCAATAACTTTACACCTCGGTTCAAAGCCCCCTTTTTTTTCTTTGTCCCAATCACTTGTTGGTGAAATTTTCCCACATCTTCACCCCTTGAGGGTGTGCAGGTGGTTTCATTAAAATGACACCTTTTGTAAAAATTGACATTATTGCTTAGCCCCTGTCCGCATATCTCAAGGCAACAACCATGCCTGGGCTTGACCATTACACTTGTGCCACTCCTTGAGCTATAACTCCTCCGCACTGGTCCCCACTAATACTCGAAGTCAACAGCTGCAAATAAATTCTTCTCGAAAATTCAGTCCACAGCTATGTATGCATGTGCTGATCATCGTTGGAAAGTACATCGGTACAAAAGTATTTCTTAATGATCGCACATAATCTGTTTTAGATTATGGAAGCATTTATAAAAATATATTCTTATCATCCTCTAAAACCAAACTTCCTTCCCAGTAGGTTTGTATAAGTATTTTTGGCTTACTTTCAAATGAATGTTTTACTAAAATAATTAATTTGAATGTTAAGTAGAAATTCAAATTTCCAAATACATAAAATTTTTAGATGTCATGAAATTATCTATAATTTATTCCATTACTAGTGATTCTTACAACAAAAGTGGAGTTCCGTTTACTTTCGCTTATTTTACTCCACGACTGAAGCTAATTAAATGTTTCGTTTCATCTTTGAATTTTTAAATCACTGAGAAACAAAGAATCTTAATTTTCTGCTCTGTCTCTGCTATGGAAAAGGCTTGTTATTAAGTTAATAATGGAGGCGACAGATACCTGGCCGCATTTAAATATTAATAGGATTAACGTAAACGCTCTATTCTCCATCTGCTCGTAAGATTCTTTGATTTTAATAAGTATAATGACTCATTTCAACCCTTAAATATAGATTGGTAGCAATGTATTATATCTTTTGTAAATTAAATGTAATTTGGGCTTTGGTTTAAACTTTGTTGAACTAATGAAATTTTCAATAAACTTAAGGAACTTTTCTATCTGCGTTACTTATGGTTTTATGTTGAAATGCAATGTTAAGTATCGAATATCCTTAAATGGCATTTCTATTATCATAGAAAAGACTGAATTTTTATAATTTGATATACAACTATTTCTATTTTTTTTTCAATTATTTTACCTTTTCATCTTTTGAAATGTTATATACTCTATCCGAGATATGTTTTCAAAATGCTGTTTTGAAAGTGCTAAGTATCAAATATCCTTAAGTGACATTTCTAGTATCATAGAAAAGACTGAATTTTTAAGATTTAATATATAACTATTTCAGCTTTTTTCAAATATTTTACTTTTTCATATCTTGAAATATTATATACTATATCCGAGGTATGTTTTTAAACTGCTCTTTTGAAAGTGCTAAGTATCGAATATCCCTAAATGACATTTCTAGTATCATTGAAAACACTGAAATTTTATAATTTAATATGTTACTATTTCTATTTTTTTCAAATATTTTACTTTTTCCATCTCTTGAAATGTTATATACGATATCCGAGGTAAGTTTTCAAAATACTGTTTTGAAAGTGCTAAGTATCGAATATCCTTAAATGACATTTCTAGTATCATAGAAAAAGATTGAATTTTTATAATTTAATATGTAGCTATTTCTATTTTTTTCAACTATTTTAATTTTCCATCACTTGAAATGTTATATACTATATCCGAGATATGTTTTCGAAATGCTGTTTAGAAAGTGCTAAGTATCGAATATCCTTAAATGACAGTTCTAGTATCCCAGAAAATACTGAATTTTTTTAATTTAATAAATAACTATTTCTATTTTTTCTTTCAAAATTTTTTTTCTATCTCTTGAAATATTATATACTGTATCCAAAGCATATTTTGAAAATGCTGTTATGAAAGTACTAAGTATCGAATATCCTTAAATGGCAATTCTAGTATCACAGAAAATACTGAATTATTTAAATTTAATAAATAACTATATCTATTTTTTCTTTCAAATATATTATTTTTTCATCTCTTGAAATATTATATACTATATCCAAAGTATGTTTTTAAAATGCTTTTTTGAAAGTGCTAAGTATCGAATATCCTTAAATGACATTTCTAGTATCATAAAAAAGACTGAATTTTTATAATTTAATGCATATCTATTTCTTTTTTTCTTTCCTATATTTTATTTTTCCGTTTCCTGTGATATTATATACTATGTGCAATGTTTGTTTTTAAAATGCTCTTTTGAAAATGCTAAGTATCGAATATCCTTAAATGACAGTACTAGTATCATAGAAAAGACTGAATTTTTTAAGCTTAATAAATAACTATTTCTATTTTTCTTTCAAATAATTTATTTTTTCCATCTCTTGAAATATTATATACTATATCCAAAGTATGTTTTAAAAATGCTGTTTTGAAAGTGTTAAGTATCGAATATCTTTAAATGACATTTCTAGTATCATAGAAAAAACTGAATTTTTATAATTTAATATATAACTATTTCTATTTTTCGTTTCAAATATTTTATTTTTTCCATCTCTTGAAATATTATAAAATATTATATACTATATCTGCGGTATTTTTTTAAAATTCTGTTTTAAAATTGCTAAGTATCGAATATCCTTAAATGGCATTTCTGTATCATAGAAAAGACTGATTTTTTTTTTAATTTAATCTATAACTATTTCTATTTTTTCTTTCAAATATTTTATTTTTCCATTCCTTGCAATATTATATACTATATCCGAGATATGTTTTTAAAATGCTGTTTTGAAATTTGACATCTTCAGCTCTTCTGTGTATGCGCTGTTCTGTGTATGCGTATTTAGTATATGCATTTCTTGACTATTCATAGAATCCATTCTAGAAGAATTCGACTTTTTTTTAAGCTTGGGTGTATTTAAAGCTCCAAAATATGTAATGCTGTATGAAACAAGTTATAACGATATAAATTTTTAAGGTCTTCCATGGAAAGAACAAAATTAATCTTTTCTGTGTATGGAGAAAACATTAGTAATTTTCTATGAAGTATATTAGTTTAATGGATTTGAATCCAATGAGAAGAATTCATTCATTTTTTTAACTTTGTGTATAAAGCTCCAAAAATGTAGAAAATGCTGATAGAGAACAAAGTTTTACGATTTAATCATTATTAAAGAGTCTCAAATTTTAAGATGTGGTACGAAACAAAATTTGGTAAGATGGATTAAGAGAATTAAGATGGATTACTGTCTAAAATTAAATTATTTTAGTGATAGTTGGGGAAAAATTCATTCAAGATAAACCAAACTTTTAGCCATGAGTAGAAGGAGACAGATTTTTGAGGATAGAATTCAAAAGTTGATTCATAAACGATGTGAGTTAAAATTGTGTAAATTATGTTAAAATGACGTGATGTTAAAAAAGTTCCATGTCATAGAAATAAAACCAAACGTTTAGATGAGTAGTAAGGAGATAGATTTTTACGAGGATATAATTCAAGAGTTGATTTTATAATGTGATCTGCGAGTTAAAATTAGTGTAAATTATGTGAAAAATAGACGTGAAGTTAAAAAGGTGCCTGATGTCATATAGAAATAAAACCAAACTTTTAGACATTGAGTAGTAAGGAGACAAATTTTTACGAGGATAGAATTCAAAAGTTGATTCTATAATACGATCTGTGAGTTAAAATTTGTGTAAAGTATGTTAAAAATAGACGTGATGTTAAAAAAGTGCCGCGCGTCATATAGAAATAAAACCAAACGTTTAGATGAGTAGTAAGGAGATAGATTTTTACGAGGATATAATTCAAGAGTTGATTTTATAATGTGATCTGCGAGTTAAAATTGGTGTAAATTATGTTAAAAATAGACGTGAAGTTAAAAAGGTGCCTGATGTCATATAGAAATAAAACCAAACTTTTAGACATTGAGTAGAAAGGAGACAGATTTTTAAGAGGATAGAATTCAAAAGTTGATTCCATAATGCGATCTGAGTTAAAATTGGTGTAAATTATGTTGAAAATACACGTGATGTTAAAAAAGTTCCTTATGTCATATCGAAATAAAACAAAACGTTTAGACATTGAGTAGTAAGGAGATAGATTTTTACGAGGATATAATTTAAAAGTTGATTCTATAATGTGAACTGTGAGTTAAAATTGGTATAAATTATTCTTAAAATAGACTTAATGTTAAAAAAGTGCCGGATGTCATATAGAAATAAAACCAAACATTTGGACATTGCGTAGCAAGAAACAGATTTTTAGGAGGATAGAATTTAAAAGTTAATTCTAGGTGATCTGTGAGTTAAAATTCGTGTAAATTATGTTAAAAATAAACTTGACGTTTAAAAAGTGCCACATGTCATTTAGAAATAAAACCAAACGTTTAGACATTAAATAGTAAAGAAACAGATTTTTACGAGGATAGCACTGAAAAGTTGATTCTATAATGTGACCTGTGAGTTAAAATTGGTATAAATTATTCTTAAAATAGACGTAATGTTAAAAAAGTGCCGGATGTCATACAGAAATAAAATCAATCATTTAGACATTGAGTAGTAAGGAGATAGATTTTTACGAGGATAGAATTTAAAAGTTGATTGTATAATGCCATCTGTGAGTTAAAATTGGTGTAAAGTATGTTAAAAATAGAAAAAGGTATCGGATTTCATATAAAAATAAAACCAAACGTTTAGACAGTGCTTAGTAAGGACACATATTTTTTAAGGGGATAGAAGTCAAAACTTTATTCTACATGCGACTTCTGCCTTAATATTGATGTAAATTGTGTTAAAAATAGACAAAAGTGTCAGATTTGTTCTAGAAATAAAATTGATAAAAATACAATTGTGTATTTTGTATATCAAAATGGCGATATAACGGTTTAAAAAAAATCTCCCTGTCTTCTTTTTTAAACAGAAATCACTGTATCTCTGTTAACACTTTCATTGCTGTCATTTCATTTAAATGATTGATAGGCTCTTAAAAGAAATATCGAAAAAATCATTATTTTTAGGTTGTCCCGATCATATTTATTTTCAAATCTATTCAATTTATTGATATGCTATTTATAGAAATGAATGACTCGTTCAATATTCATATGCGAGATTGAAAGAGAAAAAATGAATTATATGAATTTTTATATTAAAAGGGTGAAGATCTTTTTATTTTAAAGAAATAAATCGATCTGTTTATGGAATCTGACAGCATTAGAGAACTAAATGTATTTGATGACAAATATTTCTAGCTTTAAAGAAATTTAATTTTCTGAAACAATCTCTGGTTAGAATTGCATCACATTGTGGATTCGAATTTCACAGATCTTACATCAGAACCTTAACTCTTTATATCCTGAATTAATTTACCATTAACTGTCTTACAGCATTTTTGCATCATTAGATAAGTTTTAATGGAAAATAATCATAGAAAAAAGAAAATTAATTTTTACTGTATTTTAGTAGTTAATTGTGCAGATGGTACTTTCTAGTACCAACATATATTTTTGTCTCTATGATAGAAAATAAAATATTAAATTATGAACAAAATAAATAAAATGCTTACCTGCGAAGTATGAGAAAGTATCTAAAAAATAATAGTACTAAATAACTGGTAATAAACTAATAATTTACTCAATTGAATAACAAGTGTATCAACTCTACCAGAAAATGATTATCTAATGCAGCCTGCTAATTATAAAATCCTTACTATGCGAATAAAAAGGATTCCTGATTGGTGCTTTCATTTCTTATCTGATGTAAAAACTGCATCGTTCATGTCCTTGTGAGTACCGTCAGGAAGAAAGGCTTTATTAGGAATATATAGGTGTGTGATTGAAGCGGTATTTATAAGTACCGTCAGGATAAAAATGGTTAATGTATTTCTATGTATTGTATATGTCTTTATACGTATATAAGTTATTTGAATGTGTTGATTTGAATAATTTTTTCACTGCATTTGTACTACAACGAATGTTATGAGCTGCTTAACATTGTATGCTGTACCATTCTATATTATGAGCTGCTTACCGTTGTATGTTCTACCTTTACATATTAAGAGCTGCCTATCATTATCGGTAGACCCAAAACATCTCAAGTTTCTGCTTTAAGGTAGATGGTCCTCATCATAACAGCCAATGCATGAACCTCCACACCAGGAAGTAAAATAAAGTAAAAACAAAATCAGATTTACTTTTCGCAAACAATAGATTTTTGTTAAAATTGAATAATTACTTCTAAAAGTAGGCAGTATGTATTTTTTCTGCTGTAAAAACTGCATCGTTCATGTCCTTGTAAGTATCGTCAGGAAAAACGGCTTTATTAGGAATATATAAGTGTTTGAAGAAGTATTTATAAGTACCATCAGGATAAAAATGGTTAATGTATTTCTATGTATTGTATTTGTCTGTATCTGTATATAAGTTATTTGAATGTGTTGATTTGTATTATTTTTTACTACATTTGTACTACAATGAATGTTATGAGCTGCTTAAGATTGTATGCTGTACCATTCTATATTATGAGCTGCTTACCGTTGTATGCTCTACCATTATATATTAAGAGCTGCCTATCATTATCGGGAGACCCAAAACATCTCAAGCTTCTGCTTTAAGGTAGATGGTCCTCATCAGAGCAGCCAATGCATGAACCTCCACACCAGAGAGTAAAATAAAGTAAAAAGAAAATCAGATTTACTTTTCGCAAACAATAGATTTTTGTTAAAGTTGAATAATTACTTCTAAAAGTAGGCAGTATGTATTTTTTTCTGCTGTAAAAACTGCATCGTTCATGTCCTTGAGAATGTCAGAAATATGTCGGATTTATTAGGAATATATAAGTGTTTGATTGAAGCGGTACTTATAAGTACCGTCAGGATAAAAAGGGTTGAAGTCTTCCACTACCTATTATTACTCCATTAGTTGTCTGAGAAGGATTGGAGTATGAAGCTTTTACCGACCCGCGGTGATTGTCGAATACTCAGTGAAATACACGTCGCTGAGAAAGCCCAGAGCACGGTAATAATCTAATTCCGCTCTCTATACATTTGAGAAAATATTATAGAGTTTGAGAAAGAAAATTCTTCCTTTTAAATCGAGCCAAACTTTAGTAGCTTCCTCAAACCTTTTCCTCGGGGAAAATGAAAACACTACGGCTATACAAACAACTAAAAAGAAGAGAAAATCTGTTGCTTAGAAAGAGAGAGAGAGTTTATTTTTTTTATTTTTCCCGCAGACCGCATTTATGTTCGGTCTTTGAGATCACGACATTTATTATTAAAATAACTTGCGGTCAGCTGTTTTATTTCTTCCATCTTTTTCTCTCCAATCGTTTGCTTTTATAAAAGTTTTGAAAATGAAATGCTCAGGTTACGGGATTGAAAGTTGTAGAGAAATAAAATTAATTAAATAGGATTTTATAGATATCTCACAGAGTAAATATAGTCCATTTATTCTTATATATGATGTTTAGTTAACACAATATTTAAGATATATAAGATTATAATAATATATATTTATATATAATATATTATATAAAATATATAAAATATATATATTATATAATATTATATAATATAGAAAAATAGTTTTATTTTGGTATGACATCCGGCACTTTTTAAAATAATTAACATAATTATATTATTACATCTATTATTAACATAATTTGCACGAATTTTAACTCACAGATCTCATTATGGAATTAACTTTTAAATTCTATCCTCATAAAAATCTGTCTCCTTACTACCTTACTAAATGCTAAACGTTTGGTTTCATTTCTATATGACATCCGGCACTTGTTTTAACATCACGTCTATTAGCAATATAATTTACACCAATTTTAATTAACAGATCAACTTTTGAATACTATCCTTTAAAAAAATCTGTATTATATAATATATAATATTATATATAATATATATATAATAATAGATATTTATAATATATATTTTATTAAGATATATATTCTTTATCATATATAAGATAAAAACCTATTTATCTTATATATGATGTTTATTTAAAATCAAAACAATATGTTGTCTTTGAGATAATGAACTATGAAACAAATAATATATGTTCATAAAAAATAGTTTTAATTTTTTAAAATTTAACCCCTTCCGGTAAAATGACGAGTCTAGCTCGTCATTAGTTTTTCATTCCATACGGTACAATGATGAGCTACACTCGTCATGCGATTACTGTTAAATATGATAATTAATGTAGTTTAAAATTTCTAGTGTACTGAATTTGGCAACACTTTTATCACTTGTGAAAATCTCAAGTCACTATTGCATATTGTTTACTTAGAATTTCTTGGTACAAGTCATTGCCAAATTAATGAGTCAGAATAAAAGAAAACCTACTAAGAAATACCGTGTGTGTTACAAGAATCAAATTAAAAGTGAGACTACTTGGCGGTGCAAACAATTAAAAATTCCTTTGCACTTTGTTTAGAAAAGTACCACTAGCTTGAAGACTATTATCCGTATACCTTACTAATGTTTTGCTTTGATATTTTCTTAATTTTACTGTTTCTGATATTATTTAACACTATGTAAAAAGTGGATTTTAATTAAGAATATGTAAGAATTGTAAAATGAAACAAGTTTTTTAAATAAAAATTAAATGGTTATTTCATGCACAGTTTTTCATTATTAAATCATACCGGAAGGAGTTAAATATTGATATATTTAACAGCAATTAAAATTTCAGCCTCGAAATAAAAAGAGTAGTTCATTATTTTAATGTCAATACGTATTGCATTAATTTCAGCAAAATTCGTATATAATCATAGATTTGGAGCACAAAAATATATCCTATTTATCTTATATATGATGTTTATTTAAAATCAAAACACTATAATGTCTTTGAAAGGATGAACTGTGAAACAAATAATATATGTTAATCAAAAAAATAATTTTAATTTTTTTAAACTTCATGAATTTAACTATTCATATATTTAAAAGCAATTAAAACTTCATCATCTAAATCACACGGTAGTTCATTATTTTAATGTCAATATGTATTGCCTTAATTTGAACAAAATTCGTATATAATCATAAATTTTGGGCACAATAATATTCATAATGATTACAATTAGTTTTTTTTATATAAAAATCGATTTTATATTAAATACAAAATATATATATATATGTCACCTACTTTAATAAGAAAATTAGCATAACAATCAGTAAAATCTTTATTTTTTTAAATGTATAATATGGTAATTTATATAAGACTGAAAATTAAATTGATGCAAAATCAACCCTATGGTATCAGTTAAATTAAACGTGTAATATTAAAGAGCTCAAAAAATAATCAACATTTACGAATTGTATTTTAAATAGTATGACTAAAGTAAAAGAAAAGACATTATCACTATGAATTATTTTATCATTCCCCTCCAGTAATTTGATTTTGTAAAGACATATACTTGATAACGGAATGCTGACGATGTAATGAAATTTTACAAAATTAAAACTATTTAATCTTAGTTTTCGAGAAAGAAAGTAAAAATTAAAAAACAAACGATAAAAATGAAACTTAATGATAAATACGCTGTTGCCAAATACATTTTATTTTTAGAATTTAATATGTTTACAATCAAAGACTATTTTTCTTGCATACAAGTCTGAGTGTTTAATGAGCATACGATTTTGTATAAACTGTAAAATTATAGACGACTAGTTTAAAACGACTAGTTATGAGTAGTCATCCAAAGAAAAAAGAAAAGGGATTTTGAATAGGGAATATACATTTTTTCCTTTTATTTCACATGTATGCTTTTATTAAAATAAGAAGTTTGACAGTGATACGCAGATGAAATATAAAAATTTCAGAGAAATAAAATTAGTTACTCTATTTTGAGAAAGTGAGACTATTTCCTATGGTTTCCTATATATTATATTACTATGAGGATATATGATGACCACTATTAAAAAATTTGGTGTATATATGTAATCCAATAATTATAAAACTACTGGACAAGGAGAAACCTAAACAGCTAGCAGTAATAAAAATGAAGTCGGGCTACACTGAAGAGAAAGGCGGAATTCTAATTAAAACTTTATTTTAGAGCTACTAAATATTCATCTTTACGAGTCAACGACAGACAAAGGAAAGGCACAAAAATCAGTCTGCTCGAACAGAGGTGCACCCAAGATCAAAGATAGAAAGAATTTTCCCACTTACTCAGCGAATTTAAGTGTAAGGTCAGGAAAAACGCGGAGCCACTTGCCGGCGACAGCTTTGAAACGTGTTGAATAGACAGAAAAATTACATCTATAGGATTGAAAGTTTTGGGAAATGGATTGAAAGAATTTTAAGTCGAGAACGCTCCTGTGATTAAGACGTTTAGAGGCTGGGAATAAGATTTTAAGGAATTAGAATGGGAGGGAGGAAGTTTTTAAATAAATATTAAAGTTAAACAATTTTGATATATTACATATATAGAAAGTTTTATAGTATTGGAGATATATTTATTATATGAAATTGATGATATATGTAATTAAAATAAATATCAACTGTGTAGAAGCACTACGACCAATGTTTAACACACGAAATCTATACTTTAAAATGATTGCGAAAGACTGCAAATATGCAAACCAATCAGTAAGGCATGAGACGAAAACCTATATGATACAAACTCCTCTTTATTCGTGCATCCAATTTATAGAATCAATTAAACTTCGTTGAATTTTGCAGTAACATCCCGGGGAAAATATTTTGGACAGCTTACATTGATAATTTAACCAATCATTGAATTAAAATGAATGTTTTGTTTGAAGCGTTACAGTCTTATGTTTTGTTACAGTAGGTCTAAAAATATCGGGGCCTACGACTAAGAGCCGATTCTGAGTGGCTACGAAAATCGATTCAAGCAGAAGTATTCAAATCCATGAATTTCGATACCGATAAGCAGTGCCTTACTAATTCGTCCATTCGTTCAGGCAAATGAAAATAAAGGGCTTAAATTAAGTTCGAATTTCTTTAATAATCATTAAAGAAAATTATTATAGTTAAAGGATACTAAAAACGTTATTCATCTACCACTCAATATTAACACATTGTATGCGGATACATTTCGCAGCGGAATTGTACCGGGAGCTGGCGTTTTCCTCGTAAATTTAGTTATTCATCTAAATCTCAATAGATCGAAAATTGTTTAATTTTTTTAACCAACTTTTCGTATTTTATATTGAAATATATAAACAAGTATATAAATAGAAGTATATAAATAACAACCATAAGATTTTTGTAAGCAAAAAATATATTTTTTAATGTATAACTTTATAATAGTATCGTAATATGAAAAATCAAATAGAAATAGCAATATATAGTTTTAATTTTTTCGAATTGTGTTATATATAAACATTTTTACAGTATAAAAAATGAAAAGAGCTATCATGAAAATATTAATGTAAAAACTAGTTTTTATTTGTCTAAATTTTTCCAGAATCTATGTAGTATACAAGAACATTCGACTTCGTTTTCATGAATATACCGTTATTTTTGTACCCACAAACAATTTATGTTGTTACACTAACCCGTACTAGTAAGTGACCCGTACTCAAGTATCAATCGTCAGAAAACGTACTAGTACTTGTCCCGCATACAATGTGTTAAAGTTTTAATCTCGAACAAATAAACATATGTGGTAAAAAAGAAAAAATTCCTTCCGGAGACAGCAATGTTTTTAAGCATACATCTTTCATTTATTTATTTTTATTTGACGATAATATTTTGACTAAGATAATTTGCTTGTTGAACCAGTATAGATGCCTCCGTCATTATTTTAGACCAGGCAAAGCTGTAAGCACTCCAGAACATAAAATATCTTATGTAGTCGCTCTAAATTGCCCATGAAATCTTAATTAGCATTAGTGGACTGTAACGACTGGGATTATAAGAAAATTACTCACCCTATGTTAGGAGGGAAATTACATTATGCTCTGTGTAATCCCATCAACCGGCTTTTGTGGAGGCACGGAAAATCCTGTGCTGGTGATATATCTCTGGACTATTAAGCTGAACAGTAGAAGTTGGGTGGTTGGAGATTTTGAAAGACTGGGTGTATGTGTCGACATTTTGTGGTCGTCGGGATGCGTCAGATGAAATGATTAAAATGTCTAAATTATGTTTTACTGTAATAAAATAATGTAGGAAAGCAAGGAGTATAGGATATTTTTAGGGATGGCAAAATTAGAAATTTGCAAGCATCCCCTGTATATAATACTAGCTTAAGTTATCTGTAACTCTGTCCTCGAATTTATAAAGCGGTTGCACCTGGAATGGATAGGAACATCGATATTGAATTCTTGATGAGTTAGGGCTAGCAAAATTCAAAGCAAGTCTTTAAAACGTTCGAAATCCCCCTCGCCCCCTTTTTGAGCATTTAATGGCATTATTTCAAGCCTTATATTCCCAGTTTAAGAAAAGGCTCTTAAACTTATCAATTTATCCCATAATAAATAGATAAAAATAGCATTTTTTCTAGCATTATGACGCAATTTCTTTAACCATCTCGTTTAATCATTTTATATTTTAATTGTTTAAAAATAGTCTGCATTATTTTCATATGTTTTATCACTGAACTTAGATATTAACTAAATAATTTTCTTTTATATTTGTACTAAACAATACATTAGGTACATATCTAATAATTTTTAAATATAATCATGGATTATATTTTGTTGCAATGATAATTTTATCACCGGTATTAACAATAAATTATTTTCATAAAAATCTAGGAGTCTATTGTAAGTAATATTAAATATCTAGCTTTTAAGTTATATATCTTTGAAAATTAAGAAGTTTGTTCGTTTGTGTGTTTGTTTTTTATACATAACCACATGATTTGATTACATGAATTTAACGTGATTCTAAACTGCATTCACAGTATTGGGAGACTTTAGAGAAGTATGATGACAAACAAATTATTAACCCCTTCCGGTAAAATGACGAGTCTAGCTCGTCATTAGTTTTTCATTCCATACCGCA